>OX451219.1:115256486-115432941 GCA_949628195.1 Phasia obesa | reverse complement strand
CGTTTAGGTGAAAGTAAAAAATTTATTTTTATTTTGATTTTTTTTTTCAAATTTTACATCTACAAAGAAAAAGAGAAATAAAATTTTGTTATTTAGTTGTTAGTTTGTTTTAGTTGAAATGGTAAATAAGCTTAATTTTTAAAACACTTTAAAACAAAGGCACCCACGGAAACCCCTGAGTATATGTGACCACATACACATATAATAATTTTTAATCAGTAGCATGCCAGCTTTCAGGAAAGTAGGTTTGTGTCGTTTTGTTTTATGAAAATGTTAGCAACAAATTAAAAAGTTTATATAGGCAACAATTTTTTCTGTCATAACATTTATTTTTATTACACTAAAAAAATTTTTTTTTTAAATTAGATGAAAAAAAAATATAATTTTTAATTAAAAAATATACATTTTGAACATCATGCTCTTCTTAAGGTATATACAGTAGGGAGCAAAAATGAGTACATGTTTGTATTTCCTCTATTGATAGGTGCATACAAATAGTAATAACGATGCGATTTTAAAATATCTATTTCTTATTTTCCTATTTAGTTCTTAACAAAACTGCTCATAAAATATTTATTCATTCATATTTATATTTATATTCTATCTGTCATACATTTGTTCTTAAATATAATTCAGTTATAAAATTAGGAATATGGCCATATATAATGCATACATTTTTTCAGTGGAAAAACAACAACACATAATCCTTTAAAAATATTCTCTGGTTGGGTGCCTTTGCTTTAAAGTAAATATAGAGTAATAAAGTTGTTAGAGAAAAAAAGCTGTTAAAAAAAATTTCTTTTGGCTTATATATTTAAAATTTAGATTTAAAATCTAGTTATTTTTTATTTTATTATTTATTTATTTTATTTTATTAAAGTTATTATAACTTTAAAATTTTTATTTAATTTTAAATATACACTATTTGGAGGACTCACAGAGTGTCATAAAGTCATATTTTTTTTAAAGAGTAAACATAGAAAAATATTAAATTTAAGTCAGGAGATAAAAAAGTTATAAAAAATGTTTTCATAATTATAAGAAAATATTGTTATAATTTTTTATAAATAATATTATATAAAATTATCAAAAAAATATTTTTATAATATTTCATCAGAAAAATATTTTTATAGTTTTTTTTTATCAGAAAAATATTTATAAAAATTTTATCAAAAAAATTTTTATCAAAAAAATTTTTATCAGAAAAATTTTTATCATAAAAATTTTTATCAGAAAAAATTTTTATCATAAAAATTTTTATCATAAATCATAAAAAAATTTTTATCAGAAAAATTTTTATCATAAAAAAATTTTTATAAAAATTTTAAAAATATTTTTATAAAAAAAATTTTTATAAATATTTCTCTGAAATAATTTTATATAATACTATTTATAAAAAATTATAAAAATATTTTATTATAAATTTTTTTTATCAGCTGACTTAAATTTAAAATAATACAATCAAGGTTGTTCACAGCAATCATATTTTTCTGTTATTACTTTAAAAATAATTTTTAGTATTTTGTTTTATCAGTATGGCAAAAATAATTGAAAACGCGTATATAACAGTCACTTTGTACGAAAAGTACATTTTGGACCAGTAATGGCCAGTGTTGCCACAAAGAAAATTATGTTCCTACCAAAACTTTACTTCAACCCTACTAAAAACCTACAAAAAAATCCTGCAAGATGTGCAAGTTTTGTTTAGAATTTTATTAAATTATTTTAAAGATAAAATAACTTATCTTTCCTTTACGGCGAGATGTCTATTGTTTTTTCTTTGGCAACATATTCAGTGGACATGGTCAAAATTTTTCACATTAAAAAATCCGACTCTATAAAGGTTTTCTAGGCCTTTATTTGCTTAACTTATGCATGCATAACTAGTGAATATTTGAAAAGGGAGGATTGAACTTCATGCGAAATATTAACGAGGTTTTTTGTACATAATGGTTTTTTAAATACGATTATGGTTTAAAATTGTTTGTAAAACAGCAACGCCAGTGAAAGAAAGCGGTTAGAAAACTACCTATTCTCTTCTTAATTTTCCTTTTATTACAGCTTTTCTTATTGCTCATTATTTTAGGACGTTTTTTGTTTGAAACACAACAACAACAATTTTTGAACTATTGTAAAATATTAGAACATTATGACAATATGTCAAGTTAGTACACCTCGTGAGTCTCCAATCGTAAATTCGAATAGGAAGAAGTAGATTATTTAGTGAAAAAAAAAAAAAAAAAATAGGCTGTCTTACTTTTGTGCTAATCTCTACGCAGAAATTAAAATGGAATGGCACAACCATGGACGAAATTCTTCGAAATAGAAAAGATTTTATATCAATACTAGCTATACCCGGCACGCTTCGCTATATCAAAAAAAAAAAAAAATGCAATCAACACTTGGAAGAAAAATATGGGTAACATTAAACTCGAAAACGGACCTAATGTTCATGACAAAACTGTTTCATTTTATATGTAAGGTACGACGCCCACTATCCCCATCTAATCTGCCTTTTTAATAATATTTTTCTTTTTATGACAGGTACTCCCACTATCCTAGTCCAGTATGTATTTTGCTGAATTATGCATATTAGTATGAGGATTATTTTTCTAAATTTTCAAAACACTACATATTGTAGTTCTTTAGGTACACAATCATAATTTTTCACTTTGCATGGGCGCCCACTGCCCCAATCTAGTGTAAACTTTGCTAAACTATGCACATTAGTATGAGGATGCCTCTACCTATTCTAGTTCTCTAGGTACACCATAATAATTTTTCGCTTTGTATTGGAGGAACCATGCCCACTGGCCTAATCTATGCTCTGTTTTGTTAGACTATGCATATAAGTAAGGGAGTTACGAATGCAAAGTTTCAACAGTCTACCTATTGAACTTCTCTAGGTACACCATAATAATTTTTCGCTTTGTATGGGAGGTACCGCGCCCACTATTCCAATCGAGCCTGTGTTACGCTAAAGATTACTGGTGCAACATTTCAAAGATGTACCTCTTATATTTCTGTAGCCAATTAATTTTTTTTTTGAGTTATTCGTTACAGCATGCATTTAACCATTTTCTTTAACGTTAACATTGACAATATCTTTAAAAATCAACCCGTCTCTCCGATGGAAAACTCACTCCAATATGGGTAAAGTTAGTGAATCGAAAATGTACACTGGTACAATAATGATGCCAGAATTTAAACATTTTGCAATTTTTATGTTGTAGACTATTTGAAATGCCATCGGTTATTCTAATTTTATAATCCTAAAAAACAATTTTGCATTCCATTTCATTATTTTTGAACGCAATTCAGAATAGAACAAATGCAATACTTAAATTCGGCAGTATGACAGTGCGTCTGTACAGTAGTTTCTTTTTGTTAAATCTAATAGTAATAGGAAAGAGGTAGCTTCTCTCATTTTCTTAAGTATCGGAACCTAGGGTATAGTTAGGATAGTAAGAGTGTTAAATTCTATAAGAAATTAGAAGTTTTTAGCTTTCCCAGAAAATATTTGTCCAGATGCCATTGATTGCTTAAACTATGAATTCCGAAGTAATCCAAATTCATGATTCACAAGCCGATTGCCAAATCAGCCTACGGCAAAAGGATAATCATTAGCGCCTCGAGTCGCTTTACTGCCTGAGAGTAGGATAGGGTCCGTGTCTATACATAAATACGAGAATATTTAATATAAAGTCCCATTTTTAAACCCCACATTAATAACCATTTTTTTATTTAACCATACTATCGAGGAAATATTTCTATATATTTAGTTATATTCTTTATTTATGAATATTTTCTTTCTTAATAAATAAACTAAAATTTCTAAATAAAATGAAAAAAATTGAAAAAGTAATGAAATTTTTCTCTGCAAGAAATTAAAACTTTTAATAACTACAAACATTTTTTTCTGTCTATATTAATGAACAAAATTTAATTTTAAAATTTAAATTAATAAAAGGTAATTTAAATTTCTTGAGAAGTTTTTCCAGAAAATATTTCTTACTTTAATTTTAATCAATAACAATAATAATAATTTAAAAAAGTTAGCGTTTTTTTTTATTTTTAATTTTATTTTTTTTTTTCTTAATCTATTTTTTCAAATAAAATGTTCTTTAATTTTTTTTTAGTCGTAAGCAACAATTTAAATTCCCGTTTGGAGGTCACATATATAAACGTATACGTAATATTCTCAATTCAATCATAGTAAAATTAGTCATAAGTTATTTATATAATTTCTGTAGAATACCCTAAGGAACTTTTATTATTTCAATCATACTGTGCGTATGAACAATGTGATTGGTAATGTGGGTATGAAATAATAAATATTAAGTATACGTATTATTACCCCCGTCTATATTAGACATAAAATGATAAACATTAACACTAACATCATGTTAATCTTAAGTGTAGACTGCCCATGTTAATGTTTTTTTCAACGTCTTAAAATGGTTGTTAAAACATTTGCTATAAAAGCTGTTTTATAACATGAAAATGCTGTTGTTATTGACATAAACAAGTAAATTAATTTCGTTGCTCTACGGGCGTCATACTTATGTTTTGTTCAAATTGATGGCTAGTGAAGACGGCCTCTTATATTTTTGTTGGAGTCAGGGATGGTTAATGAAATCTTAAAATTGTACTAACCGACTTCTAAAATTGTTCTGCTTGGACTCAAATTGTACTAAAAAATTTTATTTGCTGAGGTTAATTTTTATTGATATTGAACAAAAAAAAAAAATAAATAAAATACATAATTTTATTACAATCTTCAATATTAAATTTAAAAGTGGTAGTTTTTTATTGTTCTTGGAATTTTATATTTAGTAGAACAGCGATTTTTAAAAAGATTTATGACAAAATGACCCTTTTTACTGTCAAAATTTATGGCGCAGGGTCCTCATAGTGATAGTTGACGGAATTAGTTTTATTTTCTATTAACTACGAGGAAAGTTACAAAATCGTGGGATTCTGCCCTCGAACCTTAAAAAATCTAGAGCAATAATTCAATCGATTTATAAGTATTTTCCAAAAACATCTTTCATTTTTCACATCAGCAATGCTTCTTAAATTTAAAAATATATATTTTTTTGATTCTATAAATTAAAAGAAAGAAAAACTTAACAAAGTCTGACGCAAGTTTATCGCTTTCGAAACTTTTTTATTATTCAAAATATTACAATATTGAAATTCTGTAAAGGAAGATTTAACAAAGCAAATGTTTTTTCCATTTTTATTTCCTTAAATTTATTACCTTTTTGACTCTAAATGTTAAATTCTTTGAAACTATGAAAAGGAAAATTAAACAAAGCATATTTTTCATTACCACTCTCACATTGAAACCTTTGAAAAACAACTTATTTCTGGTTATTGCACTTGAAAAATAATAAAATATAAAAAATAATAAAAAATAAAAAAACAAAATTTCAATTTGTGCACAAATATTAAAATATATTTCGTTGTACTTGTTTTAGAAGTGAAGACAGTTTAAAAGGTTTCACTTTTGCTGTTGTTGATTTTAATTATATAAATATTTCATATTTATTACTCAAGCTATAACGATTTTGAATTGAATGTTTTTTGTTAAAAATAAAAATGAACGAAAATTACTTTTAGTTTGGATGGCTGATTTTGTATTCAATAAGCTGTGTATTGCAAAATGAAAAATATTTAATGGATATAAACGTAAATATTTATTATTTCAAGTTTTATTAAAAATGGATTTATTTAATCACTACAAATGGAAAATGTTTTTATGGCTCCTATAAGTAGGCAATTAAGAGTGATAGAGTAGTTGTAACGTTATTAAAAAAATTTTTAGAAATATTTTATTTAAAACTAGTGGGAAAATAAATGAAATGCCCTTTACGCTAGGTTTTCTTAAACTAGTACGAATATACTTGTGTGAATATCAACTAATACATATGACCAAAGTTGCTGGTATTGCTGGGAAACGGCCGAAAATATAAAGATATTAAGGCGAACTTATGCTTAGTTATCAACGTCATAGAACTGTCACTTACTTCATTTTTTATGACGTTATTTTTAAAGAAAGCTATTTTATTTTGGTGAAAAATTATGAGATTTTGCTCTCTTGCAGTTTGCGCGAGTTGTTAGTACGATTTAAAGTTAGGTATTGCTGTGGACATATGATAACGAATTTCAAGCCATGAAATATGGAAAGATGATGTCACATGTCTCAAATGCTGCTTAAGCACCACATAGTATTGTTAGGGACGTTGAGAAGTTGATCTGTTATAATGACTTAAAACAAAGAGAACGAATATAAGGCTGGACCAAGCTATCAATTTGGTAGGATCGACCTGTATTTAAGAGCTGATAGTCTATGCAGCTAATGCTCTTAAATCTGTATTTAGTCTTAGAATTGATTCTGGAGATTAAATAAACTAATAATAATAAGAGGATCAAGGTTTATTAACTTTTAAAAAGGGGTTGAAATTATCATGTTTGACCTATGTCTGAAAAGAATTTCATCAAAACTTTTTGTTAAAATTTTACTGAAAATTTTTTGTAAAAATTTTATCAAGTTTTTGTAAAATTTTATCGAAAATTATTTGTAAAATTTTTATTGAAAATTTTTTGGAAAAATTTGATTGATTATTGTTTATAAAAATTTTATTGAAAATTGTTTATAAAAATTTTATTGAAAATTTTTTGTCAAAATTTTATCGAAAATTCTTTGTAAATATTTTATTGAAATTTTTTTGTAAAAATTTTATCGAAAGTTTTTTTTTAAATTTTATCGAATATTTTTTGTAAATTTTTTTTACAAATGTGAAATATTAAAGGGAGAAGTCTGTCTGGAAAGAATTTTAACGAAAATTTAGCATAAATTTTATCGAAATTTTTTTGTAATAATTTTATCGATAATTTTTTGTAATAATTTTTTCGAAAATTCTTAGTAAAAATTTTATTGAAAATTTTTTGTTAAAAAAAATTTGAAAATTTTATATATTGGGCGATCTCTGTCTGGAAAGAATTTTATCGAAAATTTTTTGCATAAATTTTATCGAATTTTTTTTGTAAAAATTTTATCGAAAATTTTTTCTAAAAATTTTATAGAAAATTTTTTGCAAAAGTGAAATTATAATGGGTGACCCTGTCTGGAAAGAATTTTATAGAAAATTTTTTGCATAAATTTTATCGAAAATTTTTTTGTAAAAATGTTATTAAAATTTTACCTAAAAATATTTTGTAAAAATTTTATGGAGAATTTTGTAAAAATTTTACAAAAAAATTATTGCAAAAGTAGGGACCATCCTGAACAGTTTTTTTAAAATATAATATTTTGTAAAATTTTATTGAAAAGTTTTTGTGAAAATTTTATTAAAAAGTTAATCTAAATGTTTTTGTAAAAATTAGATCGAAAAATTTATAAAATTTTTTGTAAAAATTTTATCCACAATTTTTTGGAAAAACTTAATTAAAAATGTTTTGTAAAAATTTTATCGAAAATGTTTCTAAAAATTTTACCGGCAATTTTTTGTAAAAGTTTTATCGAAAAGTTTTTGGAATAATTTTATTAAAAAATATAAATTTTTTGGAATTCGTTTTCACCACCTGACGATTAATGATTAAATACATGTTTTCTCGTATTCCTTTATCTGAGTTTGGTTGGGTAAATAGATGATGCTTACAACTAAGCACTACCCAAAATAGATAGATACGATGAGTGCTGATGACGAAATTCTGCTGGTGTCCATTCCACTGGTGTCTAAAATTATTTCTTTTCAATTTTTCTTTAATAATAATCACCTAATTTGTAATTAAAATTATTCTTTCTTAGGGAAAATAAAACGAACTTAAGCTTGACTTCAAATTTCAACTGTATGTATGTAAATAAAAACTTATAAAATTACAAATATTTAATTTTTATTTTTTTTGTAAAAACTGTATTGAAAATTTTTTATAACAATTTAGCGATTTTTTTTTGTAAAAATTTTATCGAAAATTTTTTGATATAATTTTATCTAAAATTTTTGGTAAAATTGCATCTAATTTTTTTTTTGTAAAATGTAGGACCTTCCTGCAATCTATATTGCGTTAGAATGGTCAGACTAATTTGCCTTATGACTGCTCCGGGTTCCTAGTAGATACCCTGTGAGTCTATCGGCTACTTCTATGTGTACTTCTCAATGCATAAGGATACAAAATATATATACTCCACCTGCGGTGAAGGGTATAAAAATATCTCTAATTTTCTGTGCAATTGTTACTTTGTTTTTGTCTGCAACATTATACATCATTAACATGTTTAATTTTACACCAAGTAACCGACCGAAGCTAACATTAAGCAAAAAATAATATGTAATAATAATTACACATATCCTCATAGAAAATGCAAAATGCCATATCTGCATATGTTATTAGTGTTAGATAGGGCGTTTTGTATTTTCTATGACGATATGCAAGAGTAATGTCAATATATTCGAAAGATGAAAAATTCACACATACACAATTTTTTATTAAGATTGAGAAACTTTGTTCAATAATCCATCAACAGTGAAAATGTCACTGTCACTGTTCCTGTAGGAAAGTTAGCTTTTGACATCACATAGCACACATTACACAGTGCAACACGGAAAAAAATAACCATATACGGACACCACTACGTGATAAAAGACCAAAAGAGCCGCAAAAGTGAAAAATTTCCCGAAATTTTTTTAGCTACCTAAGCGCTACCTAAACGGTGTTAAGAATAATTAAGTTCATATGTTCTAGAAAATTGTTTATTGAGATCTTAGGTTCATTTATGTAGATGATTGTAACCTTGAAATTTGAACGGTTTGCTACCTATGGACCTGAACAGGGGAAAAAAAGTAAAAAAATTTAATTTTTTAAAGTTTTTTACGATTTTGACCTTGAAGATGAAGTTTTTTTGATTTTATATGTTAACAATTTTTGTTCTTTATGACAAGAGCTACAACTTTGCCTCAGAGAATATATCCAAATTTCAAACGGTTTGCAAAATATGAGCTTGAGGAAATTATCATTTTTTTGCAAAAATGACATCGAGGCCCGACATCTTTGAGGGCCCATAAAAAAAAACCTGGAGGACATTGGGCAAAACTGGGAGACAGAGGTCCTTTTTTTGGTCTTTTTTGACGTAGTGGTGTCCGTATATTGTTTTTTTGCCATGATTTAAAAAATTACACAGTGTGTTATTAGTTTGCAGTGACAACTTTTTTTTGCATTTCTTACTAAATAAAATGTAATTCGAATTTACTCAAACAGACAAAAGCAAATAATTTACTAAGTATTTAAGGCACTTAGTTTACAACTATTATAAGTTTTTGTCTTTCTCTGGACTCATTGTCTACAAACTGTGAACAATACACCACACAAGTTCGTTTTTCACGTCTCTGAAAACAAGACCGAACTCTTTTAGTTCTATATTTTTTTAATTTACTTTTCTGTCAAACAAATTTCATTTTATCACCACTTCGGTTTTTTGTGCTCTAATCATTACTTCGCACTATTCTGTGAAATAGAAGACTGAGAAAGGTGATATAAAACTGCAAAAAAAACAACTGTAGTTTTAAGTCATTAACTTTTTAGAAATAGAAGTCACAGCAAAATGAAGTAATTTAAATTAATTTAATATTTTACTCTTCGATTTTAAAGTAACATTATCAGATGTTAATTATTTAAATACCAATATAAGGGGTAAAGGAAACAAAAAAACTTAAAACAGAAGAGGTAATTACAAACGTCAATGATTCTCATGCTGGCAAGATAAAAAAGCAAATGGTTATTGTAATGAAGTTTAAACAATGAAAAGTACAAAAAGTATTAAATGTAATTTTAATAAATGGTACTTTTTTAGAGTTTAAAAAGTACCTTTTAAAATTTTTCTTTTTTGTAATTTTATATTTTTTTTTCATGGACATAAATAAAGAACAAGAAATACTCTGCCTACGATCATACATGAATGAGTGCAATACTTGGAAATTGGAGATTCTAAAATACATTTTCTCCCCGCCCCCTTTTGTGGGCGGTGTCATAAAATGTTATTTGAAAAATAATATAATTATTAAAAGAATTATATTTTTTTTTTAACAAGCACAAGGTCTTTTTTATATAAAAAAGACCTTGTGATTGTTAAAAAAATAGAATTCAAATGTGAAAAAAGGTCAAAAACTACAATAACTATTTATTATTAAAAGAAAATTTACATACGCCTTAATACCATAAAAATTAAATTTTTGAATTTTTATAGGTAGGGGGACGTATTCCTTTAATGCCAAAATTTTATAGGGATTTATAAAATTTTTAGGATCGCGAATACTCTTACTTTTAAAAATCTTTTCAGTTTTTTTTAATTTCTAAAAAAAATAACAAAAATTTTTCAAATATAATTTTTCTAAAAATTAATATAAGTAGATGTGAATAACGCTTTTCTCAGAAAAAAAAAAATCAGTACAATATCTCAATTCGTTTAGCCACAAAAAAATATATATCCAACCTCTCAAAACCGCAAAGAGTCAATAAAAACGTATGCAATTTACTCAACATTTCTGAGTTTAACAGTGTCCTAAAATCACAAATCTAAATCACAAGCCTTGAAAATACTCTACACATTGTAGAATTTTGTTGTCTGTCAAGCTGCGTTCTTAAAATTTTTTATTTCTTAAATTTAATTTTTTAGCCTAATGTCCGGCTAGATTGGTTAAATACCCCGCTATGACGACCACTGCATTATAGTTTAACAAACTTTATTTTTCTTTCTCCTATAGGTATGCAATTCATTTTTGTATAAAGAAAATTCAACACCGTGCACAGTGAACGGTCCCCATAGTAAAACTGGAAAAAAATCGAGGGAGTTATGGTAGCTTAATGAAATTTTTGGCACATAACTATAAAAATAGTAGGCCAAGAGCCTACTATTTTTAAAAATGGATTAACATTTTTAGAAATCCTTTTTTTCCGGTGCGGGGACAATTAAATACCCAAAATTCCGCCATTTCAGTAATTATTATTTTATTGAATTTTAATGTATCATTTCATACAAAAGAACAAGCGTGATAGTTTTTTTTATAAAATATAACCAATCTCTAATTATATAGGGTTTCTGTATTTTTATTATATAAAGTTTTTAAAATACTGATAATCATTGGTATTGGTTTAAAGAATAGCCTACTGTTACACACTGTGTAATTTTTTAAGTCATGGCAAAATAACCATATACGGACACCACTACGTGATAAAAGACAAAAAAAAAAAAGACCCCGGTCTCCCAGTTTTGCCCAAAGTCCTCCAGGTTTTTTTTATGGGCCCTCAAAGATGTGGGGCCTCGATGTCATTTTTGCAAGAAAATGACAGATCTCAGTAAACAACTTTCTAGAACATATGAACTTCCTAGGAATGATTCTTAACACCGTTTAGGTAGCCGCAAAAGTGAAAAGTTTCCCGGAAATTTTTTAGCTACCTAAGCGCTACCTAAACGGTATTAAGAATCATTCCTAGGAAGTTTATATGTTCTAAAAAGTTGTTTACTGAGATCTTAGGTTCATTTCTGTAGTTGATTGTTTCCTTGAATTTTGAACGGTTTGCTACCTATGGACCTGAAACGGGGAAAAAAGGCAAAAAAAATTGAATTTTTTAAAGTTTTTTGCGATTTTGACCTTGAAGATGAAGTTTTTTTTGATTTTATATGTTCACAATTTTTGTTCTTTGTAACAAAAGCTACAACTTTGCCTCAGAGAGTATATCAAAATTCCAAACGGTTTGCAAAATATAAGCTTGAGTATATGATAATTTTTTTGCAAAAATGACATCGAGGCTCCACATCTTTGAGGGCCCATAAAAAAAACCTGGAGGACTTTGAACAAAACTGGTAGACAAGGGTCTTTTTTTTTGGTCTTTTATCACGTAGTGGTGTCCGTATATGGTTATTTTTTTCCGTGTTGCACTGTGTTATCATACATTTTCAAATATTAAAAATATCAACAGATAATTTTAATAAAAATATCAAATATGTATGATTTTTAAAATTATTATATTTCAAAAGTTGGCATAGAAAAAACATAAACCTTTTTATACATATTTTAGTATATACAGGGTGGGCCAAAAGAAACCAAGGGCTCTCCAAAAATTTGTCTTAAAAATGCCATTGTGTCTCGGGCAGTATGGGCAGTGGCTCCGTCCTGCTGAAACCACATACCAGGTCTGTTTTCAAGAGCAGGACGTAAAAAATTTTCTATCATAAACCGATACCGCTCTCCATTTACGGTTACAGCACTTCCATCTTCATTCTCGAAGAAGTAGGGCCCAATGACATTTTCAGATGTGATCCCACACCATACTGTACACCTGATGGGGTGCAATTGGCGTTGATGAATGGCTCTTGGATTTTCAGAACCCCAGAACCTACAGTTCTGCTTATTAACAAAGCCATTCAAATGAAAATGAGCTTCATCACTCATAATCAAATTTTCAATAATGTCGGCGATATGCTCTTTGCGTTAAAATAATTGATCTCTGGTTTAAATAATACAATTCCAAGTGTTGTCTATATAATCTGAAAGAAAAAATAAAAAAAAGTTATTAAACAAAAAAGTTATTAAACTTTTACACCCCTTGGTTTCTTTTGGCCCACCCTGTATAACAGAAAATAAGATCATTGATGCATAAAAGTATGTAGTTTTTTGATGTGCCTATTTTTTGGGTCCATCGAAGCTGACAATTTTTTTTTAAAAAGTACATATTTTGGCTAAAAACTTCACAATTTTTTTTACAGTGATGTTATAAATATTTGAATTTTAGGATTTTTTCATTATTTCCGCTACATTTCTACATAAAACAAATGTAATTGCATGCATTTTTATTGAAAAATTAATTTTTGATATTTATTTTGCCAAACCCATTTTTTTTAAATAAAAATTATGAAAAAATTATAAGAATACTTCGAATTTAAAGCCGTGTAACTTTTTATAGGTTGAACGCACATGAAAAACCAAACCACCTCTGTAATTGAGGGTATCTCAGCTTTCATCCCATATGTATTTTATTGATGAATTCGTAAGTTTTTTTTTTTTTTTTGATTTTTTTCCACTAAACAGTTTACTGTGCGGTGTCTGTTAGTTTTTTTCTGTTTTTTTAAATTTAAGATTATTAATTTATTTTCAAAATTACTTTCTCTCTCTTGTGTAAAAATTTCTAGCTATTATATTGGTGCGATATAAATAGGTTTACGTTTTCACAATTTGGGTACTCAAACCTAAAAATACAAATTTTCAGAAAAAATAATGTGATTTTATTCAATTCTTTTATTAATTCTAAAACTGTTTCAACTCTTTTTATATAAAAATAAAAGGTTAAAAAATAATTTCAGATGTTAATGTTTCGACATCTTTTGTATCTGTCAGTAATGTAAGTGTGAATAAATTTGTACACCCATAAAAGAAAACTGATAAATAAATACGCCAGTATGGGAGGAGGTGGGTTGTGTGTTAAAACCTTTATATGGCAACTATAAACAACTTCAAAAAATTTACATTTGTGTTCAGTGAAACATACGGTATGATTATCGTTGTTATGTTTATTGACGTAAACTATAAAAAAAAGAAACATTCCTGAATGCAACGACCTAATTGCCAACCTAATGAACTGTATACAAATATTACTGTTATGTTATGTTATACAATGAAGATGTCGATGATTATTGCTGTTGCTTCTGTTGTTGTAAAGTTTAATGAAATAAACATAATTGAAATGAACAGTTGTTATATTGAAATTACTGTAGCATGTTGTAGTTTAGACAACAAAAGGTAATAAATAGTTGCAACAAAAGGTAGAAGAGAAATGATTGGTTATGTTCGAAAAAATAATAACAAAGATAAAAGGTAATAAGCAAATATATTCATAATGAACACTGTAGGTTTATATGTTTATCAATTTGGTTTAAAAGTTAACCCTACAGCTGTATATAGGGTCTTAAAGTTATTACCTAATAAATATAATTGTTACTTACACGAAGAGAAAAAAACATGGTTTTGTTATGGCCAGAACAACAGTATTATGTGCTCTGCGACAATATATGGTTGCGATGAACAGATTTATATTTAATTATTTTATTATTTATTCGACCAATTCCATGGTAAAAACTATTTGGCAAATAATGTACAAGGTACTTAAAAGAACTTTAGAAAAATTAAAAAGAAAAATTTTATAGTTAAACATATTATCACAAGGAACATCATTTTATTGACATACTAAAAAATCGCAAAAAAATTAAAATATATAAAAAACGCGCGATTTAAAAAAAAATTTAAGACTAAATTTTTAATGTTAAAACGTCTGCAGTTTAATATAAATTATGACACTAGTTAACAACAAATATTTGATTTTTACGGATATGAAAACATTTCCATTTTTAATGAAGCAATTTGAAGTAAAATTTTTTATTTTTGAATGTTTCTCTTTCAAATTGACGTGTATTTTTATTTTTTTAATACGGCAGACATTTTTCTCTAACAGCTTTTTTTTAGTTATGGCTGACTACTCTCATCTACTATTTTTACTTAGATTTTCGACTTTTATTGGAAACTAAAATATATTTTGTTGTTGTTTTAGATGTGGCTTTGTCAGGAAGATTTTGCGTACTTAATCCAAATTAGGTTAGGTTAAGCAGACAGCTATATATGCAACTCACTTGGGTCCACGTGTTTGTCCCTTTGTGTTACCTGCAAAGAGAATAAAAGGGGAGGAAAAAGAAAGGGAAAAATATAGAATGAAAGAAATTAGGAAAAAGGTGGTAATATACAGATATAGGGAGGAAGTAAAAAGGTGTTTACTCAGACAGACACAGGCGAGAGGGAATGAAAGAAGTTGCCATAGAGGGCTCATTGGTCGAGACAGCAAGCAGTAAGGTGTCTATGTGGACTAGAAAACCAACCGCAGCTCCTCAGAAAGAAATTAAGAGGCTCTAGAAATACCGTTGTCCAAGATGTTGAAGACGTTGGTATCCCAGTGCAGGGCATAGGCAGAGGAGGTATTCAAACGTTACCTCCTCTTCCTCATCTTGGCAACTTCTGCTAAAGTCGTTGCCGGGGATTTCCATTCTTCTTGCATGAGTTCCAAATAAACAATGCCCAGTGACCGTTGATATAACGACACGTAATTGTATTTTCGGTATCTGAAGTAACAAAGTCGTCCTCTTCTGATCCAGTAAAGGCCAGATCCTCCTTGCCGTTAAACAAGTCGACTCGTTGAATCATCTGACCTGGGCTAGGTCATAAAGAGCACGGTTTATTGGTTGGCCGTAAGCAAGTAGGGGAATACTACAATATACGTAAATGATGCAAATTCTCCTTTCTTTGCCAGTTCATCAGCCACACAGTTGCTTAAAGTAGTCCCATATCCCCCCACCCATTTAAGGGTGACCGTTGAATTTTCCGCCATCACATTAAAGGATGTCCGGCATTCCAGGACGAGATTTGATGTACTGAACACACATAATAGCAGCCTTACTATCGGTACAAGACCAGATATCCCTATTCGATATTCTCTGATACCTTAGCCAGTTTGCTGCTTTTTTGGCAGCAGATATTTCTGCTTGTAGAAAATTACAGTCATCTGGGAGTCTAAAACACATCTTGATTCGAAATCCCGCTATATAGACCCAGCCCACAAGCCTCACAACCCTTTTGGATCCATTCGTGAAAACACAGAATGAACCCTCCGTCAGGTCGAAGTCGAAGTATCGCATGAAGAAGGGTCTCGTTGTACAGTAGCCTATAAGTCCGGGAATAACATTCGTGATTCCTAGAACACTGGCATGACCCCATAGTCTATGGTTCCATGCACTTGTGACATTTAGTCTAACTGCCGATCTTAGCGCATTCTTCCTGGCCAGCAGGTCCACTGGTAACCAGTTGAGTATGGCAAAAAGTGCCTTCGTCGGTGTTAACCTAATGGATCCTGTTATTAGCATTGCCATATTACGCAATACCCTCTCAACAATAGAGGTATTTGCCCTAGTGTCCAGTGCTCTCCACCAGACGATGACTCCGTAGAGTAATATCGGTTTGATCACCGTTTCAAGTAACGAATTCACAATCTTTGGATTCATTCCCCAAGTCCTGCCTATGGCCTTTTTACATATGTATATTGCTGTAATAGCTTTGGACGCTCTAGCCTGGATGTTAGGTTTCCAGGATAATTTACTATTCACGACTATGCCCAGGCACTTTGCACTATCAGATAGAGTTAGTGGTATTCCCTTCAATACAGGTAATCTGAAGGGTGGAATTGGTTTTGCTATATTTATGGTGAATATATATTTGAAAAACCTATATCGGACTATCATTACGACTGCTACTTTTGCGTTGTGAAAATAAACAGATATAACGCTATAAATCAAATGAAAGTTGGAAAAAATGTTAAAAACTAGCCTTTAGCCAGAATCATAGTTCCACTACTTCATATTAAGCGCGGCATAATGAATCAGTTAGTAAAGGCGCTTGACGATTTCAATTTTCTTTCATGCAAGTTTTCAGGATTAAGTACAGAAAAATTGAATGCTGTTATTTTTGATGGGCCATAGGTTAGGCAACTCGTGAAATACCCCAATTTTTTAAAATCAATGTCTGAAATCGAATCCAAAGCTTGGAATTCATTTGTTTTCATTATGAGTAATTTCCTAGGCAACAAGAAATCTGACGATCATGTCGAGCTTATTAAGTGCATGCTATCGCACTTGCAAGAACTAAGGTGCAGCATGATCATAAAAGTCCACTTCCTACACGTTTAGCCGGGTTTCCGTAAAATTTGGGCGATACTGAGGACCAGGGTGAAAGATATCATCAGAATTACAGGACAATTTAAGTGCGTTATCTGGGAAGGTGGGCCTCACATATTGTGACAGACTATTGCTGGAGTTTGGAGCAATGAGATCTACCTGCAGTCGTTCATTTAAGAAAATCTTGTAAAATATCCTTTGGTAGTTTTCAATAGAAATTTTGTTAACATGTGTTTTGATTTTCTTATATTTTTTTTAACCGAATCGATACATTCATCATTCCTCGCATCTATCTACTTTGGGTAGTGTTTAATTGTAAACATCTTCCATTTAACCAGCTAAACTTAGATAAAGGCATACGAGAATTATCATCATCGGTTGGTGAGAACGAAGTCTTCCACCACCTTTCCTTTTGTTCGATTTTTTTTTAATATTTACCACCTAATATTTGTTGTTACATCAGCCAAACTTCGGTTAGCAATGAGAGCAAGTTATTGTTTATTTGTTTTCCCCTTACATTCATTTTTAGTTGATACCAAAATCAAACCAAACTTTGCTTTTTAGGCAATGCCTTTTTAATTGCGATTTTAATATTAAATATTTAAATTATTTACTCGAACTATTTTATTAACTTACTGACGAACTTAACCCTGTTCGTTTAATTCTCTCTGAAGTTGAACGAAAATTAATTACACATTAGTCTGGAATGTATGGATACTAGCTTCTAATCAAAGAGGTCACAAATAACCAAATAACATTTAAAAATTGGCTAGGCGATATTTGCTGTTATTACGACTTTGCCCAATTTCTATCGCAATGCCCCGTTAAGAATATGCTTGAGAGTGATAAATATCGATTGTGTAATTTTTTTTTTTAATAATTTAAACCAAGAAATTTAAAAACGCATAAGTGTAATCACATAAATAAAAAAATTATATTATATGAATTTTATTGGAACTATTTTTGAATTAATAAAAGAACGTACGTAATTTTACAGGGATATTTTAAACACGGTTGCGCAACAGATGGTGCTGTTTTTAAATAATGACAAAAAATGAATTTCTTACTGCCAAATAGCCAATTGAATATAATTTGTATATGATCTGTATTTTTACTTTGTGAAAGGTGTTTAAAATATTTGAATAACAATATATTCAAATATTTTAAACACCTTTACACTAACTATTAGAATTTTAGAATTTTTTTTCAGGGCTGAGTATCTTTATATAAAGTAAATACGTAAGACGCTAAAATTTAGTGTGGATAACTTTCTAAGCAAAATCGTGCACACAAAGTGTGTGGGCACAGCTAGTCTTTTAAATATGAATCTTTTAGACAATATTTAGCTTTTACCTCATGAAAATTTATGGGTAAAGATTAAGAATCGAATAGAAAAAATAATAATTTTCGGTTTGCAATGTCAGTAAACTAATATATCCCGATTATGCCCAAAAACTATATGGGGGCCTTTATACTCATATACCAAAGGCACGTACTTTTATTTTGATATATTTAAACATCTGACCTGTAGAGCATTTACAAAAAAAGTTGCAGAGACATTGTCACGAAAATAGTAAAAACGTATTAAGGAGACCTCAAAAGGTTACGATCTGTACCTATACTACTTAACCTATACTACGTTGGGTAAAGTAAAAAAGAAACTAAAGAGTGAAGTTCACAATTAACCAGCTACATTTAAAATATCACTATGCCATTGTAAAAAACATTTCGCATTTGAGGGTTAAAATATACATAACATTTCAACTTTCTGGAATTTGTACAAAGTCGTTTAAAGTTTAAGCCACACGAACGTTTATTGAAGGTAGAACATGTAACTATTCATCTATAACATGTTCATTCCTGTTCAAAATGGATAAAAAGAAAAACAACAACAAATTTTCCAACCCAATGAATTTTCAGAAAACCCAAAACAAACAGAATATCGATGGAATACCGAAAAGACTACTTTTAGCAGATCCCAATTAAAGTTGTATTGGAAAATAAGTGCTAAAAAAAAATAAAAGAAAATTGCCGTTACTAAATGCAAAAGATGTACTGGAAAGAATATGTGCGTGTATGCGAAATATAAGTACAAAAAAGATATTAAAGCGTAATCCGTGAATCTCACATTCGCACGTTTATCATATTCAATCCCTCATGTACGCACATATGATTACAGTATTACTTTTTTGTTGTTCACTTTATTCACATGCTTCACCGAACAAAAAGCACGGATGCATTTATATATGAATATTTAAGATTAATCTGAGAGGATAATATTAACGTGGGTCGAATATATACTGAACATTTTGCTTTGCTTTGCAGTTGAAGAAAATATGTATATTTAGAAAAACAAAAAAAAAAAGCTGAAAAAATAAAAAAATACGCAAAATTAATTCAACGATCAATATAATAATATCAATAAAAAATTACTTAAAATTCAAACAAACTAAAAATAAATAAATTACAAATTATTAAAGGCAGACCTGCCCGATTTGCATTACATTTGCACTGCAATAAAATTAAACATAAATTATTTTAGTGCTAAATTTTTTAAATTATCACTGACTTTAATACGCGACGAGCATGAGAAAGCTCATCTAATGTTTGTGCTCATGAGAAAGTGATCATAATCGAACGCAAACTAGCTTGGTAGCTTTGTTTGTATCATAAAAACAATGAGCTAATATAGTAAATCGAACATGTAACGACACGTTTCCGCTGGTTGCTGGGATAAGCTCAACGGCGTCCAAGGTCGTGTTGTGCCAAATAAGTTGAGAGACATGGATTTAAGGTAATAAATCTTCTGCCTTTATTTACTATAAATTAAATAATCGGCAGGTCGCTCTACCGGTACTTTGTGCTGTGCATGTATCACGGACTGATAGTTAGTGGATGAAGGGAATATTCAGATCAGTGGAAGCTGTGTAGGTCAATAACACTTGAATACAGTTACACGCTGCTCCGGTCTCTCCCAGTATAGGCTGTGGGCGTACTGGATATTTCAGGGCTAATACCTCCGTGGAAAAAATCCTTGCCCACCTCAGTTCGTATACTTTTATATTCGCTTAGCTTTTACTATGAATTTCTTATCATATGAAGAATTTTGGATGATGAATATCCCGTCGCAAAACCTATACACCAGTTGTAACATCACAGTATTAGCTGAAGATAAGTTAGAAACATTTTAGGACGATGATCTCTATGTAAAATATTACCTCTTATTTGCAGGCTGTCTGCGCATTCACTCTCCCAATTGTTCAAAAAATTCCTCTTTATATAACCAATCGCGAATACACACACGTACACCGTGGCTGTATTCATTAAAACAGTTGTAGTATTGTACTATGTCTGACGTATAGATGGCGCCGCCATCTTAATTTTAAATAAATCTTGAAAATTTAAATACATCAAATTCAGGATAAGTTTTATCTTAAAATAAACTAAAAATTCTTAAAAAAGAAAAGGTTATTCGCTAACAAAAATAATATTCATAAATTAATATTCATATTCAATAGTGTTACAAACATTATTTTACAGTGAGCGCCGTGTTTACTCATCTCATATTCGAAATTCTCAGCGTTATTTGTTATTTTGCTAGATAGTTGTGTAGAACTTTTAGATAAGGAGCGTTTTGCTTACGCTAGTGGTTTTTGTTTTTTGTTTATTGTATTTCTTAAGAAATAAAGATCTTAAAACGAAAATAATGTTGTTAGAAAAATTTAATTGAAATATTTTTTTTAAACACATTTTAAATTGATTTTATAGTAAACTGGATATCCCATTGAAAGAAAAGTATGGCCAAGCTTTTATTAGAAAATGCACGCTATTCTCACGACAAAACTGTTTCAATTTTATCCAAGGTACGGCGACTACTGTTCCCATCCAATATGTTTTTTGCAAGACTATGCATATTAATACGATAATAATATTTGATTTTGTATGGGAAGTACCACTCCCACTATAATAATCCAGTCTTTATTTTGCTAGATTATTCACGTTAGTATGTTCAATACTCTACATATTGTAGTTCTTCAGGTACACGATAATAATTTTTCACTTTGTGTTGGAGGTAGCACGCCCACTATTCTAATCCAGGCTGCAAAGATCTGCCTGTTATAGTTCTCAAGCTACTTGGCGTGGTCAATTTTTTCTCTGTAAAAACCTAAGTTGGTTTATGGTGAAGATTTAGAAAAAATATTAACCAAATCCTTATAGCCATTCTTAAGTGATGTGATTAGATATAGATGATATTTGAGTTTATCTACATATACATATGTATATATAAGGCAAAAAATGTGTTTGTGTTTGTTGGAAAGCTATAGCTGCCTTCACCAGAGGATCGACCTTTCTGAAAATTTCACAGTTTGTTATTAGATATACAGTTATTAAAATATGGAACTTTTTTTGGATATTCGATGTGGGCGTGGCACCTCCCATACAAAGTAAATATCTACGTCGTGTAGCTTGGTAACATTAATAGGTAGCATAGTGAAATTTTGCACACGTAACCTCTATATTAACGTACATAGTTTAGTGAAAGATAGACTGGATTGGAAGAGTGAGCGTGGTACCTCCCATACAAAGTGAAAAACTATTATGGTGTTCCTGGCGAACTACAATAGATAGAAACTTGAAGCTTAGTACGAATAACTCCTATGCTAATACGCATTATCTACCAAAATACAGAATTAATTGGGACAGTGGGCGTGTTACCTCCCATACAGGATAATAATTTTATTAGAGACTGTTAGGTCTAGGACCATCATACTAAGGCATAGTTATTAAAATCGGGTTTATAATGCTGTTAAAAGACCAAAAGATCTTTCCATCCTTAATCCAAAAATTGTTCTCGTCATACCACACAAGCCCAGCTATTCGCGTCATATGACGTATTATCAGTATTATCAATGGTTTTCCGAACCGACACCTATAACAAAATAGCAATTTGTTTGATCGTAGAAATAAGAGCAAAATCTTTTGTATATTAATGTGCTGGGTCAAATTTTTGTCACAAGGAGTAAGGCTGAACATTCCAACTAATTTTTATTAAAGTTTTTTGTCAGAGCATTGCTAATAAATATTAAGTTGAAGCCAATGAAAAAATATGTTGCTTGATAAAGATTCCACAATATAATATTGCAATAAAAAATATCTGTTTTTTTAAGACAACACAATTTAAGCTGATTCCTACTTGTCTGCATAAAACATCCAGAGTTACTTCCGGGAGTCAAACCCGCAACCCCCAGATTGCTAGAGTAGCTCACTAATAATCAGGTAATGGAGACACTATTGTAATACTAAATTAAAAATCGTTTCCATGACTTTACAATATGTTTTAGTGATAATGGCAAAAGGTTGCATTACATAATGATTTGTTTTAGTGCTAATATGGACAATTTTTTGTAATAAAAAATATAACTGCTTTGCTTTAATAAAAAATTAGTGCAGTGTAAAAATTAGTGCACTTAAAGTTTGGTTTGGTTTTAATTTGAAAAAATTGTCACTGCAGTAGATTATTTAATGAAGGTGTTCCAGGTCTGACTAAAAGTAAATAAATCGCTCACACATTCGATAAGTATAAAGGATAAGAAAAGATAAGAAAACAAAAAAAGCCATTTGTGAGCCTGTACAGGAGAACCCAAGCTAGTCAACATCATGCCGCAAATAAAAACTCAGCATTTTGGTAATATGAATGTGGCCTCTGTTCCATTTCTGCTTAAAAGTCATACTCTCAGTTTCTAGTTTGTAAGTATCAGATATCCTTTTCATTAAAACAGGCTAAAACTTTTGCACACATATTTAGTTTTCAAAGGACTATAAAGGAATCTTCATGTCCATAACGTTAATTAAACTTATGCAGAAAATGTTAAATGTAGAACTTTAACAATTGTGAGTATGCGCATTGTAGCGTATACGTATTACAAATTAATCATACGTAAATATTACGATATTAGATTTTAAATTTATTTAGATTTGAAAAAGAAACTAAATATTTTTCATTATTTAATATTATGCTAATTACCCATAACGTTTTATAATAAAAATGCAATTTATTTTTTGGGGGAAAAGGATTAGTCCCTATACGTATTTCACTGGTTGCTCAGGCCAGATCATCAGGAAACCTTTTTCCTAATTTTAGAATAGCCAAAAATACTCTATAAGTAATAAAATTCTACAAAACACAATGAGAATTATGCATGTTAATAGAATAATATATTCAACGAAACACCAACAAACAAACCACGTTTATATTTTTCCTTACTGTCCTTCTACAATTGGATGGTTTTTTGATATCACTGAATGCAGACGTAAGGTGTGATGAAAAGCATACACAAGTTAATTTTGTTCTCACAAGAGAATCGAAAAAAAAACAAGTGTTGCCAAGGTTTGCACAAGCAGTTGCATATTTAGTTATTAATAAAATTTTTGGGAATTAAAATATTAATTATTTAATATTATGCTAATTACCCATAACGTTTTATAATAATTTATTTTTCTTTTAATGAAAATGTAATTTTTACAAGGGGTAAACTAATTACTAATTACATAATGATATAAATATTTTTAGAGTATATGGTTGTATAATACTATATCTACACATATAATAAAATAGTAACTCATTTCCCTCTGTCTGTCTGTTTTTCATTTGTGTTTTCATCACGTAAAAACTATTAGATGGATTTTAACAAAATTTTGGGAGGACATACCTTAGCACCCTGATTCCAATATAGGATACTTTTTTCTGCAAAACTATCTTATTTCCAAGAGAAAGTTGAAAAAAAGCAGTGAAAAAAAGCAATTTCCGGTTATAGGTACTGAAATTTTATTGCGCAACATTGGGCGCCAATTGAATTAAATTTGTATTTGATTTAAATTTTTACTTTGTGGAATTATATTGCTATTTAAATATTTTAAAACCCTTTTACAAAGGTTTACAATAATTTTGAGAATTTCATATAAATTTTAAAATTTTATTCCCTACTGGGTATCTTAAACCTGCATAGATCTGTGGCATTAAGGAATAAGTGCTTAAGTCGACTTAAGCAAAATTTAAGTTAGTGGCACCTTTGGAATCTCCGTACTCCATAGTACCCATGTGCAAAGTTTCAATTATTTTGTAGCATTTTTGAAGAAGTTATAGCGAAATTTCTTTCTGCTTATCTTTTTTCAATGTCTAAACGCATTGGAAAAAAAGTTTAGGAAACTACAAGCCATTTTTCCAAATCAAAAAATCTTTTTTTCACAACTTATTAACTGCAACGCCTGTGTACTTTTGGTAGATCTAAAATAATTTCCAAAACATACGTTTGACTCCCATGTGTGAAGTTTAAAGATCAGATATTTAAAAAAAAAAAATAATTTTTAAGTATAAAATTGCTCTCCTACAAAACTTAAAAATCAGACTTAAGCATTTTTTCCTTTTTGCCACAGAGATAAGTATGTATTTTTAATTTTATACTCCATGTCTGTGGTGTGTAGTGAGAGAAAATTTATATGCTCAGTATTCTCAGTGGATCTCTTACTTAATTTGTTCGGAAAAGATTAAAATAATAGATCTATCAGGACAAACCACTTCCATACTGCACAGCCTACCTCGGTATGATGATCGTATGTTTAAAGGAAAATTTTTGGTTGTCAACATAACGATTAACTTTTGTTTATTTGAAAATGCTGAACACATGAATGTGTACTTAAGTATGTAAAATATATAAAACGTTTACAAAAATAAATTTGGTCGAATTTTGACCACAGGGACAACTCTATTGAAGGTTATAAGGCATTAATGTTTTGCACTTATTATTTTCCGATTTTTTTTTTTTTAAATTTTTATCTTTTAAATATAAAAATTTAATAAAATATTAACTAAAAATTTTAGTTATTTTTAAATCATATTTACACCTTTTAAAATAACAAAAAATAGTCATATTGAAGAATTTTTTTTAATAGAAGGAATTTAAAAAAATATTTTTTTTAACTAAAATCTTACTACAAAAATTTTACTACAAAATTTTTTAGCTGTTCTTAAATTCTACACCCCATTTTACAGTATTTAGGTAAATTTTTTTAGTTCAGTGTAAACAATATGCTGTGTTTTTCGTTTTCTTACTTTCTAAATAATTTTAACCCTCTAAACATTTGAAAAACGTGATTGTTTTCAATATTTTTAAAGACCTAATGGTGCTTCATTATTCTAGAAATCAAAAGAACGACAACTCGAATGCAAAATAAGGCAGGCAGGTGTATTAAATGTTTTTGTCAGCTAAAGCATACAGCAGTAACAATAATTACAACAACAGCATACAGTGAAAGCAAAGTATTCATTCCACCATTCAATGGGATATAAATATTCATTAGTTTTTCATTTTAACTAAGAAATATAGACGTGTTTAGAAAATATCGACTTTCTGTGACGGTGCATACAAAATACACATCAAACTACTGCATGTAGAAAAGCACACATACCCTTATACACTCACATTGTATCTGTTTCAGTTTCAGTTTCTGTTAACTGCGGCTGTAAGAGTTTGTTGATTTCGAACATAAATAAACCATTAACACCTGTATCTATGGTTGCCTTAACGCTCAATGGTCTTACCGAATTGTCATTGTACGACCGTACAATACGGCTTGATTACAATATAAAATTGAACATCGAAATGTGCATGAGAAACGTGGTTTGCAATCAAAATACCTCTGCAGAAGTTAGTAATAAACATTTTTTAGAACAAAAGCTAAAAGCTAGAGGAAACTCGTAAAGGGAATATCAGTAACTGCTATAATAATTTATGGTTTTTCAAAACCATGTATTTTTAAAAAATAAAATCACTGTTGTAACAAAATATTAATTGCTACACTCAGCGTATTCTTTCCGATTCGTGTTTTTCTTAAATACAAATTATACTGGCTATGAGCCATAGCATTTTCCTTTCCCTGCCACATTTTTTGTATTTGCTTTTTGGCATATCCTTCAGCTCTTCCAGTAATGCGGTATATATCTCATCATGAATTTGATTGGTTTTTGGTGTTTGTGTAAAGTTTTGGGCTTTATGTGTTCTGACATACCCGTACAAAGTAAAATTTTATGACCATAATTTTTATAGAACATTTTATCCCCTCCCTTCCCCTTTTTTACGATTTGTTAGAATAAAGCCACAAATTGCCGTTTAGCGTTTGCTAAACGACAATTTGCCATAACATTTTCTACAAAGTGGCTAAACATACTCTATGTCTCAAATGTAAAGAAAACATAGTTTTATATAGCTACTAACTATGCCAACATACGTTGTGTGCGTCCTAACAATATTTTGTTCAATTTTGCCTAGAAAGTAATCCACACCAAATTTTAAGACTCTTACCAATTTACTTTATATAAAGGTATCCATCCCTGGATTAAAATCTAAAAATTTATATAAAATTCTAAAAACTATTGTAAGGCTCTGTGAAAGGTGTTTAAAATATTTTAATGACAATGTAATTCCACAAAGTAAAAATAAAAATCAAATACAAATTTTATTCAATAGGCAATTTGGCAGTAAGTAACTCATATTTTGTCATTATTTTAAAACAGCGCCATCAGTTATGCTACTGTGTTTGAAATATTCCGATTTCAATTCATATTTTGTTATTACTTTAAAATAACGCCATCTGTTGTGCAAGCGTTTTAAAAATATCCCGCTTTAAAAAATAAAAGATTCCTTAAGGTATGCATTACCATTTAATAGGTAAAAAAAAATCGTCGTACTTTCACTGTTTTTTCTCCACTTTCTCTTGAAAATAAGATATTTTTGCGGCAAATAGTATCCTATATCGGATTCAGCATACTAAGGTACCTCCTCACAAAATTTTGTGAAAACCCGTTCAGTAGTTTTTACGTGATGCGAACACAAATAAAAAACAGACAAACAGACAGACAGGTAGTGTGTTACTTTGTAAAATTACATTGTTATTAAGATATTTTAAACACCTTTTACAGAGCTTTTCAAAAATATTATTTATTTCTAAACATGCATGATTCCTTAAAAATTTATTACATATTTATGTATGATAATATATGAAAGAATAATAAAATATTTATTTTCAAAAAATATAATAATTCAAATAGATTACTTGGAGAAAGCATATCCATATAGCCATTTCACTGGTGCTTAACAAGATCGTCTGATTATTTTTTAAACTTTTTGAACAAAAATTCAGATTCTTATTCCTAAAATTTAATAAACCAAATGAGAAGTTTATTAAAAGCAAATTTTTAGAATTATAGAATTTTATATAAATTTTAGAATTTTATCTTGCGATGGGTACCTTTATATTAAGTTTTTTTTTTCGCAATTTTTTATTTATTGTATCTTCACTATAATTTTAACTATCAATAATTACTCATAACTTAAGTCTTAAAATATACTTGTTAAGTCCAACCAGTGCTGGACAAAAAAAAAATGTATGTTTTACGTTTACTGTAATTTGCGGGTTATTCCTATGATGTACGGATGAGAGAAGCAGTGTCCCTCCTTCTTAGTCGAATGTAAACAGGTTAATTTAGTATGTTACGGGCCAGTGGATTCGGATGAGTTTCAAGCTTCTTTAAATACCTTATAGCAAGTTTCCCTATTTCTGATTTAACTGATGGCACGTTTAGATCTTTATGAATGTTAGAGTTTTTTATATACCAAGGAGCAGATGTAAAATAAAAATCTTATTTTGGCGCCTTTGTATTTTATCTTCGTTGCTAGCCAGTGCCCCATAATTGAATGCCATAACACCATATTGGTTTTAGAATTGACTTGTATAATAAAAGTTTGCAATCTAAAGCTAGAGTAGAGTTTCTGCCAATTAGCCAGTTTAGTTGGACTGCTTTCAACTTCATTTGTGTTAACTTTGTTGCTATGTGACGTTTTCATGTAAGGCGCCGGTCAAGATGTATGCCAAGATATTTGACGTCTAAAAGCTAAGGTATCATCATTTATTTATCCGAATAGGGGGGCAAGATTCTCTACGAAGTGTAAAAGTTATGTGAGTGCATTTGTTTGTTCGTTCACCTTTATTCTCCATTCCTTCAACTATTTTTCTAAATTGCAGATGTGGTCTTGTAAATATCGTGATGCTACTTCGGGTCTTTCGTGATTGCTTAAAAAAGCAGTGTCGTCAGCAAATGTCGATGTGTGGACTCGCTTACTAGTTGGCATGTCTGAAGTATACAATAAGTATAAAAAGGTCCCCAATATACTACCTTGGGGAACTCCGGCTTCGATTGGCTGGGGTGAGCTCAAAAAAACTCCTTCTTTCACAATAAATTTTCGTTCGGTTAAATAACTAACTAGCAGCAGGACAAATTCAGTTTTAGCTTATATATTAGGCCTTCATGCCAAACCTTATCGAATGCTTGCGAAACGTCGATAAAAAGCGCAGAGCAGTATTTTTTTCTTCAAAGGTCTTCTTAACAACATTGACTAACCTGTGAGTTTGTACGATCGTACTATGTTTTTTCCTGAAGCCGAATTGATGGTTTGGAATACATCCTTTGTCGCTTAGAATAGGGTTAAGCTTAGTTATTAACATCCTCTCAAACTGTTTTGACATATTTGATAAAAGGCTTATTGGTCTGTATGGTTCTACTTTTGTGTGGTCTTTTCCTGGTTTAGAAATCATAGTTATCAAAGAGAACTTACACTCTGTGGAGAAGTACTCAAGACGTAAAATGGCATTAAGAATAAAAAGAACTATTTTGCGATTATACGGCGCAACTTAAATAACATCTTGTTACTGGTTTTATCAACGCCTGGGGCTTTTTTGGTGTTTAAATCCGTTATTGCTTTTTCAATATCACCAAATTCAAATCTTATCGGTACTGCAGCACTAGCCTCGACAATTGGCAACGCAACTATGTATATCAGTTGATATATTTGGGGTAAAAACCCTTTTCAAATGTCTAGCAAATAAATTGCCTTCTAACATGACAATATTATTACGATGTTAATAATAATATGGTATGGCTACAATTATATAATTCAATCATAATATGTTGCTGTTAGCTGCTGCAACAACAAACACAATGTGGTAAATATTAAAGAAAAAAAATCATACAAATAAAGGGCGTTAGATGATGGTAGACTTCGGCTACACCAACTGACTATTACACTTGGGTAGTTCACGAACGAACTAGTTGAATTGAACTAATCTATCTATTGAACTAAATGAACTAGTTTCAATTTTTATGTCTACCTAGTTCAATTTTTGACCCGTGCTTTGTATTTGAACTATTAAACAAAATGAACTAAAATGTACTTATGTGCGTGTATTGATGTTTACTTCTTTTGACAACAGTATAGAACTGCCATACAATTTAATAACCCTTTTAAGAATTTATTATTTTTGAAAAATATTAATATCGAAATTATAATAAGACTAATAAAAAGTAGTTCAGACCACAAATCATAGTTCAAAAGAAAAAAGAGCGATTGAACTAACAGATTGAATTAGTTGACTTTTTTACGTTGAACTAAAACGAGCGATTTCTAAAATGAACAAAAAATGCACAAGTCTACTGACTATAGATGATTGAAGGCGATTTTTCCCGTATTCCTTTTTTTTTTTTTTAAATTGGTTGGTTAAATAGATGATGCTTACAACTAAACACAACCAAAAGTGTAAAAATGCGAAGAATGCTGAAGACGGACGAAGCTATCCGGAAAATGAATTACATTCTGCTAGAGACTAAAAAAATAAATTTTTCTTTAAAATTAATCATCTAATTTGTAATTAACATTGTTTCAACTTAGAGAGAATATAACGAACTTAAGCCTGACTTAAAAAATTCATTTGTATTTAACCGACTTCAAAAAAAGAAGGAGGTTATCAATTCGTCTGTGTGTTGCTTTTTTTTTTGTATGTTTGTGCCTTCAGAACTCGGTCATTTCTGAACCAATTTTAAAAATGTTTGCACTATTAGAAAGGTTATGGCTACAGATTGGTCCCATTTTAAAAGAAGTTCGAAATTTTAAAAATTAAAGGGTGTCCCCATACAACATACATGTTTTTTACGTGTATTATGAACTTTATAGGTCATCAATTTAAAATTAAAAAAAAGTGCGTATCACTGTAGCTCCCAACAACAAAAAGTAATTCAAAAATAAAATTAAAAATTAAAGAGTGACCCCGTAGGTGACTTAATTTCACCTTTATTCTTCTATCTTTTGAACCGTTATAGACAAACACTTGAAAGTTGCACAGAGTGTTCGTTACTATGTCTGTTATAATAAGTATAAATATTTAAAATTAGAAAATAAAGGGTGTCCCATTAGTTGGTTTATTTTGATATATATATGGCCAAACTTTTGAACCGTTTGAAATTTACAAAAAACTTGTATTGCTAAGTCCGCTAAAATAACAAGTATAAAATATGAATTTGGAAATTAAAGGGTGTCCCAATACTTAATGTAAAAGTAATATATATGGCCAAACTTTTCAACTCTTATAGATAGACAGTTGAAATTTACAAAGAACCGCGACTGCTTAGTCCGCTATTACAACAAGTATAATATTTGGATCTATAAATTAAAGGGTGTCCCCATTACTGATGTAATTTGACCATTATGTCCTCATCTTTAGAACCGTTATAGACAAACACTTGAAAAATAGATAGAATGTTCAATACTATGTCTGATATAACAACAAGTATAAATATTTAAAATTGGAGATTAAAGGGTGTCCCAATAGTTGATGTAATTTGATGTATATGGACACAAAGTTAAAATTTAAAAAAAATCTGTATGACAAAGTCCTCTTTGAAAAGTATTTATAATAAAATTTTAATTTAAAGGGTGTCCCAATAGGTGACATCATTTGTTATATATGACCCTATGTTTTAAACAGTTATTGATAAACACTTAACAATTAGACAGAATGTCCATTACTATATCTGTTATAATAAGTATAAATATTTTAAATTATAAATTACAGGGTGTCGCAATAGTTTATGTAAGTTGATGTATATGACCAAACTTTTAAACCGTTACAGACAGACGGTTGAAATTTACAATGAACCTGTATTGCTACGACCTTTATAACTAGTATAAATAGTTACCGTCTTAAAGAAATATGATTTTAAGTTTGTCTGTTTTGAAGTCGGTTTTTTTTTTGCAAGAATTATTTAATAAATAGTTCGAATAAATTATTTAAATATTAAGTAATAATATGTCGCTCTTAGTTTATTGTTAGCTCAACTATGTTTTTTCTTTGCGTGTATTTGAAAAATTTAAATTAGAAATCTACTAAACAATTAACATTTTCTAAACTGTAATCGAATAAAACACGCATTGATATGCAACCAAAAGGATAATGATTATTTTCAAAAAAAAAAAAAAAAAAAAAATGTTAATGTTAATGGCAAGTTGTTGCAAACGTATGTTAGTGAAAGCAAAACATTCATATTTCCATCAGCAAATGCAAGTAATGGCAAACGAAAAATCCATTTAACCCATTTGCAAAAAAAACTATACAACATGCAATGTGGTAATAAACAAAAAGACATTAGGCAAAAATTAAATGCAAGCAAAATATAAAAATCAATTTTTAAACGCTAAAAATAATTTCACAGAGCAGTAATAAGTGTGTTTTATTAGTATTTGGAAACTTACTTATCAAAACGTACAAAAGAAACACAACTGTTGTAATGTGCAAAAAAAAAAGAAACACACAGACGAATTGATAACCTCCTTCTTTTTTTTGAAGTCGGTTAAAAATACTATACTTATATGGACAAAACACAATAATTTAAACAACAGGCTAAGTGCACAAATTATAAAAATTATGCAACTAAATCTTTTCGAGTGGAAATATGTAGCTTTTACTTAAACACTGCTCGGAGTCAAAAATGCCTAATAGAATCAAAAAGATTTTCTCTATGAAATGTTTTTAGGCTAAGGGGTATGCCAGCAGAAAGAAACGAAGATATTTTCAAAGGGATTCCTTATTATTTTCATGTGGTAAATCTTTTTAATTTTATCAGTAAGGAAATCCTATTAAATCAATAAGAATACTTGTTATTCACAATTTTCTTACTCATTTTTGACACAAAAATAACAATCCATAGAGCAAAACTTTTTGTTTCTATTAGGTTTTCTTATGATTTGTATAAAAAAAGGATTTCTTATTGATTTCATTAAGGTACCTACATATATGATCATGTGTTAATCAAGTTTTTAATTTTTTTAATAAGGTTATCTTCTTGATTATATTAGCTTTCTTGTTATTTCGTTTATAGAAATCAACATAGAAACTGTTTGTTAAAATATAAAATATAAAATATACATTTGGTGTAGTGGCTATGTGCGTACCTACAAAACGAATCATATCAGGTTCGATCCCTGGCAGAGCAAAAATTTTCACCATAGTTTTTCGGCTTTTATAAATTATGTGGATTCAACCCAATCTAGACAATCCATCAGAAGAAGCTCCCCTGACCTTTCACCCCTGGAAAAATAGAAGATAATATGAAGGCAAAATAAAATGTCATAAAAAGAAAAGGTAGAAACAAATCAATCTATCGTGTGACCTTTTTAATATCCTGCTAGAAAAGGTTATACGGGATACGAATGTGAATAGAACTGGCACGCTATACACTAAACAACACATGTTACTCGCTTACGCTGACGATATAGACATCATGGGTCGAACATTGCGAGCGGTAACTGCCACCTTTGAAAAAATCGAAAAAGAATCTGCCAAAGTGGGTCTGGCAGTAAACGGCGATAAAACCAAGTTGATGGTATCAACGCACAAGACGTCCAGTAGACTCGGGCAGACAGTGGAAGTTGAAAACTACAACTTTGAGGTAGTTAGCGGTTTTATCTACCTCGGTACCGCCATCAACAAAACAAACAACATCAGTTTTGAGATAAAGAGAAGAATAATACTGGCCAATAGATGCCGAAGCATGGGTACTTGCGAAAGCAGATGATGCTGTGCTTGGAGTGTTTGAGAGAAAAATTCTTCGAAAAATCTATGGACCAATCTGCGTTGGCGGAGAATATCGGTGTCGTATGAACCATGAGCTGTATGAGCTGTATGCCGACATAGACATAGTCAAACGTATCAAATTACAACGATTGCGTTGGCTAGGTCATGTTGTGAGAATGAATGAAGATGCTCCAGCTAGAAAGTCATTTGAATACGAACCTGGTGACGGTTCACGCAGAAGGGGAAGACCGAAACTTCGATGGAAAGATCAAGTTGATGTAGACATCTCGAAACTTGGTGTCAGAAACTGGAGAAGAAGTGCAGAAGATCGAGGCGCTTGGAAATCTATTTTGCGTTCGGCTACAGGAACAAATGTTCTGTAATAGCCACCTAAGTAAGTAAGTAAGAAACAAATCAAAGATTGATTGATTAGCAAAGCAAGCAAATAATTTTATTTTATTTATTTTTTTATTTTCAGTTTTTTATTTTGCAAATTTTTTGTTAATTTTTTATATTTAAAAAAAAAAAACACAAGATAGCCTAATACAATCAAGAAGAAACCCTGTTTGAAAAAAACAATAAGAATACCTTATAAAAATGCGAAGTTTTCTTCTTGATTGTTTTAAAAAGGTTTTTCTTATTAAAATAATAAGACTTTCCTTTTGAAAAAAAAAAACATAAAGATATCTTATAAATTTTGTTCTATTTTATTAGGTATTTAGACACAGTTTTTTCCGTGTGTGCATAGCATTTACTAATAAAAAAATTTACAAATAATGAAACATAACCCAGGATCCCCAAGACTCAGAGCATAACCAAAGATGCATAAATAAAACACACAGGCATATAAATTGCCTTAGCACCTCATTGTCCTCCTTAAAGAATACACAAGATCTCAGCAATAAACTTAAACACGTCAAGGTCAAACGCGACACGTTTATTGTAATATTAAAGACCTATTTACCTCAATACCTACACGAGAAACCTTAATTATTCCACGTAACACACTTGTCGGCTCATACGACAACCAAGACATAATCCAACGATTAAAAACAGAACTACAATGGTTTTAATAAATTTTATAAACTACCTGACATACTAGGGGTAGGAAACCTACATACTTCCGCAATATTTACTAGGGATTTTAAACATAATTTTTAACCATTATACTTATGTAAAATGACAGATGACAATACATAAAATAACTAAATATTATAGATATCTAGACGACATTATATTCTCAACATAAACTCAAATAAATTTTAAGAGGCATTACCACAACATATTATAAAATTACAAATAATGGAAAAGGAGCAAGACATAACCCTGCATTATGTCTTTGATATTTGACATTCATAGGAAGCCAACGACGATGGCCGTCACCATTTATATTCTACAAATAATTCTACCCAACATAAGGTCGGAGCATTTAGACATATGATACACAAGACTTAAGGTTATGTAACATACTGCAACTAAGTATACGCGCATCACTATCGAAAAACTAAACTAAACTAAGAAAGAAATAAGCCAAGGAGACAATCAATGTAATATCACGACACACTTGTAAAGGGTGTTTTTTATAGAGGTATACAACTTTAAGTTGGCATTACTTTTCAAGATGGCGACCGATTTAACAGCTCTTAAGTGATTTATTCTCAGTTTGGTTTGGCAATTCATCATGAATAGACTCACGCCTGAACAACGCTTGCAAATAGTGCCCAACACGAGATTACCGTTGTTCTCTCGATTTTCATAAGCGAATTTTGTTTAGCGCACTTCTGGTTGAATGGCTACGTCAACAAACAAAACTGCCACATTTAGAGTGAAGGTAATCCTCAAGTGTATGTCGAAACACCGTTACATCCAGAAAAACTGACTGTTTGGTGTGCTTTATGGGCTGGTGGAATCATTGGTCCGTACTTTTTCCAAAACGATGGTAGCCAGAACGATACAGTCAATGGTGATCGGTATAGAGCCATAAATACTAACTTTTTCATTTCTGAATTGAATAACTATGATGTCCAGGAGATGTGGTTTCAACAAGACGGCGCAACATGTCACACAGCTCATACCACAATAGATTTATTGAAAGACACGTTTGGTGACCGTCTAATTTCACGTTTTGGACCTCTGAATTGGCCTCCAAGATTTCTTGTGATTCTTGTGATCTTGTGATTTAACCCCGCTAGACTACTTTCTGAGGGGCTATGTAAAGTCATTGGTCTATGCGGATAAGCCACAAACGCTTGACCATTTGGAAGACAACATTCGTCGTGTTATTGCCGATATACGGCCATAAATGTTGGAAAAAGTCATCGAAAATTGGACGTCCAGGTTGGACTACATCCGCGCCAGCTGTGGCGGTCATATGCCAGAAATCATATTTAAAATGTAATGCCACAAGATTATCTTTCGATTAAATAAAATTCATGTCAATCGAATTATCCATCATTGTTTTATTGCAACTTAAAGTTCTATACCTCTATAAAAACACCCTTTATTTACACAGGAGCAGAAATATATGGATTTGTTTTTAACTTAAACTTAAAAACCAGCAAACAAGAAACACCTGACAAATTTATCACCAAGGGAGATACAGATTTACTTGCACCTTCTACCATACACAGCAATAGAGGACAAATTCGACGAACATTAACAACAAGTTTCACAGAACATATGGGCTCATTTAAACGAACAAGATATGACTCCAACTTTGTACTACACCGCGATACCCAGGGACACACAGATACACACCTAACGGAATGAAAGTATGCCATTACAACATCGTGGCATAACAGGAACAAAACATTCTTAATAACATGGAAATCTAAAAATTAAGAAATTTTGGCGGATACAATATTAATGAAACGGGAAATACAACCTCAGACACACTACTGAGTCTACTGAAAAAATCCATACACGGACTTGCTTATCGATGTCTTAAGTATTTACTTTGTAGAAAGGTACCAATCCCTGGATAAAATTTTCATATTTATATAAAATTACAAAAATTACTGTAAAGCTCTGTAAAAGACAGACAGAAAATGAGTTATTTATTACTTAAAAATAGCGCCATCTGTTGCGCAACTTTGCTTAAAGTACACTGCTTTTAAAAATAAAAGAAAAAATTGGTGAAAAAAATCGGCATACTTTCACTGCTTTTCTCTTAAGATATTTTTGTGGACAAAAGTATCCTATATTGGAATCTAGATACTAAGGTACCTACTCACAAATTTAAAATCCAGCCAGTAGTTTTGGCCTGATGCGAATACAAAGAGAAAGACAGACAGAAAATGTGTTACTGTTTTATTTTACAAGTGCTGTGAAAAAATTGATTTGTTGTTAACGTCACGTTACGTAACACTTACGTTACGTCACGTTAATGTCACGTAATGTAAAGTTTATCTTTATCTTATTAAGTGAGTCTTCATGCCACATTTTGCCGAATGTGTGAGACACATCTATGAAAACCTTCTGCAGATAAATTTAACATTTCTTAGTGGATGTCCGTCCCCTTGGGTTATTTGGGTGTCTAAAGGCCGGGGCACATAGAATCCGTCATACTTTAAAGCTTTCAGTTCAAATCAAAGTATTAACGGAAGAGGTTGACACAATGAGTACTTTGTTGACGGACTTTTAATCAGAAAAGAAAACACGAGAAAAGCTTTTTTCTCCATTTTACTCTATTAAATTAAATTATTTTACATATTTTGTTTTATTTTTGCTTCCACTCAACAGGGTTGTCAGATTTATTTTCACGTAATTCGCCAAAATCGAAGTGAAAAATCTCCAAAAAGGTTTTTTGTTAAAAATTTTCTCTAATATATACAATATTTTTTAATTTCGAAAATATTGTTTACAAATCACAAAAAATTAATTTAATCGAAATATCTACAATTCGCCAAAAATAGAAAAAAAGTCGCCAAAATATATAAGTATTTTGTTTATTATTTACAATGATTAGTAGACACGAGAAAGGTAAAATTTTGACTTAAAACAATGAAAAATAGAGTTTATTATAATAAATGGAGACCTGAGCATACCCACCTTAAGGTATTCGTTATCGTGTTCGTATTTAGAATATGTTTTATAGGAATTAAATTTATTCAATATTACTAAAGATTAACAGATGCCTATTTCAATTCATAAAATTGTAGCACGTTTTCACAGTCAAGTTTCGGTGGAATTCCTTATTGAAATCGATCTTTCTATACAGTAACTAACAGCATATAAACTTAAAAATTTTCTTTAAAATTAATCACCTAATTTGTAAAAAATATTCTTTCAACTTAGAGAGAACAACACGAACTTAATCCTTACTTCAAAACTTCCTTTGTATGTAAAAAATAACTATAAAAAATTCATTGCACATAATTAGATAAAACATAATATTTTTTATAATCTTTCTAAAACGAAAGTTAATATTTTCTATTATGGTTGATAAGTATCCAAAAGTATGTTAGAATTTATAAAAAAATTTTGAAAACAAGAAATTTTGTTCGTGATAAAGAATTGCAACATTTTAAAATCGAAAGATGCTTAAAATCATCTTTAGAAATTAAAAACATCTTAAAAACAACTTTAATTTCTTTATTATTCATTTTGAGATTCCTTAATTCAGTTTCTAATGTTGGCCAAAACCCAACGAAAAATCGCCAAAAATATCGCCAAATATTTTAAAAATCGCCAAAAAGACGCCATGTCGAAAATTTGATCGCCAAATAAGTTTAAAAATCGCCACGTTTGGCGAGAAATCGCCATATCTGACAACCCTGTCACTCAACACAAAAATTTAACTTTGAGAGAGAGAGCTTGTTTCTCTCTATTTATAGCTTTCAACGTATCTCAAAAGTTAAAAGATGCCAAACTTTCGTCCTTTGCGTTGAAGGAGATGTACTGATTGTGACAACACTCATTAGAAAAGCTGTATTTCAACTCTCTTGTACGAGGTATAACATATAACGTATTCTATGTGCCCCGGCCTTAAGGCTTTACTTTTAAACGCAAAGGAAAATGGCGAAGAAATTCACTCTATACCAAACTCAAACGAATGATTCCATAAAAAGTTATTCGCGGTTCTTGATGAGAATAAAGTTTTATGGTTTTTCTCAAATGAATTCTAATTATGTAATTTCCAAATAAATATGTTGCTTGCTGAAGGAATCGTTTTGCGAATGCTGTATTTATAGACACGTTTCACGAAAGCTATCAAGAATGAGCGATTTAGTGGGAGTATTTTCTATGGCATAACGAGATGATCTTAGTTAATTCGAGTAAATCGACAACCTAGAATGAATTACCCCAAAATATATATTCATTGATACTGATCACTATTACGGGGTACGCTAATTTCTATGATCATTGAATGATGTGCTTAATTTAGCTCATTTGAGAAAACCTTTATCCAAATTATGGATAAACTAAAAATACCTTTTATACTAAAAATTTCCTTAAAAAATAAAGTTAAAGAAATAAAAACAAACTTTTGAAGCTTTGAAGCAGGGTTCGGAATTTTTTATTTGTGAGCATTGAAATTTCAACATTTATGATATTTCTCATAAATGAGATTTCTAAAATTTTATATATTTTTTATGCAAATGCCTAATGCAAACATTTTTTGCTACGACCTTTTCATTTATGAAAAATTAATAAAATTCTAAATTTTCATATATGAGCACTTGCGTGAAAAACAAAATATTTTTTCATTTATTCAGTTTTGAATAGAAAGGAAAAAAATAAATCATCTCACTCTTGAAAGAACAAACACAAAATATTTTGTAGTCTCTCAGACTACCATAGATAAGGTCATATACATAGATACACAAAAACAACATAGTACTATCCAACAAACACACAGATTAGTAAATGTTATTAAAAAGACCTTTGAAGAAAAAACATACTGCAATGCGCTTTTTATCGACGTTTCTCAAGACCACATACTCAAGTTGGAAAAATGGTTAGAAAAATGGAGAATAAAGGTGAATGAACAAAAATGTACTCATATAACTTTCACACTGCGTAGGGACTCATGCCCTCCTATTCGCATAAATAATCAAATGATACCGCAGCTTTCAGACGTTATATACCTGGGTATACATCTTGACCGTCGCCTTACTTGGAAAAGCCACATTGACTTCAAGTTAACACAAATGAAACTAAAAGCAGTACAACTAAATTGGCTTATTGGCAGATACTCCACCTTGAGCTTAGATTGTAAACTTCTACTATACAAGTCGATCCTCAAACTAATTTGGTGTTATGGGATTCAATTATGGGCCACTGCCTCAGCTAGCAATGTAGAAAAAATTCAAAGGCGCCAAAATAAGATGCTACGTATGATTACATCTGCTTCCTCACAGAAAAAATTTTTTGCTCCTAACAAGGCTTTTCATTAGTCTTAGTATAATTTTAATTAATTTTTTAATTAATACAATTATATATTTAATTAAGAAAGAATTAAATAAAATTCGAATTAAATAAATAATTGAATTAATAAAATATTAAATTAAATTTGTATCTAAATCTAATTAAAACCTTTAATAGGAACAAAAAATTCGAACATCCACAAAGACCCAAATATGCCATCAGTCAAAGCAGAAATAGCGAAACATGCAGACATATATCTAAAGAGGCTTGAATATCATCCAAACCCTTTGGCGCGTAACATGCTGAATGAAATGAACCTGGTTACATTCGACTAAAAAGAAGAGATACTGCTTTTCTTGGCCGTACATTAGAGGGATGACACGCAAATGTTTGAAGGCCTTTAATTTTTACATTTAGTTTTGTATTACTTTCTGTTATTGAGACAGTATAGCTTCCAGTAACAAAAACATTTTTTGAAAATTGTAAATTGGTTCCCTTTACGGTTCATAATATACGAAAAGAAAAAATGAATATTGTATGGGGGCATCTTTTTAATTTTTAAAATTATGAACTTTTTTTAATTGGAACTCTGTAATGTTTACATAAAGAAGAAATTTTAGAAATAACCGAGTTCTGAGGTCACAACCACCTAATCTATAGAAACCAGCATTAGGTGACGATGACACGAATTCAATGGTTTTTCTTCAACCAAAAAGCGCTCAACGTGCCTAAAGAAGTTTTCAGTTCAAAAATGTTTGAAGGCGTTATGGTTATGGTTTATAGTCATAGCACCATTCTCTAGTTAATTTTTTTCTTCTAACAACACAAATATTTTTAAAAGTTGACTTAATTATATAAATGATAGTTTTCGTTGAACCTTTCTTACCTCTTTGCCTAGAACAACGCTGACCTTAGAAGCTTGTTTAAAAATAAAATAAAACAAAACAAAAAAATATATTTTTTTATTTTTTACTAAAATCTGAATGCTTTATTTTGCTTAAAGTTCAAATCATATTTTCTAAAGCCGTCTTTTTAACGCTATATTTTGGTGTAAAAAAATAGACCAAAATAGAAATAAAAAACACATAAAAGACACAAAAGACTGAGGAATAATAGAAAAACTTCACGGTGTGTATTGGGTACGTGTTCGTATTTGCATGACTTTGACATACAATTTATTTTAGTTTGTGTTTTGTATTGTTGCCACTGACAGGCGTATTAAGTGGCATTTAATATTATTTTTAGCATAATACTATTGTGTTGTTGTTGTTGTTTGCATAATTTTCCATATAAATGAGTTCGAATGGTAAAAAAAAGAGGAAACAATACAAACTTCTAAACTTTTTGTGGGTTTTTTGTTCTAAATTTTATGCAAATAAAGTTTGAATATTTTGTAGATGTTTTTTTTTTATATTAAAATATAAGTTTGACATTTCGTTTGTAACAAATAAAAATATATTTAACCCGTAGTTATTACAAAGCGCATGTATTCATCTAGAATTTGTTATGGCTTTTTAAACTCTAACATTTGTGTTGTAGCCTTTACTCAACAAAATCTTGGAAGAGGAAATTCGGAAAGAATATTTTCTGTTAATCAAAAAAATTTATTTGATATTAATATGAAAACAAAGAGGTGCTAATTAACAAAACTAATCGATTACTATGTACCCGAATAACACTTATTATGAACGAAACAAGTCCAAAACATTTCGAGGTTCCTTACTTTTTTAAAGAAAAACACACAGAAAATTCAAATTTAATGGAGAAAGTTTATTATCATTTTCAAGAACATCCTTTATTATTTATTTTTTGTAGACTATGTCTATCAAATGTTGGCCGTTGCTACGTCGCAGATAGTCCATCCGTTGAATCGAATTTTCGATGACTCATTCGAGCATTTCGACTGGTAGCAGCCGAATGACATGCGTGATGTTTTCCTCCAAGGTCTGAATCGAAGCGAGTTTGTCCGCATAAACTTTAGACTTTACATATCCCCACAGAAAAGAGTCTAACGGAGTGATATCACACGATCTTGGTGGCCAATCAATAGGCCCAAAACGTGAAATTATGTACTCAACGAAATATTCTCTCAGTAAATCCCTTGATTTATGGGATGTGTGGGAAGTGGCACCGTCTTGCTGAAACCAAATATCGCGAGCTTCAATTTCTGGCATCAAATAGTCGGTTATCATGGCACGATAACGGTCGCCATTAACGGTTACGTTCGCACCGGCCCACAAAACCGTTGTTGTAGCTATTGAATCTCTTCAGATTGCTCTTCGTCCCAAATGCGGCAATTTTTTTGTTTACATCCCCATTGAGCCAGAAATGGGCTTCATCACTAAACGTCGGATCTTCTTGGAACTTTTCAAGAGCCCATAGAGCGAAGCGATGCCGCTTGGGAACGTCGAGCAGCTTCAGTTGTTGCACAAGCTGTAGATTGTATGCTTTCAATTTAAGATCTCGACGTAAAATGTGCCAAGTCGTTCCATACATCAGTCCGAGTTGCTGCGAACGGCGCCGAATCGACTCTTCACGGTCTTCGTGTACACTCTCAGCTACGGCCGCTATATTTCCTCAGCTACGGCGGCTTTATTTGCTTCTGGTGGAATATTATCTAATAATGAATGCTGGCTCTCAAAATGGGTGATGGTGTTGCGAATAGTATGATCAGTAGGCCGATTATGTTGACCATAAGTTGAGCGAAGTGCACGAAACACATTCCTCACAGAACGTGAATTTTCGTAATAAAGTTGAGCGATTTGTAAACGCTGTTCTTTCCAGCATCACACGACTGACACGTGATCTATCAAAAAATGTCTTGAATCACCCATTATAACCTAAGACAATTACACTAAGCTCTATAATATTTCTCCAATATAAAACTTAAAATGCTGTTATAAATTTTATAAACCGGATTCAATCTAATGATTGTGTAGAACTTCTCCAAATTAAAAATAATTGAAAGTTTCAGAATCAATGAATTTTTGTCATATTTCTACTGCACATATTGCTTCAGTGTTATTCTTGCAAAGGGAGTTGTAAATGTAAAGGAAACGGAAGCCAGTTATTATCTGGAAAAATTACAATGTTGTCTTTCTCAATCTATAAACTTTATGTAGAAAGCTATCATTAGCTATACATTTCCTATAGAAAATTATTATCGGTAATTGGAGTGTAATTTGTTATTTGCGTTAAATTTTATTTTTTAATCAGGGATCGCAAATAATGATTATCCATCACATTTAAAAAAAAAAAAATCATTATTTTAGGGATATGCTACATGTACAAGGAGTACACCATTGCAATCGTCATTAAGGGGACTGTCCGTTCCGCCAATGATTTTTATTTTTTAAGTTTTATTGAAAAAAATCAAAAATAAAAATTATTTTTCGAGTTCTATTTATTTTGCAGACATCAATAATTACTTGTTGAGTTTTATTTTTCGCTTGGAAAATAAAAATTATTCTCCGAGTTTTATTTTCTGCTCAGATAATAAAAATTATTGTCTGAGTTTAATTCTTTGCTCGCTATTTAATGATTGATGGTTAAGTTTTATTTTCCGATTAAAGAATAAAAATTACTCTCTGAGTTTTATTTTCTGATTGAAGAATAAAAATTACTTTCTGAGTTTTATATTTTACTTACAAAATAAGGATTATTTTCCAAGTTTTATATTTCGCTTAGAAAATAAAAATTATTTCTTGAGTTTTATTTTTTACTTAAAAATAAAAATTATTTCTTTTGTTAATTTGGACATATGTAAGTATATAAATAGTACTTTTTGAAACTTTTTAATTAAAAAACATAGAAATTAGTTTAGTTGGCATTCTTTTGATATAGTAAAAGTATCAAACTAGTGTTTGGTACTTTTTCTTCGTTTCAATATTTTGGGGACAAAAGGTGTACTTTGGAACTTAAACATCAATCATTAAATGGCGAGCAAAGAATAAAACTCAGACAATAATTTTTATTCTCTGAGCAGAAAATAAAACTTAGAGATTAATTTTTATTCCCAAAGCAGAAAATAAAACTTAATACATAACCTTTATGTTCTAAGCATTAAATAAAGCTCAGAGAATAATTTTTATTCTTTGAGTAGAAAATAAAAATCAAGAAATAATCATTAAAACCCAATTTTTAAAATAAAACTCATAATCATTACAATCTCTGTTTTTATTACGTTTATAGAAAAATAATAATTATCCATAAATTTTCTATTAAAAACTGTATAATTGAAACGTGTTTAATATAGATAAATTTCATATAAATTTTATTATCAATAACCTATTTCGGAATTTTTTATTATTTAGGGCCATTATTATAACTTGCCTTTAGCTAAAGTTAGGATTTTATTGGAGTGCTAAATAGTTTTTCGCTATTAAAAGTAAGCTAAAAACCACTTTTAACTATCACGTACTATAAGGACAAGTTATAGCAATAAGCATTATCCTCATTATTATAATGAAAATCTACTTATCGCTCCAACACAATCCTAACTTTAGCTAAAAGCAAGTTATAATAATGGGCCTTAGTATTTTTTTTTTAACAAAAATAAAATTGTTCAAAAAAATTCTGGCTTTGTTTTCCAAAGATCAAGAAGATTTTCCAAGGATTACTATTTCACATTAAGGTGAAGAGCTAGTAACAATCGAAACAACCAAATTTAGTTCTGTAAAATAGTTTAAATTAATCTGTCAAATGTTTAAACAGAATATAATTAAAAATTATTTTAAAAGTTTTTTGTTGTGTTTTTTGCATAAATGTTTTGGAGAGTTTGTGAATTTTAAAATGTTTTTGTTTGTTTTAATTAGTTTTAAAGTTTTAAGCCAACTTAGTCTATTTGATAAACTACTTTTTTAAAATATTTCGAATTTTTGCCTAATATTCGTAATATTTTTTTCATGACAGAAAGAAAATTTAAAATTTTTCATAAAGTTTCAAGGTTAATTTAATTTGAGATCAGTTTTAAATTTATTTAATTTTTTTTTGTGTAAATAATACTTAAATCGTACACTAAATCCTAAACAGCTACAACTCAAAATTTAAAGTTTCGGCCTTTAAAAAGATCACGATACTTAATATAATTTTTCTAATTTACAATCCTGGTACCTTATGTAACTTCCAAAAAAATATTTTCTTTCTGACATGTATTCAAAAAAATTAAGGCGATAACCTAAGCAATTAGAAAGATTGACAATGATAACACAGTGCAACACGGAAAAAAATAACCATATACGGACACCACTACGTGATAAAAGACCAAAAATAAAGACCCCTGTCTCCCAGTTTTGCCCAAAGTCCTCCAGGTTTTTTTTTTTAAGGGCCCTCAAGGATGTGGGGCCTCGATGTGATTTTTGCAAAAAAATGATCATTTATTCAAGCTCGTATTTTGCAAACCGTTTGAAATTTCGATATACTCTCTGAGGCAAAGTTGTAGCTCTTGTCATAATGAACGCAAAAGTGAAAAATTTCCCGAAAATTTTTAAATTCATTTCGGCTACCTAAGCGCTACCTTAACGCTGTTAAGAATCATTCCTAGGAAGTTCATATGTTCTAGAAAGTTGTTGATTGAGATCTTAGGTTGATTTTTGTAGCTGATTGTTTCCTTGAATTTTGAACGGTTTGCTACCTATGGACCTGAACAGGGGAAAAAAAGGTAAAAAAAATGAATTTTTTAAAGTTTTTTGCGATTTTGACCTTGAAGATGAAGTTTTTTTGATTTTATATGTTAACAATTTTTGTTCTTTATGACAAGAGCTACAACTTTGCCTCAGAGAGTATATCAAAATTTCAAACGGTTTGCAAAATATGAGCTTGAGTAAATGATCATTTTTTTGCAAAAATTACATCGAGGCCCCACATCTTTGAGGGCCCATAAAAAACCAGCATAATAAGGGAATAAATGGGAAGTCCGATATTAATAAAAATATCAGAACAAGGCTTTACAAAATTGATAAATTTTAATTTTCAACTGTGTATAACTTTTAATTTCTAACAAAATAACATTTCTTTGGGGCATTATTATTTGCTTTAAAACTCATGATATCTCAACTTTCAGAAGTCTAAAACCTGGTTATATCACTTGATCGGCGCACAGACAGGTATTTGGCCATAAAAGTCGCTCAAAATGCATTTTTTTATATTGGCACTACATCCTTTTTACTGTTATTTTGTAAAAACTGGGATTGACGAAAATATAATCTACTGGTTAAAAATAATACTACATGACATGTGCTGTGGTATTAAAATTAACATCGAAAAGTTCGAGGCTTACTGTAAGGGAAACATACAACCCTTTATGAATTTCACCCTATGTCACCGACATTGCACATGGACAAGCCGTAATAAGGGAGGCAATTCTGCCAATCGGTCAACTCTCCGAAGAAGCGGACGAAGCCCGTAATAAACATGTTCGGACATACAGGCTGGATTTTTCTAGAAAATTTTCAAGAATAGAATGCAACCAAGATGTGCTAAACAGGTTGCTTTTGACATCAGACCCTCTTCTGACAGGAATGAGGAAGACGAAATCGAAAAAGAAGAAACCCCTTTTGATTGAAGTCTTAAATTCACTTGACAAAAACGACATTTGTAACGTTAATATTGCAAATGACGAATAAATAAGATTTATAATTATGTTTTTGCCTTTTTCTACACTGAAATACCCTAACCTACCTTTAAAACCAATAAAATACTAACATAAAATTATAAATAAATAATAAATATTTTTGAGCGACTTTTAGGGCCAAATACCTGTCTGTGAGGCGCCTTACTTGGAAAAGCAATATAGTTAAAATTAACACAATTTAAAGTGGTCCAACTTAAGTGACTTAATGGAATAAACTCTAGTCTTAGCTCAGATATTAAAATTTATACCATAAAATTTGATCCTCAAACCAATAGAGGGTAATGAAATTCGATAATGGGGCATTGTCTCAGATTTTGAAAATGATTACTACAGCTTTCTGGTATGTTAAAAACTTGATAATTTTAACCTGCGATTGGTTGGAACAGAAATCGCAAAACATACCTCAACGTATTTAAGGAAGATCGAATGACATCCAAGCCCGCTGGTTACTAACATCCTAAACGATTTTGGTTACATTCGACTAAAAATAAGGCCAAACACCAGACATAATAATGACATTATTTTGGTTATCTGATGTTGCATAAATTTTTAATATTATAAAAATAACTTTTATTGCTCAGAACAATCTGGACTTAGAAAGTTTCACAGCAAAATTGAAACTCTTGTATTCCTCTTTTATGTTTTATTTCCAAAACATTTTGCTTCCCTCCCACTGTTCACTGGTATGTATATGTGTTTGAGTTACATCTCTTTAATTATATTTTTATATATTTAAAATAATTTGTTAAATTATTGGTGGCTTGTATAATCACGTTTTAACATGTCATCTACTGTGTTTACATAACAAATATATGTAAATATGAATTTTTTATGCCTTTTTGCACAGAAAATTGAACAAAAATTACACCCAGTCCAAGCAACCACCACAGCAAAATAAACAGATCTTTTTAATTGGTTTTAATAACAAAATAACCACTAACACGAAACAAAACCAACAGCCAAAACCTTTATGAGATCAATTTAATAAACGTTTTTCGTATCTGTTGGACGTTTACAAAGCCTTTACACATGGAAGTAGTTGAATATAAATTATATATTAGTAACATACATATACGGGTATCTACATGTATTATCTATCAAGCAATAAGTTAATTTTCAAAATATCGAAAAGTTACAAAAATGAACAACATAAGAAATTTTTCAACACAATAAATAGCAGGCTAGTAAAATAGATTTTAATGCAAAAATTTACATAAAAATATATTAATTTAGTATTTGGACTTGTTAAGAATTTTCTCATTATTATCTTTCTTTAATCAATTGGCCTTTTCATTTCCTATATTTCGAATAAAAGTTTGACATTTCGTTTGTAGCTCCTACAATAAGAATTTGCAACACATTGGTTCAAGCAAAAATAGCTAAACCCTCAGCAACGTATTTAAAGAAGACCTAACATCCCGCTTTCGCATAACATCGACGCATTATGACTATGTTTCAATTGGCCGAACACTATAGGGATGTATCCAAAATCAAAACGGCTACAATGAAAATCAAGTTTTTGTCCAGCACTTAATTTTTTCAGAATATTTTCTAATAAATATTAAAAAAACAAAACAACCGAATCTGAAACGGTTTGATGAAAGTAATGGAGCAGCCACAATCTAAAGACCATCAACATAAACTGTCCAGCAAACTGGTAAACAAACGACCTTTTGACACATCAATTCCAAACCGTTTTATATCGCAGCAGCGAAGTACGTTACGAAGTGTGCGGATGATAATGAGGCCACAAATACTCAGGATGAGCAGAGATATTAAACCCCATTTCTTTTAAGGAGATATAAAAAGCCGTTATTATTATTAACTAGCTATGCCCATACACGTTGTGTGCGTTCTGACAATATATTGTTCGATTTTGCTTTGAAAGTAATCCACAACAAATTTTCAGAGTCTTACTTCACGTACACATATTTTTTTATATAAAGATACCCATCCCTGGATAAAATTCTAAAATTTATATAAAACTCTAAAATTCTCAAAATTATTGTAAAGCTATGTAAAAGGTGTTTAAAATATTTTAAAAACAATATAATTTCACAAAGTAAAGATACCAATCAAATACGAATTTTTTGTCAATTGGCTATTTGGCAGCAAGTAATTCATATTTTGTCATTATTTTAAAACAGCGTCGTCTGTTGCAAAACGGTGTTTAAAATATTCCGTTTTCAATTCAGATTATGTCGTTATTTTAAAACAACGTTATCTGTTGCGAACCCGTGCTTAAAATATCCCACTTTCAAAAATAAAAGATGCCTTAAAGTATGCAGTACCTTTAAATCGGTAAAAAATCGGCGTACTTTGACTGCTTTTTCTCCACTTTCTCCTGAAAATAAAATATTTTTGCGGAAAAAAGGTATCCTATATTGGAATCAGGATACTAAGGTACCTCTTCAAAAAGTGTTGTTAAAGTCCATGGAGTAGTTTTTACGTGATGCGAACACAAAGAAAAAGAAAGACGGACAGACAGATAGACAGGAAATGAGTTACTGTTTTATTATATGTATAGATAAACGAAAGAAAATCGTATCTTCGGATCAAGATAATGAGATCAACGGCTTCTGCAAACAACTTGTAATATCGTGTGAACTTTTTAAATATCTCAACAAATAAGTGTCCGGGAATTCAATTAAAAATATTTTTAGTAATAACTCTAATTGTAAAAATATTTAACACCATTTTAAAAATATCCTAATATAGTTCAATACAAGGCCCTGCCATAGGCATTCAGGCACAAAGATATGGGCTCGCGCTAACTGAGAGTACACTCTTTACACCCAGTTAGGGTGAGGCCTGACAGCCTCAGTTAGTAGCTACCGCCACTGATTAACTTAGTTAGTTCTTTTCTCTGCTAGGAGACTGGCTAAATTAAGTTAAGTGAACTCTAGATACCTCTAGAACTTCAGGTTTATTATAAACTTATCTGCGAATATAGAGTTCTGTTCATTTTATTAATTCTTATTCTGATAAAATCAAAAAGAAACGTGAAAAAACGACAAAGTTCATTAATGAGGTCTAGCAGGAGGTGAAAGGCTGTTAGTCTCTGAAAGAACTCCGATTTTTATTGTTCAGAACAGATGCACAATAATCCACCTGCCTGTGACGGAGCATTTACTCGAAAGTACATGGGAACATGCATATTAAGAGTGGATATAGGTGACCTTAACCTTAGACAAGTGTTAGTAATTACAAGAGACTCCAAGTATACGAAGAAAATCAACAATTATCAATCAACGGTCTGTAATTACTACAGTCTAGACGAAAGCCTAATAACAGCACGAGTAAGTTTATAGTAAATGGGGTGCCTCGGTGGGCTAGTAGTTATAGTTCTAGGCTGTCAGCCAGGGGTTGTGGGTTCGATTCCCACAACCTGGAATTTTTTCACTACAAGTTGATAGGAAGACCAAGAAGGATGTTGCATATAATCCAAGTGCCTACAAATGATTAATTGATTTAGTACAGGTCACCAACTTTCAAGTATTATCTAGCCAAATTAAAAATCGCGATAAGACGATACTTGCAGACTGTGCTTGGAAAAAGGCTCACATAAAAAAGGTTTTAAACCACGGACAGAAACACATTATATGAAGATTCTGTGGAGACCTTAGCCTTAAACAAATTTTAGCAATTACCATAGACCCCGTGATGAGGAAGAATGTATCAGTTGCCAGTCTAAACTCACTACAGTCGAGACTAAAAGACTAGTGACAGCACGAGACTCAAGGAAATTGAGGTGTTCGTTTATTACCAATCGAGCACTAGAAATCATTGAGAAACTAAGGGAGTTGAAAAGGGACTTATACAGTTAGTGATTAGATTTTAGATTTTTTAATATGTAGGGGATATTTACAAATCTAGAGTGGCCTATACTCAACTTTACCATACCACGTGACAACATATACTTTTATGGATATATGTGACCGGGTCTATGAAAAGGTGGCTTATAACTCAAAAACAAAATTTTGAAAAATTAGCTGTTAAAGATAAACAATTCATTTCGTCAATTTCTTAGTAGTTTTTCTTTTGCATTATGAACAGTCATGCAGAAAAGGCAAACAAAAAATGCAAAAAAGCATAAATGAGGTAAGTGCGTGTGTGTGTATATAAAGAGCGTTGTTTTTTTCAAAGCAAAGCACAAACCGGTTTCTGACCCAGCGTTGTCAGGTTTTTGGGGATTTATCCCCAATAATGTCTGTCGAAGAAGAATTTAGCGAGGTTTTTCAAACATATTTCTGTGAAAACGAATGATGATTCTCTCGATGATGTTGGTATCAATTACGAGGACGAACTACAAGCATTGTTTCAAGCTGAAGATCAAATGGAAGTGGATGAAAATATTTTTACAGTGGACTTGTCTTTTAAAGATAACGAAGAAAAGGAATTGGTAAATAAATTTATTTCGCAAGTTTGCTGTAATAAAAAATGCCACTAAATTATACCGCGAAAGAGGATAGAAACTGCAAGAAATAACTATCTAGAATTATCAAAACATGAACTTGATTTGGTTACACTGAGCCATATCGAATCAGCAATGATCTGATATGGCTCTGAGGATACTTCACCAGCCACCAAAGTGGCATCGAAGGAACCAAAGGCTTTATCGTCCAAACCTAAACCGAAGAAGTCTGTAGCTTCATCTTCAAATCAAGATCCAAAAAAAAAGAACTGAAGAAACCTGCGACTTCAACTGCAATAAAAAAATCCAGAAAACGTAAAGCTTCATCTCCAGAAGGAGATTCGAAAAAACGAGCAACTTCAAAAGTTTCAACAAGGATAGCGACGAAGAAAACTACCTACTACTGCTAAATAAATATTTTTTGGTAAAATCGTTTTTGCAGCGTTAAATCCTGTTTTTAAATTTTTCAATTCAATTTATTATCTCGATTCTGGATTTTCAATAAAATTCTGTTTTTCTTTCATTTGTGCTCCTCTTTCTCTACATTTTTAGTACACTTCTAAGCAAGTTAGGACTTTTTAGTTTTCACCACGTGCGTCGAGCGTCACAAAATCTATCGAAACCAAAAAAAAAAGTGGAAAAATTTTTTTGAGTCATAAGCCATAGGCCGGGTCACATATTATATAAAGGAATGGTATCAAAGTATATTTTAATCGATAAAATAAATAAACTATCACATTTCCGATTATGCTCGCAAACAATACAAACAATATACCAAAGGCAAATACTGAATTTCATTTTTATATGCCGAACGGCACGGCCAGTAGAGCCTCCAAAAAATAGTAGCATACACACCCACCCACCGACAGACATCTTCGCCAAAATAGTAAAAATTAATGAATAAAATTTTTATTTTATTTGTATTTTTACTTTGTGGATTTACATTGTAGCTTTACAATAATTTTTAGAATTTTAGAATTTTATATAAATTTAAGTATTTTATCCAAGGATTACCTTTATATAAACAAAATACGTATACGTGATGCACCATCAAATTTGGTGAGTATTACTTTCAGGACGCATACAAAGATGTGGTGAATTTGGAACGTTCCGTTGTTTCCAAATACAGTTCGAGATATTTTTTCTGTCGGGGGAACATGTCGCTTTAACTTCCAATAACAGTAACTAAGTTATGCAAATAAATAAGTTATTCACCATAACAAAACTTATGAGCTTAAGTCGACTTAAGCACTTTCTTCTCTTTGCCACAATAATGAATAATAAATATTTTCATAAATAAATAGAATTTTAAAATATGTTTTAGTCAGTAGCTGACATTGCATTTGCTGTAAAGTTAAAATATTTTCAAATAGTTTTATATTTCATTAATTATTATTGAGTTTATATTTGTATTCTTGTTTGCTTAAATGACAGTTTGTATAAAACGAGAAACAAAAGGAAATGTTTGATAGCAGCTTGACAAGGCTTGATGGTTATAAGTAAAACAATAGAACAATTTATACCATTTAAACAATTTAATTACTATTGCTTGTAAATTTGTTAATGTTAAAGCATAATCTATTATTATTTGCAATGATGACATACTCGTATGAATACAATTTGTTTACCATTTAAATGCTGGTAGTTGGTTTATGATTGATATTAAAATTAAAATAAATATATATTTCTTGATTAATTGAAATTATTCATTTAATAGAAAATGTTTTTGGTTTTTCTTCTTAAAAACAGTCGTGTCCATTGTATAATAATACAAGGTAAACTCAGTAATACCACAACTTCAATCAGATAAATTTTGTTTAAAAACGCTGGTTTGTCATAAACAAAAAAAAACAAAATACAAAACCTAAAAATATAAAATATAAAATATAAAATAAAATAAAACAACAAATTGGTTTTATAATTGGTTAATTATAAAATTGAAAATAATATCAAACAGTCAATTCGCCTTGGAATAAAACAAATTCGAAACAAGGCGAGTGTAATTTTGACATTTCAAAAGAACCAGCTGATGTCACATTCACTATTGAGTTCTCCTTGGTTGAGTCCATTAAAACCACAATAGAATTTAAATATAAAAACAAACAGTTATATTTTAATTAGTCCAAAATATAAAAACCAACGATTATATTTGTATTAGTCCACAAAATTGTAAATAATTCAAAACACCCGACTTTGAAATAGAGAGAAGGTCGGTGCCCTAAATTAAATATTTGAAATATTATAATTTTAATACTTGCTGTTATAGCGTACATCATATAATAAAACAGTAACTAATTTTCTGTCTGTCTGTCTGTCTGTCTTTTTTTTGTGTTCGCATCACTTCAAAACTAATCGATGGTTTTTAACAAAATTTTGTGAGAAGGTACCTTAGTATGATGATTCCAATATAGGATACTTTTTTTCCGCAAAAATATCTTATTTCCAAGAGAAAGTGAAAAAAAGCAGTGAACGTTCACAGTAGATCTAACCGGATATGCATACTTTATTTTTTATAAAGTAAAAAATACATAGTTAGTGTGGAACTAAAAACGCATAGTTTAGGGTGGAACTAAAAACGTATAGATCTTTGGTGTAGATCAAAGCAAAATGAAAGGACGCTGACGAAGTGGCGGTCACAGCTAGCCTATACATATACTAAGATAGTAACCTGTCTGCCTGCCTGTCTTTCTGTTTGTGTTCGCAACACGTAAAAACTAGTGGATGGATTTTAACAAAATTTTATGAGGAGTTACCCTAGAATCCTGATTCCAATGGAGGATGCTTTTTTCCTATCTCATTTTTAAGAGAAAGTGGAGAAAAAACAGTGAAAGTACGCCGATATTTTTAACAATTTAAAGGTACTGCATATTTTAAGGCATCTTTTATTTTTGAAAGCAGTATATTTTAAGCTGTTATTTTTTTTTAATGTGTAAAATCAGTTTTCTTCTTTAATTAATCTTGATCAAATAGCTATAATCTCAAAATAAGAAAATAAATCTTTTGCAAACATGTTCACTGTTATCCAATTTAACACAGATTTGTACATTTTTTTTATTTTTATTGTTATAAATAAATTTTTTTTTGTTTTTTTTTTAATTAAAACATAAAAAATCTATTTTTTATATGAAAATCTTATTTTTGCTGTATCTTCTTAAAACAGCGTCTAATCGAGAAAAGGACAAAAATCTGTGACGATCTATATTTTTCATAAAAAATCTATTTTTTATATGAAAATCTTATTTTTGCTGTATCTTCTTAAAACAGCGCCTAATCGAGAAAAGGACAAAAATCTGTGACGACCTATATTTTCTATAAAAATCTATTTTTTATATGAAAATCTTATTTTTGCTGTATCTTCTTAAAACAGCGTCTAATCGAGAAAAGGACAAAAATCTGTTACGACCTATATTTTCCATAAAAAATCTAGTTTTTATATGAAAATCTTATTTTTGCTGTATCTTCTTAAAACAGCGTCTAATCGAGAAAAGGACAAAAATCTGTGACGAGCTATATTTTTAATAAAAAATCTATTTTTTATATGAAAATCTTATTTTTGCTGTATCTTCTTAAAACAGGGTCTAATCGAGAAAAGGACAAAAATCTGTGACGAGCTATATTTTTCATAAAAAATCTATTTTTTATATGAAAATCTTATTTTTGCTGTATCTTCTTAAAACAGCGTCTAATCGAGAAAAGGACAAAAATCTGTGACGACCTATATTTTTCATAAAAAATCTATTTTTTATATGAAAATCTTATTTTTGCTGTATAACAGCGTCTAATCGAGAAAAGGACAAAAATCTGTGACGAGCTATATTTTTCATAAAAAATCTATTTTTTATATGAAAATCTTATTTTTGCTGTATCTTCTTAAAACAGCGTCTAATCGAGAAAAGGACAAAAATCTGTGACGACCTATATTTTTCATAAAAAATCTAATTTTTATATGAAAATCTTATTTTTGCTGTATCTTCTTAAAACAGCGTCTAATCGAGAAAAGGACAAAAATCTGTGACGAGCGATATTTTCCATAATAAATCTATTTTTTATATGAAATTCTTATTTTTGCTGTATCTTCTTAAAACAGCGTCTAATCGAGAAAAGGACAAAAATCTGTGACGACCTATATTTTTCATAAAAAATCTAATTTTTATATGAAAATCTTATTTTTGCTGTATCTTCTTAAAACAGCGTCTAATCGAGAAAAGGACAAAAATCTGTAACGACCTATATTTTTCATAAAAAATCTAATTTTTATATGAAAATCTTATTTTTGCTGTATCTTCTTAAAACAGCGTCTAATCGAGAAAAGGACAAAAATCTGTGACGAGCGATATTTTCCATAATAAATCTATTTTTTATATGAAATTCTTATTTTTGCTGTATCTTCTTAAAACAGCGTCTAATCGAGAAAAGGACAAAAATCTGTGACGACCTATATTTTTCATAAAAAATCTAATTTTTATATGAAAATCTTATTTTTGCTGTATCTTCTTAAAACAGCGTCTAATCGAGAAAAGGACAAAAATCTGTGACGACCTATATTTTTCATAAAAAATCTAATTTTTATATGAAAATCTTATTTTTGCTGTATCTTCTTAAAACAGCGTCTAATCGAGAAAAGGACAAAAATCTGTGACGAGCGATATTTTCCATAATAAATCTATTTTTTATATGAAAATCTTATTTTTGCTGTATCTTCTAAAAACAGCGTCTAATCGAGAAAAGGACAAAAATCTGTGACGAGCTATATTTTTCATAAAAAATCTATTTTTTATATGAAAATCTTATTTTTGCTGTATCTTCTTAAAACAGCGTCTAATCGAGAAAAGGAAAAAAACTGTGACGACCTATATTTTTCATAAAAATCTATTTTTTATATGAAAATCTTATTTTTGCTGTATCTTCTAAAAACAGCGTCTAATCGAGAAAAGGACAAAAATCTGTTACGACCTATATTTTCCATAAAAAATCTAGTTTTTATATGAAAATCTTATTTTTGCTGTATAACAGCGTCTAATCGAGAAAAGGACAAAAATCTGTGACGAGCTATATTTTTCATAAAAAATCTATTTTTTATATGAAAATCTTATTTTTGCTGTATCTTCTTAAAACAGCGTCTAATCGAGAAAACGAAAAAAACTGTGACGACCTATATTTTTCATAAAAATCTATTTTTTATATGAAAATCTTATTTTTGCTGTATCTTCTAAAAACAGCGTCTAATCGAGAAAAGGACAAAAATCTGTGACGACCTATATTTTCCATAAAAAATCTATTTTTTATATGAAAATCTTATTTTTGCTGTATAACAGCGTCTAATCGAGAAAAGGACAAAAATCTGTGACGAGCGATATTTTCCATAATAAATCTATTTTTTATATTAAATTCTTATTTTTGCTGTATAACAGCGTCTAATCGAGAAAAGGACAAAAATCTGTGACGAGCGATATTTTCCATAATAAATCTATTTTTTATATGAAATTCTTATTTTTGCTGTATAACAGCGTCTAATCGAGAAAAGGACAAAAATCTGTGACGACCTATATTTTGTATAAAAATCTATTTTTTATATGAAAATCTTATTTTTGCTGTATCTTCTAAAAACAGCGTCTAGTCGAGAAAAGGACAAAAATCTGTGACGACCTATATTTTTCATAAAAATCTATTTTTTATATGAAAACCTTATTTTTGCTGTATCATCTTAAAACAGCGTCTAATCGAGAAAAGGACAAAAATCTGTGACGACCTATATTTTCTATAAAAATATATTTTTTATATGAAAATCTTATTTTTGCTATATCTTCTTAAAACAGCGTCTAATCGAGAAAAGGACAAAAATCTGTGACGACCTATATTTTCCATAAAAAATCTATTTTTTATATGAAAATCTTATTTTTGCTGTATAACAGCGTCTAATCGAGAAAAGGACAAAAATCTGTGACGAGCTATATTTTTCATAAAAAATCTATTTTTTATATGAAAATCTTATTTTTGCTGTATCTTCTTAAAACAGCGTCTAATCGAGAAAAGGAAAAAAACTGTGACGACCTATATTTTTCATAAAAATCTATTTTTTATATGAAAATCTTATTTTTGCTGTATCTTCTAAAAACAGCGTCTAATCGAGAAAAGGAAAAAAACTGTGACGACCTATATTTTTCATAAAAATCTATTTTTTATATGAAAATCTTATTTTTGCTGTATCTTCTAAAAACAGCGTCTAATCGAGAAAAGGACAAAAATCTGTGACGACCTATATTTTTCATAAAAATCTATTTTTTATATGAAATTCTTATTTTTGCTGTATAACAGCGTCTAATCGAGAAAAGGACAAAAATCTGTGACGAGCGATATTTTCCATAATAAATCTATTTTTTATATGAAATTCTTATTTTTGCTGTATAACAGCGTCTAATCGAGAAAAGGACAAAAATCTGTGACGACCTATATTTTCTATAAAAATCTATTTTTTATATGAAAATCTTATTTTTGCTGTATCTTCTTAAAACAGCGTCTAATCGAGAAAAGGAAAAAAACTGTGACGACCTATATTTTTCATAAAAATCTATTTTTTATATGAAAATCTTATTTTTGCTGTATCTTCTAAAAACAGCGTCTAATCGAGAAAAGGACAAAAATCTGTGACGACCTATATTTTCCATAAAAAATCTATTTTTTATATGAAAATCTTATTTTTGCTGTATAACAGCGTCTAATCGAGAAAAGGACAAAAATCTGTGACGAGCGATATTTTCCATAATAAATCTATTTTTTATATGAAATTCTTATTTTTGCTGTATAACAGCGTCTAATCGAGAAAAGGACAAAAATCTGTGACGAGCGATATTTTCCATAATAAATCTATTTTTTATATGAAATTCTTATTTTTGCTGTATAACAGCGTCTAATCGAGAAAAGGACAAAAATCTGTGACGACCTATATTTTCTATAAAAATCTATTTTTTATATGAAAATCTTATTTTTGCTGTATCTTCTTAAAACAGCGTCTAATCGAGAAAAGGAAAAAAACTGTGACGACCTATATTTTTCATAAAAATCTATTTTTTATATGAAAATCTTATTTTTGCTGTATCTTCTAAAAACAGCGTCTAATCGAGAAAAGGACAAAAATCTGTGACGACCTATATTTTCCATAAAAAATCTATTTTTTATATGAAAATCTTATTTTTGCTGTATAACAGCGTCTAATCGAGAAAAGGACAAAAATCTGTGACGAGCGATATTTTCCATAATAAATCTATTTTTTATATGAAATTCTTATTTTTGCTGTATAACAGCGTCTAATCGAGAAAAGGACAAAAATCTGTGACGACCTATATTTTCTATAAAAATCTATTTTTTATATGAAAATCTTATTTTTGCTGTATCTTCTAAAAACAGCGTCTAATCGAGAAAAGGACAAAAATCTGTGACGACCTATATTTTTCATAAAAATCTATTTTTTATATGAAAACCTTATTTTTGCTGTATCATCTTAAAACAGCGTCTAATCGAGAAAAGGACAAAAATCTGTGACGACCTATATTTTCTATAAAAATCTATTTTTTATATGAAAATCTTATTTTTGCTGTATCTTCTTAAAACAGCGTCTAATCGAGAAAAGGACAAAAATCTGTGACGAGCTATATTTTTCATAAAAAATCTATTTTTTATATGAAACTCTTATTTTTGCTGTATCTTCTTAAAACAGCGTCTAATCGAGAAAAGGACAAAAATCTGTGACGACCTATATTTTCCATAAAAAATCTATTTTTTATATGAAAATCTTATTTTTGCTGTATAACAGCGTCTAATCGAGAAAAGGACAAAAATCTGTGACGAGCTATATTTTTCATAAAAAATCTATTTTTTATATGAAAATCTTATTTTTGCTGTATCTTCTTAAAACAGCGTCTAATCGAGAAAAGGACAAAAATCTGTGACGAGCGATATATTCCATAATAAATCTATTTTTTATATGAAATTCTTATTTTTGCTGTATCTTCTTAAAACAGCGTCTAATCGAGAAAAGGACAAAAATCTGTGACGACCTATATTTTTCATAAAAAATCTAATTTTTTATATGAAAATTTTATTTTTGCTGTATCTTCTTAAAACAGCGTCTAATCGAGAAAAGGACAAAAATCTGTGACGAGCGATATTTTACATAATAAATCTATTTTTTATATGAAATTCTTGTTTTTGCTGTATCTTCTTAAAACAGCGTCTAATCGAGAAAAGGACAAAAATCTGTGACGACCTATATTTTTCATAAAAATCTATTTTTTATATGAAAATCTTATTTTTGCTGTATCTTCTAAAAACAGCGTCTAATCGAGAAAAGGACAAAAATCTGTGACGAGCTATATTTTTCATAAAAAATCTATTTTTTATATGAAACTCTTATTTTTGCTGTATCTTCTTAAAACAGCGTCTAATCGAGAAAAGGACAAAAATCTGTGACGACCTATATTTTCCATAAAAAATCTATTTTTTATATGAAAATCTTATTTTTGCTGTATCTTCTTAAAACAGCGTCTAATCGAGAAAAGGACAAAAATCTGTGACGACCTATATTTTCCATAAAAAATCTATTTTTTATATGAAAATCTTATTTTTGCTGTATAACAGCGTCTAATCGAGAAAAGGACAAAAATCTGTGACGACCTATATTTTCCGTAAAAAATCTATTTTTTTTTATGAAAATCTTATTTTTGCTGTATCTTCTTAAAACAGCACCTAATCAAGAAAAGGACAAAAATCTGTGACGACCTATATTTTCTATAAAAATCTATTTTTTATATGAAAATCTTATTTTTGCTGTATCTTCTTAAAACAGCGTCTAATAGAGAAAAGGACAAAAATCTGTGACGACCTATATTTTCCATAAAAAATCTATTTTTTATATGAAAATCTTATTTTTGCTGTATAACAGCGTCTAATCGAGAAAAGGACAAAAATCTGTGACGACCTATATTTTCCATAAAAAATCTATTTTTTATATGAAAATCTTATTTTTGCTGTATAACAGCGTCTAATCGAGAAAAGGACAAAAATCTGTGACGAGCTATATTTTTTATAAAAAATCTATTTTTTATATGAAAATCTTATTTTTGCTGTATCTTCTTAAAACAGCGTCTAATCGAGAAAAGGAAAAAAACTGTGACGACCTATATTTTTCATAAAAATCTATTTTTTATATGAAAATCTTATTTTTGCTATATCTTCTAAAAACAGCGTCTAATCGAGAAAAGGACAAAAAACTGTGACGACCTATATTTTTCATAAAAATCTATTTTTTATATGAAAATCTTATTTTTGCTATATCTTCTAAAAACAGCGTCTAATCGAGAAAAGGAAAAAAACTGTGACGACCTATATTTTTCATAAAAATCTATTTTTTATATGAAAATCTTATTTTTGCTGTATCTTCTTAAAACAGCGTCTAATCGAGAAAAGGAAAAAAACTTTGACGACCTATATTTTTCATAAAAATCTATTTTTTATATGAAAATCTTATTTTTGCTGTATCTTCTAAAAACAGCGTCTAATCGAGAAAAGGACAAAAATCTGTGACGACCTATATTTTTCATAAAAATCTATTTTTTATATGAAAATCTTATTTTTGCTGTATAACAGCGTCTAATCGAGAAAAGGACAAAAATCTGTGACGAGCGATATTTTCCATAATAAATCTATTTTTTATATGAAAATCTTATTTTTGCTGTATCTTCTTAAAACAGCGTCTAATCGAGAAAAGGACAAAAATCTGTGACGACCTATATTTTCCATAAAAAATCTATTTTTTATATGAAAATCTTATTTTTGCTGTATAACAGCGTCTAATCGAGAAAAGGACAAAAATCTGTGACGACCTATATTTTCCGTAAAAAATCTATTTTTTTTTATGAAAATCTTATTTTTGCTGTATCTTCTTAAAACAGCACCTAATCAAGAAAAGGACAAAAATCTGTGACGACCTATATTTTCTATAAAAATCTATTTTTTATATGAAAATCTTATTTTTGCTGTATCTTCTTAAAACAGCGTCTAATAGAGAAAAGGACAAAAATCTGTGACGACCTATATTTTCCATAAAAAATCTATTTTTTATATGAAAATCTTATTTTTGCTGTATAACAGCGTCTAATCGAGAAAAGGACAAAAATCTGTGACGACCTATATTTTCCATAAAAAATCTATTTTTTATATGAAAATCTTATTTTTGCTGTATAACAGCGTCTAATCGAGAAAAGGACAAAAATCTGTGACGAGCTATATTTTTTATAAAAAATCTATTTTTTATATGAAAATCTTATTTTTGCTGTATCTTCTTAAAACAGCGTCTAATCGAGAAAAGGAAAAAAACTGTGACGACCTATATTTTTCATAAAAATCTATTTTTTATATGAAAATCTTATTTTTGCTATATCTTCTAAAAACAGCGTCTAATCGAGAAAAGGACAAAAAACTGTGACGACCTATATTTTTCATAAAAATCTATTTTTTATATGAAAATCTTATTTTTGCTATATCTTCTAAAAACAGCGTCTAATCGAGAAAAGGAAAAAAACTGTGACGACCTATATTTTTCATAAAAATCTATTTTTTATATGAAAATCTTATTTTTGCTGTATCTTCTTAAAACAGCGTCTAATCGAGAAAAGGAAAAAAACTTTGACGACCTATATTTTTCATAAAAATCTATTTTTTATATGAAAATCTTATTTTTGCTGTATCTTCTAAAAACAGCGTCTAATCGAGAAAAGGACAAAAATCTGTGACGACCTATATTTTTCATAAAAATCTATTTTTTATATGAAAATCTTATTTTTGCTGTATCATCTTAAAACAGCGTCTAATCGAGAAAAGGACAAAAATCTGTGACGACCTATATTTTCTATAAAAATCTATTTTTTATATGAAAATCTTATTTTTGCTGTATCTTCTAAAAACAGCATCTAATCGAGAAAAGGACAAAAATCTGTGACGAGCGATATTTTCCATAATAAATCTATTTTTTATATGAAATTCTTATTTTTGCGGTATCTTCTTAAAACAGCGTCTAATCGAGAAAAGGACAAAAATCTGTGACGACCTATATTTTTCATAAAAATCTATTTTTTATATGAAAATCTTATTTTTGCTGTATCTTCTTAAAACAGCGTCTAATCGAGAAAAGGGCAAAAATCTGTGACGACCTATATTTTCCATAAAAAATCTATTTTTTATATGAAAATCTTATTTTTGCTGTATCTTCTTAAAACAGCGTCTAATCGAGAAAAGGAAAAAAACTGTGACGACCTATATTTTTCATAAAAATCTATTTTCTATATGAAAATCTTATTTTTGCTGTATCTTCTTAAAACAGCGTCTAATCGAGAAAAGGACAAAAATCTGTGACGACCTATATTTTTCATAAAAAATCTAATTTTTATATGAAAATCTTATTTTTGCTGTATCTTCTTAAAACAGCGTCTAATCGAGAAAAGGACAAAAATCTGTGACGAGCGATATTTTACATAATAAATCTATTTTTTATATGAAATTCTTGTTTTTGCTGTATCTTCTTAAAACAGCGTCTAATCGAGAAAAGGACAAAAATCTGTGACGACCTATATTTTTCATAAAAATCTATTTTTTATATGAAAATCTTATTTTTGCTGTATCTTCTAAAAACAGCGTCTAATCGAGAAAAGGACAAAAATCTGTGACGAGCTATATTTTTCATAAAAAATCTATTTTTTATATGAAACTCTTATTTTTGCTGTATCTTCTTAAAACAGCGTCTAATCGAGAAAAGGACAAAAATCTGTGACGACCTATATTTTCCATAAAAAATCTATTTTTTATATGAAAATCTTATTTTTGCTGTATAACAGCGTCTAATCGAGAAAAGGACAAAAATCTGTGACGAGCGATATTTTCCATAATAAATCTATTTTTTATATGAAAATCTTATTTTTGCTGTATCTTCTTAAAACAGCGTCTAATCGAGAAAAGGACAAAAATCTGTGACGACCTATATTTTCCATAAAAAATCTATTTTTTATATGAAAATCTTATTTTTGCTGTATAACAGCGTCTAATCGAGAAAAGGACAAAAATCTGTGACGACCTATATTTTCCGTAAAAAATCTATTTTTTTTTATGAAAATCTTATTTTTGCTGTATCTTCTTAAAACAGCACCTAATCAAGAAAAGGACAAAAATCTGTGACGACCTATATTTTCTATAAAAATCTATTTTTTATATGAAAATCTTATTTTTGCTGTATCTTCTTAAAACAGCGTCTAATAGAGAAAAGGACAAAAATCTGTGACGACCTATATTTTCCATAAAAAATCTATTTTTTATATGAAAATCTTATTTTTGCTGTATAACAGCGTCTAATCGAGAAAAGGACAAAAATCTGTGACGACCTATATTTTCCATAAAAAATCTATTTTTTATATGAAAATCTTATTTTTGCTGTATAACAGCGTCTAATCGAGAAAAGGACAAAAATCTGTGACGAGCTATATTTTTTATAAAAAATCTATTTTTTATATGAAAATCTTATTTTTGCTGTATCTTCTTAAAACAGCGTCTAATCGAGAAAAGGAAAAAAACTGTGACGACCTATATTTTTCATAAAAATCTATTTTTTATATGAAAATCTTATTTTTGCTATATCTTCTAAAAACAGCGTCTAATCGAGAAAAGGACAAAAAACTGTGACGACCTATATTTTTCATAAAAATCTATTTTTTATATGAAAATCTTATTTTTGCTATATCTTCTAAAAACAGCGTCTAATCGAGAAAAGGAAAAAAACTGTGACGACCTATATTTTTCATAAAAATCTATTTTTTATATGAAAATCTTATTTTTGCTGTATCTTCTTAAAACAGCGTCTAATCGAGAAAAGGAAAAAAACTTTGACGACCTATATTTTTCATAAAAATCTATTTTTTATATGAAAATCTTATTTTTGCTGTATCTTCTAAAAACAGCGTCTAATCGAGAAAAGGACAAAAATCTGTGACGACCTATATTTTTCATAAAAATCTATTTTTTATATGAAAATCTTATTTTTGCTGTATCATCTTAAAACAGCGTCTAATCGAGAAAAGGACAAAAATCTGTGACGACCTATATTTTCTATAAAAATCTATTTTTTATATGAAAATCTTATTTTTGCTGTATCTTCTAAAAACAGCGTCTAATCGAGAAAAGGACAAAAATCTGTGACGACCTATATTTTTCATAAAAATCTATTTTTTATATGAAAATCTTATTTTTGCTGTATCTTCTTAAAACAGCGTCTAATCGAGAAAAGGGCAAAAATCTGTGACGACCTATATTTTCTATAAAAATCTATTTTTTATATGAAAATCTTATTTTTGCTGTATCTTCTAAAAACAGCGTCTAATCGAGAAAAGGACAAAAATCTGTGACGACCTATATTTTTCATAAAAATCTATTTTTTATATGAAAATCTTATTTTTGCTGTATCATCTTAAAACAGCGTCTAATCGAGAAAAGGACAAAAATCTGTGACGACCTATATTTTCTATAAAAATCTATTTTTTATATGAAAATCTTATTTTTGCTGTATCTTCTAAAAACAGCGTCTAATCGAGAAAAGGACAAAAATCTGTGACGACCTATATTTTTCATAAAAATCTATTTTTTATATGAAAATCTTATTTTTGCTGTATCTTCTTAAAACAGCGTCTAATCGAGAAAAGGGCAAAAATCTGTGACGACCTATATTTTCCATAAAAAATCTATTTTTTATATGAAAATCTTATTTTTGCTGTATCTTCTTAAAACAGCGTCTAATCGAGAAAAGGAAAAAAACTGTGACGACCTATATTTTTCATAAAAATCTATTTTCTATATGAAAATCTTATTTTTGCTGTATCTTCTTAAAACAGCGTCTAATCGAGAAAAGGACAAAAATCTGTGACGACCTATATTTTTCATAAAAAATCTAATTTTTATATGAAAATCTTATTTTTGCTGTATAACAGCGTCTAATCGAGAAAAGGACAAAAATCTGTGACGACCTATATTTTCCATAAAAAATCTATTTTTTATATGAAAATCTTATTTTTGCTGTATAACAGCGTCTAATCGAGAAAAGGACAAAAATCTGTGACGACCTATATTTTCTATAAAAATCTATTTTTTATATGAAAATCTTATTTTTGCTGTATCTTCTTAAAACAGCGTCTAATAGAGAAAAGGACAAAAATCTGTGACGACCTATATTTTCCATAAAAAATCTATTTTTTATATGAAAATCTTATTTTTGCTGTATAACAGCGTCTAATCGAGAAAAGGACAAAAATCTGTGACGACCTATATTTTCCATAAAAAATCTATTTTTTATATGAAAATCTTATTTTTGCTGTATAACAGCGTCTAATCGAGAAAAGGACAAAAATCTGTGACGAGCTATATTTTTTATAAAAAATCTATTTTTTATATGAAAATCTTATTTTTGCTGTATCTTCTTAAAACAGCGTCTAATCGAGAAAAGGAAAAAAACTGTGACGACCTATATTTTTCATAAAAATCTATTTTTTATATGAAAATCTTATTTTTGCTATATCTTCTAAAAACAGCGTCTAATCGAGAAAAGGACAAAAAACTGTGACGACCTATATTTTTCATAAAAATCTATTTTTTATATGAAAATCTTATTTTTGCTATATCTTCTAAAAACAGCGTCTAATCGAGAAAAGGAAAAAAACTGTGACGACCTATATTTTTCATAAAAATCTATTTTTTATATGAAAATCTTATTTTTGCTGTATCTTCTTAAAACAGCGTCTAATCGAGAAAAGGAAAAAAACTTTGACGACCTATATTTTTCATAAAAATCTATTTTTTATATGAAAATCTTATTTTTGCTGTATCTTCTAAAAACAGCGTCTAATCGAGAAAAGGACAAAAATCTGTGACGACCTATATTTTTCATAAAAATCTATTTTTTATATGAAAATCTTATTTTTGCTGTATCTTCTTAAAACAGCGTCTAATCGAGAAAAGGGCAAAAATCTGTGACGACCTATATTTTCTATAAAAATCTATTTTTTATATGAAAATCTTATTTTTGCTGTATCTTCTAAAAACAGCGTCTAATCGAGAAAAGGACAAAAATCTGTGACGACCTATATTTTTCATAAAAATCTATTTTTTATATGAAAATCTTATTTTTGCTGTATCATCTTAAAACAGCGTCTAATCGAGAAAAGGACAAAAATCTGTGACGACCTATATTTTCTATAAAAATCTATTTTTTATATGAAAATCTTATTTTTGCTGTATCTTCTAAAAACAGCGTCTAATCGAGAAAAGGACAAAAATCTGTGACGACCTATATTTTTCATAAAAATCTATTTTTTATATGAAAATCTTATTTTTGCTGTATCTTCTTAAAACAGCGTCTAATCGAGAAAAGGACAAAAATCTGTGACGACCTATATTTTTCATAAAAATCTATTTTTTATATGAAAATCTTATTTTTGCTGTATCTTCTTAAAACAGCGTCTAATCGAGAAAAGGACAAAAATCTGTGACGACCTATATTTTTCATAAAAAATCTAATTTTTATATGAAAATCTTATTTTTGCTGTATCTTCTTAAAACAGCGTCTAATCGAGAAAAGGACAAGAATCTGTGACGAGCGATATTTTCCATAAAAAATCTATTTTTTATATGAAAATCTTATTTTTGCTGTATCTTCTTAAAACAGCGTCTAATCGAGAAAAGGATAAAAATCTGTGACGAGCTATATTTTTCATAAAAAATCTATGTTTTATATGAAAATCTTATTTTTGCTGTATCTTCAAAAAAATTTTGTTTACCAATTATAGGTTTTAATCAGTTTTAAATTAAACTTCAATTAATATTTCAATTGCTTCAAAGATATATTTGTTTAAAACAGAGCAAAAGATCCTTATTAAACAGTTTATTAAATCAATTAATTATTTAAATAAATTTTATACAGACTTATAGTATTCAAGTGTTCATAGTGTTCAAACGTTTTTGATCTGTTTTGCAGATACCAATATATTCAGCAGGGTTCTGCACAATTTTTGTTCCATAGTTGTATTCCCTGAATCCCTTGAATGCCTTGACTTCAATTATAAATAGAAAAAGTTTCACTGATATGCTTTTAATATTTACTAACACATACATACTTTCTTCTTAGATGATAATTTTAAAGAAGTATTGTTGCTTAAAAAGTACACATGTGTCTCAGAAATATTTGTGCTTTTTTTATGTTTTAAAAAGTTTTGCAAAATCTTTTAAAAATTTCTTTTTATAACAATCTCAAATATTTATTCGTCTAGACTATTAGGATGACAAGTTATTTTTATACTTTTTTATTTAAAGTGACGCACACATAAACTTTTAAGTGTCAATTGTAGGCGTAAGCAAAATTTCAATAGTTATGCCAGAAAGATACTTTCTTAAATTGAATTAATTTGTGTCATTGTACTTTGACTTTTATCTTTCTGATATGAAAAGCATCCTACACATCAGAAGATGGCAGAATAATTACAGCTGTTTATTATATAACTTTTGTATATTCTGCTCGAATACTGATGATTTTTTTGGGGGCTTGCAATTAAGAATAATTGGATTTTAATTTTCAATCAAACAGACGTTAGACATTATCCTTAGAAGCTTAGATAATGAAGTTAAGGTTGTATTAAGATACTGTTAATATGTCTATCAAGGGGCTCTTCGACACTGATGCACCCGATCGCTTCAATTTCTGACCACAATGTGCAATAATACCGGCTGTAATAAGTAATCCAATGACTGTGGCTTGATGGCATAGACTACTGCTTTCACATAACCTCAAATAAAATAATCAAGGGGATCAAAGCAAATAACTTTGGCGGTCAATTCACAAATTCTCATCATGAGATAACCCAATCGCTAAATATTGCCCTCAGTAAAGAGAGATAGCATCAGCGAAATTGTACGTAGCTCAATTTTAGTGTAACCACATAACTTCAATTATGATATTGTCCTTTAGCGATCACTGTTCGCGGTTATGGCTGTTCCATCATTCAACCAAAAATGTGAAGCGTCTGGGAAGATTATTTTTGGGGCATAATCAGGATCGTTTTCCAAGTGATAATGAGCTCAGTCAGCAAATTCTTTAATTTTCTACATACTAGTGTACGGATATAAAGCACGAACTGTGTTTGTTTGTTTGTTGGAATAGAGATATATGGAATTTTCACAGTTTATTACTAGATATACGGTTGGTAAAATAGGGTACTTTTTTTGATAATAAAACATTTTTGTCGTGAGAACAGAGTGCGTTTTCGAGTTAAAGGTTGGCCACACTTTTCTTCCAAGTGTTTATTGTATTTTTTGCGGATGGGTGTAGCGAAGCGCACCGGGGATAGCTATTACTTTACAAAGATGCAACCCCAGATTTTTACCTCATATTTTCCAAGTTGACGTCTAAAATAGTCCCAGATCGTTGTGGAATTAGTCTTATAGTTTACACTGGTCAATATTCTCATCACTTCGTATCTTTTTGGTGGCTCACTGGCTAATTTTCTATCGACAAACGTTGTGTACCTACAACTAAACTACTACTTTGCGATCATTTTTCATTGTAATAAATATAACAACATAGTAAATATAAAAAATATGAATCAGAAACCGAGAATTCCTTATTTGAAAATAGGGCGCTTTATTGTTAAAAGACGATTCATTATTTACATGAGTAATTAAGTATCTTACTAACCGCTTTGGTCGGACTGACTTCGTTCCGTCGATTGCCGCTAGGATCCAAAATTGTCCCCAAACTCACACGATTGAATTATGAATGCAAGTTGGCATCAGCAGACCTTCGCTTTGTCTAATTTTAGTGCTAAAACTGATAGTGCTTGCTTTTAAAATACAACTAGTGCATGCTGTCTGCAGAACGAGGTTACCTTACTTGTGTATTTATATTTAAAATCTAATGCACTAAAGTGCTATTTTAGGTATAAAAATATTGGGGTCTGACAAAACCTATTTATTTTTAAATCGTCGTGTGATTCAGCTAAACCTTTTGATATGAGCTACAAGAAAAACCTCATGGAATCTTTATTCTCATAAATTAAAAATAAAATTAGCTTCACGTGTAAATATAAATAAAAATCACCAACATTGCAAATTAATTTCTCTTTTACTTTATTGCTTTGGCCAAGGGTAGAGTCCTCTTCGCTTTGCAGTACTTAAAGAAATAAATAGAATTAAAAAAAAAAAAACGGTCAAGGGTATATTGAAACATTTTTATAGGTATTTTATATATTTAATATTAATCTGTATAATAAAATCACATTATTTATTTTAATTTATGAGCTTATTGAATAAAGCCTACAAATATTTAACCTACCACTTATGCCCTACTAACCATTTAAGCGTTATGCAAGAAATTCAACATCCTGTGCATCTGCAACGAAAATAAAAAAATAAAAATAAAAATATAAGGGTTTATAATGAAGCTATAAAAGGCAACAATAAATATTATATTTCAATGTAAATAAAAAATAAGCTGTCATCCTATTACATACTTTAAAACTGATCTACGTATGATTAATGTTAATTAAGTTTAAAACATATTGCATATACGCTCTATAGTTCTTTTAAGTTATGAGCCGTATGGATTTGGAATAAATTTTTAAAATTAATTTAAAAAATATATCTATATCATTTCCTGTTTCTCTTTATTTTGTTGTGTTTGCATCACGTAAAATTTACTAGATGGATTTTAATAAAATTTTGTGAGCAGGTACCATAGTATCCTTATTTCAATATATAATATTTTTTTCCGCAAAAATATCTTTTTTCCAAGAGAAAGTGGAGAAAAAAAACAGCGAAAATATGCCGATTTCCTTTACCGACTTAAAGGTACTCCATACGTTAAGCCATCTTTTAGTTTTGAAAGCTGTATATTTTAAGCAGTGTTGCGCAACAGATGGCGCTGTTTTAAAATAATGAGTAACTTATTTCTTGTCTGTCTTTTACAGGGCTTTACAAAAATTTTTAGAATTTTAGAATTTTATATACGTTTTTGAAATTTTATAAAGGGATGGGTACCTTTATATAAAGTAAATATGTAAGAGTTTAAAAATTTTGTGTGGATTACTTTCAAAGCAAAATCGAACAAAATATTGTCAGGATGCACACAACGTGTGTGGGCACAGCTAGTTAAAAAATTTCTACAATTGTTATCAGCAAAACATAGAGCAATAAGACAGATAGTGATGGAGAATTTTTTATAATTATATTTTATTACCGAGTCCTGTAAAATTGGTGCCCGTTGGTCCACTTCATTAGCCAAGCTTTTTCCGTATTGGCACTGTGTCCGTTCACGCTAGTTAGTAAGAGTCGGTGCACTGTAGATTTGAATACTTCAAGCTATTAAAAAAAATTATATCCGCAAATTGCATGTTTGATAATTTCTAATAATTATTGTGACGTCACCTGGATAATTCCATGTCAAAAAAAAAAAAAACAAAAAAAAAATTAAAATTTTCCACTCCTGATTTTATTGAAACTTTTGTTATTTATATTCTTTGACCTTCCGAAGCCAAATATAATTAAAAAAAAAAATCTATCTCTTACATTTTAGCTATACAGTTATCAAAATAGGAAAATATCCCGTTTTTGAATATGCGCTCGAGCATTAAATATATTCTTAATCCAGTTCTATAAGCCCCAGGAAGAAAGGGGACTTCATACGCTTTAATTTGATATCAATCATGAAAAAAAAATTTGTTTAACAAATCTTTTTCTTGTCTTTAAATAAAAGTTTTATAAAAATCTTTGAGTGTCTCTTATTTTTTTTTAAATTTACATATGTTTTTTTATGTGGCTTGATGAGTACGCCATAAAGTGGGACCATGGTGAGACCACAGAGTCAAGGAATATCAATAAAGACAAGTTTCAACAAAATCTGAAGTAGTCATTTTGACTGCCTTGTTGATTTGACGTGGAATTGTTCACCTGACAAAAAAAAATGCTAAAAGAGTTTTTATTGTACAAATACTTGCATAGTAATTCCAAGTTTTCTATTTTAAGTTTTAGAGTACAAAATAATATTGTAATTTACATACATATTTGAAGCAACCTCAAAGCCATTAAAAATTTAAAAAAAAATTTGTTATGACTTGTAAACATTTTTTACTACAATTTTATTATTTCTTCTATCTGACAAATAAAAGTTGCACAAAAGGTATAAATGTTAACAAATTTATTCGTTTTTCTAGATAGCTTTTATGGATGTTTCAAGCATTTTAACAACAATACCGTTGTAGTATGGGCAACTCTATTGCACGAATGACAACCACTTGGAAACACCTAATTCTCTTATTGAAGGTGAGCTTAAAACTTTCTTAAATATATTCTACTGGCTCTTTAAAAAATATATAAAAAAGGAAACATGCAATCAGATTGCATGTTTTCATAAATACGCACCTGACTAAATTGTAACTGTTATTGTGACCAGGTTAAAATAATAATTACAAATTTATTAAACAAACAAATTCCCTTGAATGCCTTATCATCTGAAATATAAAATGTTATTAACAACTTGTCTTCGTCACAGATTCCCTGCTGTTGCACAGAAATTGTTGCATACAAAAGAGAAGTTATGCCGTACAATGACAAACTGAATAAAATAGAATTTTTAATTGTGATTATAATTAAAATTTCATAGATTTATTTTTGTTTTCATTACAAGGGTTTGTAGTCCTAAAAGTTATTTTGCAAACGGGAGAAAAAGTGGACGGATAGAATTTTTGCTCCTATAAAGATTGAAATTTATGGTTTATTTTCCAGTAAGTGGTATTCTTTTAGGTTCTATATTCCTGCACATATTCAACTGTCGATTGACATAAAGCTCTTGTTATCTTGTTTCAACATTTGCGACTAACATTTGCAAAACAGTCTTTTACAAATGCTGTAGTATATCCTAAATTCATTTGCTAAAAAATTGCACTAATTTCCTGTCTGTATGCCTGTCTGTCTATTTTTGTGTTGACATCACGTAAAAACTACTGGATGGAGTATACCAAGTGAGGAGGTATCTTCCTTCCTTCCTGCTTCCAATATAGGATACTTTTTTCAGCAAAAATATCTTATTTCCAGGAAAAAGTAGCAGTGAATATATGACACAGCCAGCGAAAATTCAAATTTGTCCTTTTCTATTTATTTTAGAAAAAATTTTTAAAATAAACATATATATTGTTAAAAACTCAAAATGTTTAAAAATAGTTGCATTATTTTAGGTCTAATATAATCCGTAAAGTTTTTTGACCTAATTTTTAATACAAGTGTTTTAGATTGTAGAAATATTCCAATTTACAAAAACCTAACGATTAATATATTATGAAAATTAATTTTTCATTCATTTATTTATTTGTTTTGGCATCATTAATCATATTGATGATTTATCTTATTTCATGTTATTAATAGATTTAACTTGTTTTATATTATTGTTATTGCCCATCTTCCTCATGGATATTACCATTTCCTATCCAAAAAACCAATAAATAATCACCTAACAATAAGTAATGTGTGAATTTTAATTTAATGAAGTTTATGTAGTGGGAATAACGTAAGCTTACCCTCGCACAGTGTCTATGTAGCCGGACATTAGGCCAAAAATTAAATCTAAGAAATATAAAAATCGACAGATAAGAAAACTCTGCATCGTATACTGAATTTTCAAGGCTTTTGCTTGAGATTTGCCGTTTTGGGACATTGGCAAAGTAAATTGAATACATTTTTATTGGCTTTTTACGGTTTTTAGTCCAACAGAATAAAGATTTTAAAATGATTTATTTTCTTCTGTGAAACAGGTACTTACAATAATTAAAAAAAAAATATTTAAAAATATATATGCTAAAAAATGTCTTTCGATATTGAAGAAAATATTGTAACGACGCTAACAAAGTGGCGGACACAGCTAGTTACGAATAAAATAATTATTTATATATTTCTTTGTCTCTACTTGAGTTCAGATGTTTTATTCTAATCAAACAAAATAATACATAATAAGGTAGAGTGCTATATTCCACCCTGTGGTAGGTTTATTCGATTGACATGAATTTTATTTATCCGGAAGATAATCTTGTGGCATTACATTTTAAATATGATTTCTGGCATATGACCGCCTCGGCTGGCGCGGATGTAGTCCAATCTGAACGTCCAATTTTCGATGACTTTTTCCAACATTTGTGGCCGTATATCGGCAATAACATGGCGAATCTTGTCTTCCAAATGGTCAAGCGTTTGTGGCTTATCCACATAGACCAATGACTTTACATAGCCCCACAAAAAAGAGTCTAGCGGTATTAAATCACAAGATCTTGGAGGCCAATTCACAGGTCCAAACGTGAAATTAGGCGGTCACCAAACGTGTCTTTCAATAAAACTATGGTGGCACGAGCTGTGTGACATGCTGCGCTGTCTTCTTGAAACCATATCTCCTGGACATCATGGTTATTCAATTCAGGAATGAAAAAGTTAGTAATCATGGCTCTATACCGATCACCATTGACTATAACGTTCTGGCCACCATAGTTTTTGAAAAAGTACGGACCAATGATTCCACTAGCCCATAAAGCGCACTAGACAGTCAGTTTTTCTGGATGTAAGGGTGTTTTGACATACACTTGAGGATTACCTTCACTTCAAATGCGGCAGTTTGGTTTGTTGACGTAGCCATTCAACCAGAAGTGCGCTTCATTGCTAAACAAAATTCGCTTATGAAAATCGGGAGTAACCGTAATCTCGTTTTCGGCCCATTCGACAAGCGTTGTTCAGGCGTGAGTCTATTCGTAATGAATTGCCAAACCAAACTGGGAATAAATCACTTGACAGCTGTTAAATCGGTCGCCATCTTGAAAAGTAATGACAACTTAAAGTTCTATACCTCTATAAAAAACATCCTTTAGTTATATAAATAAATGGACTATCACCACGTCCATTTATTAACAATTGGTTTTACACTGGAACCATCACTCGGAACCTTACTGTCATTATCGTGGGATGGGGTTCATACAGCTGCACATCTTTTCCTCATACTTTCTCCCTAATCCTGCTCTTACCTCATCAAGGCTCATCGAAGTTTCAAGAAAACAATAATAAAATGCGTTCAAGGTACCCCAACTTGCAAGTGAAGCTCTAAGCAAAAACGTGTCCAGTATTTTGCATCGAGATATACATCCTATATATATATATATATATATATATATATATATATATATATATATATATATATATATATATGTACATATATCTATAAATGGATGTAGTGATAGCGCACCATCAACTATTGGTGCCACACTGGAACCACCACCCCCTAATCTTTCTGGCATTACTTCGGGATGGGGCTGATGTAGCTGCATACATTTCCCCCATACACACTCTACTCTCGTCAGCACCCAACGAAGTTTCAAGAAAACAATTCTAAAAAACATTGAATATACAACCAACTTGAAAGTAAAGCTACCAATGAAAAACCATAGTGCACTCTTTACTAATAGTGCCGAACTGAAACCACCATCTTGGGACCAATTTTTGTCAGTTTGTAGTTGGTATCCTGATGTTGTATATGTTTTTAAAGCATTTAAGTGAATTGGTTTTAAAACAGAGATTTCATCTATCTAAGAATCAAACGCATTTAAAAAAACATTTACTCTATATATGTATATTCTTAATATGTATCAAAAATATCATAATATGTTACACTCATTATTTTCATAGAAATATAAATTTTTTTTAAATATTTCGGAAATCGTCTGTAAAAATTTTGCAAAATTTGTTGTAAAAAATGTTTTTTTGAAAATTTTTCTGTACAAATATGTTTTTGAACATGTTTTCAAAATTTTTTTTTTAATTTTTTTTTATATATTTTTCTAAAATTGTTTGGGAAAATTTCTTTTAAAAATTTCGTCACTTTCCGTTTAAAAACCAACTGATTATAACAAAATCCTTTGAAATAATTATTCAATCTCTTCTTTTCGCGGTTTAATTTAACTGTTATTATTTTATGATTACACTGTATTTTATTCATGGAACAGTTTGATAAATTAAATAGTTTAAGGCGATTTTTCTCACTAGTGTTGTTGTTATTTAAACTTAAATTTTATAAATATAACCAAACGACAATAAGCAGTTTTTTTTCAAAAGTTGATTATTTAACAATTATACGACGCACACATACAGCGTTTTCGCTGCTCAAACGGCACATTGCGATATATTTTACATTTGAATTTTAATCTATTTAGCTAAAAAATCCTAGCTAACGCATAAACTACGCTGATTGGTTGCTCAAACGAGGGCGTTTGTGTACCGATTTTTCTCATTGAATTTTCTTTATTTATGAGGCTCTTTTTTCTCTTATTGAATAGTTGATCGACGATTGCAAATCCATCTATCTCTTCGCCTAGAGATGAAATATCATGGATTTTTAAAGAGCGTGGGATTGGCGTAACTGTAAATTATTAAAGTGTTTACCTTTACTTTCAAATCGAGGATACCGATTTTCATTGATGCAGGACTGGTACCACGGGAACCGGTTGCCCAACAGAGAGCCGCTCCTCCATGAGGTCGTTTGTTTGTGAGGTGGTGGTTTACATGATGGATGGGGTTGGGGAAAGGTTGATCAAGTGTGCTGTTGCACTCTCAACAAAAGGAGTTGGAGAGTCTCCAGCCTCTAAAAAATAGGTTAGGACATGGTTCCAGCCTTCTATGTTCTTTAAGTTGTTATTCATTGTGACAGTGCAGTACATTTCAGTGCGATATAGGTTCACGCACCGTATCATATTGTATGCTGTACTACACAATGAGGGTGTTAGTCTACACTTTATTTTCACTCAGATAAGGGCAAACATGGCTAGGTACTGACTTTAATCTTGAGTACACCTGTCTTATGTGTCTCAATTTCTTCTTTTTGTTTAATTGGACCAGTATCATTGCAAGCCACACAAAATGCCAATTTTTATAATTATTGATAGAGATTTTTCATAAAATTTGCTATTAAAATCGTGCGTTTTGTCACCGTTGGACTCTTTGTTGTGATCGTATGTCACAAATGATCAAGTTTATGAATCCTCCAACACTTTAAAAAAGACTATTGTTTAACTTACACCCCGCAAATCTTCTCATGTAAGATAACATTTTTCCTTTAAAACTTTCTGTCTTTGAAATTAAATATCGCTAGCCTTGTTTATAAAATATAAAATCAATATTTTCCAACTGAAAAATACATACATATTAGTAAAAAAAAACAACAAATTCATCGAAGAATTAATAAGATTTAAGTAAGACTAATTTCCAGTACTATATTAATATAGGATTCAGTCAGTCTTTCGCAAATTATTTTTAAAATTACTCGAAAGGAGCATAAAGTTTTCCTTTGAATGCACAGTGGTGCAGAATCAAAATATTTTGGAGATAACTCAGCGATTCGTAAGGGATTACACCGATTGATCAATATAAGGTAAAGGAAATCCCACAATTCCCAAAATAAATGCGAAAAATTCCAAAATTGGAATTTTTAGTCATAAAATACTTTCAGCAATAGTTGGTAGTATATATAGCTTCATCACGGCAGTATTCTTTTTCCGAACCCAGCTTTGGGATTTTAGAACAAAGTTTCGCTGTAAAATAGGTCAGATTGAAGGACAGCCGTATTCTACAAAGTTGATAAATTTTGCACAAAGTTTGGTTTAAAAGTACGTACATATTGTTAGCTTATATGTATATTCCTTAAGAAATTTTTATTCTATTAAAAATATGATTGATGGCCATTTTTAGGCCAACATTATTTTGAAATTTTTAAATTCAAGACCGTCTAGTTTTTAATTTAGAAAATATATAATCTTGAAATTGTTCCACAATATTTTAAGTTTCGCTCATTAATGGAAAAACATTTAAAAAAATTTTTCTGAAAATTGTTTAAAATATTTTGAATAACTGGATCAGGGTATCGAAAAATCAAATTTTTTAATTTTAAAATGCTGATAACTCGCTCATTTTATAGGTATTAACTAGACTTTTAAGGCCATGTATAATTTTTAAAAATAAAAAATAAAAAATTAAGAAATACCAAGCTCTAAAAGAATTTGCTAGGGCGAGATAACAAACTCTGAGACCACATAGTGCCACCCCTGGCAAGTAGATAATGACCACCGTCAAAACTTAGGCTCATATACTCCTCTGCTATGCTTGTTTTAAATTTTGAATGAATCGGCCTAGCCCTTTACAAATGGCTTGAGTTATTTCCAAAATATTTTGATTCTTCCCCACTGAGGATTGTAGTCATAAGAAATCTAATTTAGTTTTAAAAGACTACAAAGTTTAATATTAAAATCGATATCGCTTACAACTTCCAAATATGTCTCTGTTATGCAAACAAAACAGTAGGTTTTTCTTATTTCATTCGTTGTAAATTAAGTTGTGTTTATTTTAAAAGCAGTTGATTTAATTGACGTTTACTTAATCTTTACCCAGTCGTATATCAAAATAAACAGATCTATTCAATACTAAACAGATTATTTGCCAAAGCTTGAAAATATATTAAACAAACAATTCTCTTCTATAGAAAATAACTTAAAGTTCAACATATGAAACAACAAATGCCCCTTCCAACTCCTCTTTTGTATGTGTTAACCTCCTGCAGATATTGCTGTACAAATATAAATAATATCAGACAAGGTCGAACATTACCCTCAACATTGTTGTTGCTTATAGAAAGGAAAAAAAACAACATACAATGAAATCATTCTTGACAACCCGCTGGTAAAGCCAAACATCAAACCAAAACTCTAGCAGCAACAAAAAGAAAATATTTTAAATTGTTCTAAAAGCCGTAAAATATAAAATAGAAAGAAAGAAAAAAAGAAGAAACCTTATTTTATGCTTTTGAAGTTGTTTCTCTTTTTTTTCTTTTTTACTAAAGTTGGCAAATTTTATATTTTATTACAACTTCGCTTAACAAAAAATAAAAAAGAAATTCAGAAGACTGTTTGTTCTACTTTTAATGTTATTGACTTTAAGGCCGCATATTTTATAATTTTCAAAGTTTTATTTTTGTGTTGTTATTTGCACTTATTTAGATTCGAGTGCTTTAAGAAATTTTATTTATTTTTGTTTTTTTTCAGACACTTTCATAAATCATATACATTTATTTTAAGAAATTACTGTTAAACCTAGTGCTTCAATTCACTGCAGACAAATAAAAAATTTGAATAAAAAAACTTTTTTGACTAAAAATTTAATAAAAAATTGAGGTAGTCGGCAATCTGGCACAAGGATATGGATTGTCATATCCAACTCTGGATAACTGTCGACCATCAGTTTTTAATTTATCAAGTTATGAAGCTCTGCGTAAGTGCCCATCTCCTCCATATTTCTGGGAATTCTATAATTCCAATCTATACATATAATAAAATAGTAACTTATTTCCTGTCTGTCTATCTTTTTCTCTGTGTTCGCATAACGTAAAAACTACTGGATGGATTTTTACAAAATTCTGTGAGGAGGTTTTTTCCGCAAATATATCTTATTTACAAGAGAAAGTGTAGAAAAACAGTGAAAGTACGCCGATTTAAAGATACTGCATACCTTCAGGCATCTTTTATTTTTGAAAGTGTGATATTTTAAACACGGTTGTGCAATAGATGGCGCTGTTTTAAAATAATGACACCAAATAGCCAATTGAATAAAATTTGTATTTGATTTCTATTTTTACTTTGTGGAATTGCATTGATATTAAAATATTTTAGATACCTTTTACAGAGCTTTACAATAATTTTTGGAGTTTTATATAAATTTTAGAATTTTATATAAATTTTAGAATTTTATACAGGGATGGATACCTTTATATAAAGTAAATTCGCAAGAGTCTTAAAATTTGGTGCGGATTACTTTCAAAGAAAAATCGAACAAAATATTGTCAGGACGCACATAACGTGTATGGGCACAGCTAGTTTTTGTTAATAAGTGTGACTGTGAATAAGTGTTGGGATTCTACAATGTTAAAATTGTACCGTCTCAGTGATAAAAATGTACTAAATCAGCATTAGTTGCATTTTATTGTTTTGTTACCTTCTAACAGTCTCTTCAAGTCTTGTGCGCCTCTATACAGCACAGAAAGCGGTACTCCAACAGCTACTCCTCTATATCTCTCTACACCTAGATTATTGCTTTAGAGGCTGCGGACAAAAAACCATGCCCACCTATATATTTAAATTTTTTTATTTTTTTCGGTTTTAATTATTCTCTTTTGCTTTTTTTATAAAGTAAATATTAGACCGCGACAGGAGTGCCTACATATTTCGGGGGATCAATAACTCCCTGCGAGAGAAAATTTTGTGTTCATTTTTAGATTGGTAAGGTTTTTCTGTTTTGATTTGTATTAAAGGCCTTTATAGAAAGCAATACATATAGAGGTAGTACACCCACAGGGCGCCCACTGGTAATAAGAGCAGTCAAAAGGCACATGGGGGGGGTCAATATGAGAACATTTTTTTTAAGGATTTTTTTGCCACAGTGTAGGAACACAACAAAAGACGGTAACGATATTTCAATACTAATTTGACATAAGTTACCGTTCACAATAACAGCAAAGAAACATTATTTAAAAATAAAATAAAGAAAATTTTGAAATAATGAAAATAACAACATAAAAAAATGGAATGGCAAAAATAACTGAAGAGGTAAAAATATATGAACCGCTATACAATTTGTAATCTTCAGGCTCTTGGAAAATATTCCAAAGCCACCTACAGGTTATAGGTACACTAGGGAGGAACGAAAAAATATTTTTTCAATTTCAATATTAAATAGTGATAAAAAGTTGTCATTTGTTATTGTGAATTTGTTAAGTGAATTGTAAAGTTTAAAGACGACTGGAGTAGGGTAAGAGGTGACGCAAATCCAAATGCCGCAGATCCAATAAAAGGACAATGCTAAGTACATTAAATAAGTTTAAGTCAAAGAAAAATCATTAAAATATCATATCTACCCCTATCTTACTATATCAAAGGAAAAAAGGTAAATTTAAAAAAAATATATTTTTCATGTTTTTATACCCCATTTAGGTATTAAAACGTGAAAAAAGGTTACAAAATGACGATGGCTCGCAAATTTTTATGTTTTGAATTATTTTAGGATTAGTTTTAATGAAATTAAAATAATAATAAATACAAAGCGCCACCAAAAAAATAAAAAATTAACTATATAAGATTTAAAGACAAAAAATTAATGTTCAAGGCTTCTGCGGCACCTCAAGATGTGGTTTAATCACAATAAAACTTTATACAATAACTTCTCACATAAAAAGACTATTTGAACGGGTAACACAAATAGTTATTTTCTGCCATATATACCAACGTTCCAGCCTAATCTACACTCCTTCCTTCAATTTTCTTAATGGAAGTCAGCTCTATTAAATTACAAAAGTTTAAACAAAATATTTTTGAAAAAAAAATGTAAATAAATATTGAAAATGCCGTCAGCAAGCCGTCGTTGTTTTGTGTACTAATACTCAGTAACGGCAAAATGTTCCGTTACAGTCGTTCCTACACTTAGTCAGACCATTCTACCGCAATATATGTAGATTGCAGCAAGTTCCTAATTTTTACAAAAAAATCTCAAAAAAAATATTCAAAAAATGTTTAAAAACAATTTTTCAAAAATTAAAAAAAAATCCAAAAAATTTTAAACAATTTTTTTAAAAATATTTCCAAAAAAAATTATTACAAAAAATTTTTACAAAAAAAAATTAAAAAGAAATTTTCAAAAAAATATTTACAAAAAATTTTTAGAAAAAAATTAAAAAATTAAGTTTCAAGAAAGTGTACAACAAAATTCTCCAAAATTTTTTCAAAAAAAAAAAATTTACAAAAAATTTTCAAAAAAAATTTACAAAAAATTTAAAAAAAAAATTACAAAAAATTAAAAAAAAAATTACAACAAATTTTCCAAGAAACATAAGATTTTAACACAATATCTAGCATTACTAATGTGAAGGGTATTATGGAACAAGATTAACGTGAGTACCTGCCTACTCGGCCTAACCTCACGGTGGTCTTACCATCGAGTGAAACTTAGGCGTAGACTAGCGCCCCCATTGTGTAGTATAACACTTTAAGATTGCCACCAATCGCTATTTGTGTGTGATACAGTCACAATGAGTAGCAATTTATATAATATGGCAAGCCTTTCCAAGGCAAGCCTAGATCCACATTATAACCTCTTGCTTAGGGGTTTGGAGACTATCCAAACTCCGTCTGTTGAGAGTGCAACAGCACACTTGATCGACCTTGCACCATACCTACATGAATCGATCTTAAACCACAACCACCACGTGTACCCCCGAAGGGGACCTCACTAATAACCGGTCACAGATAGGATAGGCTCTCTGTGGGGCCACCGATTCCCCTGGTACCAGTCCTTTGGGCACTGGTCGGGCCTCGAAGAGGATGCGTGGATTAAAACAACAGACCTTTTCTTCCAGATTTAGGCTCTAGGAACCCTAGCGTCTGGTGTCCCTATTTTCCCCGAGTGAACCGCGTCAAAGCATTTGCCATTCCTGCAGTGACAATTGGAACCCCCGGGGGTAAATGTGAAGGGTATATAAGATTCGGAATGACTGAATATAGCACTCTTTCGTGTTCACTTATGCTTTTGGGCGATTTTTCATTTTTCAGAATCATTTTGCATGCAGCCCAAAAATATTATTATGTTTTTTACGTTCAATTAAATCATTAATAACCACTAAAGGACGTATTTCGCTAAAATGGAAAAGGGTATTGGTGAAACGGGAAATGTAAAAGTTAAAATCTGCAAACCTGTATTGTCAATCATCTAGCCATTTCTGCTTACTTTTCTATTTTTGTTTCATATAAATTGAAAATTCATTTGCAATATTTTGTTTTGAATACAGTGAAAATAGTCATAAAACTCTGCTGTTTATAAAGGATTATGTAAATTACGTTGGCTTTTTCATTTTCATTTTATTTTTTTTTTCCAAATTTTTTCCAAATGTTTTTTTTAACAAAGGCAATATTAAAAACAACATCCATCAATTGTTATATTTGAGTTAAGAAACCAGAGAAATTTATTCAATATTTATGGTTTGTAACACTTGTTGGCATTTATCAATAAAGGAAAAAATTATTTATTTATGTAAATTTGTTTCCCATCATTTTTTAAACGGTTTTCATTTCATCATGGAAACTCATAGTAAGAATAATTATCTTCCGTTTTGTTTGCACACAAGGAGAAAAATGTGATTAAGGTGAAATGATCATATAATAATTGTAATCAAGTTAACGGTCCAGTATTGGACAATTGGATATTTAAGCTGTTTACGTGTAGACATTCAACGCCCTCATTATAAGGGGTGATTTTTAAGAGCTTTCAGATTTGATTTAAAAAATAAAAAGCACATAAATTTTAGAGAAGTGAATGAAATCTTTATTTGAGTTGATAGAACGAGCTATATTATTTCATTTGAAATGGTTCATACGCTGGGTCAAATTTTGGCATATCAGCCGGTATCTCACGAATAAATTCTTCAATATTGGCTTCCAGTTGCGGGCTTGTCCCCTTAGGTGACATCCTTAACATAGCCCTACAAAAAATAGTCTAAAGGCGTTAAATAGCACGATCTAGGCGACCAATTGACCGGCCCTAAACGTGAAATAAACTGTACACCGAAGTCGCCTCGCAATTGGGCCATTGTTTTCCGTGCTTTGTGGAATGTGGTACCGTCTTGTTAAAACGACATGTCAGCCAAGACCAAAAAGAGGCACCCTTTAATTTTTAATTATTTTTATACTACAGCATAGTACTAAATACCCTGTGTAATTACCAAGTGTCTGCCTATAACGTTTACAAGAGAAGGCCAAATTCCTCAAATTCGCGACATCTAGGGAACACCCCCTTTTTTTAATAAATTTAGTTTCGTTATTTGTTGTTAAAGTAGGTATTGTAAAATATAATCTGTAAAATTTTAAGTGTCAGTCTATTACTCTTCAGATATAATGACTTTCTGTGAAAATATCAGGAGCCTGTCTATTTCGATTCAAAAATAAGGCAGTATAAGTGAATAACATGTTATTGTGGTACACCCTTTAATTATTGTAGCGGCGATGGCTACACATCTACTGTAAGTGTTAAGCGCCTACCTATTACGGTTCAAAAATAAGGTCATATACGTCAAAATCGTGTCACTGTCGGAGCACTCTTTAATTTTTTTTATTTTTTATAGCGACCATAGCAATTCTCTATAATAAATTATAATAATTTTGCAGCATCAATCATACAAATTTACAAACTCAAACTGTATGTCCTGCCCTCTTTTTAAGAATTACAAATTAAACTGATGCTAAATAATTGATATTCTCCTAAGATTACATTTCTTAGCTAATTAGCATTTCCGGTCTGTTAAAAAAAAAGAAAATGAATTATTTTCTTACTACCTGTAAAAGTTGGAAATGTTTTTAGAGCGAAATTCGTTCACTAAAAAATGTTCCCTGCTAAGGGACAGTAATCAGTTATTTTCAATCTTGTTTTTAAATCCTACAGGAATAAAAATGAATCCATTAATCTTACCAGAAGTGAAATGGAAATTTATAAAATTATTATATAAATTTACGTTTCAATTTTTGAATATTTTATACCCTTTTAATGTTTAAATAATCTTTGTTTTATCTCTAACCAAAAAATTTAAACTTGAATTATTCCCCGTGGATGGGATTAAATCAATGCCTTTACGAAATGCTAGTCGCAGAAAAAAACGTGTGTTGTTGTTTGCTTAAAAACAACCATTAGAAACATTAATATTTATCTTTTCGAAAGGCAACAGCTTATAAAAAATGGGAAAAAAATCAAATAGAACAAAAATGGTCACATTTTAAACAATGCCTTCACTTACACTTACTCTTACTCTGAAACTTACACTTACTCCTACACTTACACTTACTCTTACTCTTACTTTTACTCTTACACAAGAATTCATAAACACATCTTCGGCAACAACAAGCACAAAAGAAGAATAGCAGCAAACCTCACAGCAGAGAGTAAACGTGCAAACAGGAACCATCTAAACGTGGCTGTAATAGAAATGTTGGCAACAAACAAAACACCCGCCATGAATAACAATGAGAAAGAAATTTTAAGGGTGTCGGAAATACATAACAGCAATAAACACACATACTCTTAAATTTACGGAAGCACGCACACACACAATTAAAAAGATATACAAACAATAAAAAACAGGAAAACAAGTTAAAAATTGTGACACCAAACTTAAATGAAAAATAAGTTTATAAATTAAAGAATAAACCAAGGAAATACACATGCCTAAGAGTGGCTTTATTCGTTGTTAACTTTCGTAAAATTTAAAACATTTTATTTAAACTTAACATGCTGTTGAAATTAATCATAGATTAAAAAAAAACGATTATACACAGAAAAAATTATTTTCACCAATTAAAGATATTAATTGGTTTCAGATTGAAATGTAATTAAATAATTAATAGATTCAAATAATTTTTTAATTAAAATTTTTTTAGTCTCTTTTTAACAAATATATATATTTAAATCAATTAAAAAATTAATAAATTATGGTTTATGTTTTTTTGACCTCAAGCTTAATTTTAATTGATTTCCTAAAATAAAAAAAAAATTAATTTAACTTTAATTGAAAACTGTTTAAAACACCATTAATTTGTGCAAAAAATTGTTCTGTGTAACTTTAAACATGAAGGTATCGAAATCCAAATTTGTTCTTCAATCACAGCTAAGCGTGTGAACTGAAATTAATGAAATGAGAAACATTTCTAGATCCTTATCTAGAAGGTATAACAGCAATCTCTAATTTCTAAGTGAAAAAATCAATTTTAAAAATATTTAAACATAAAAAGATCCACATACGATAAAGGTCTAATAACACTGCACAGTGGGGCAGAATCAAAACATTTTGGAAATAACCTAGTCATTTATAAACAGCTAGGCCGATTGATCCAAAATTTGACATGAGCATAACAAAGGAGTATCTGAACTTAAGTTTTAAAGTTGGGTAGTATACACCCTCTAGGTGTGGCGCTATGAGGTCTCAAATTTGGGTATCTCGCACCTGAAAATTATTTTACAGCTTTTCATTTCTTCAGTTATAATTAAAGGTCTTGTCAATACCTACAAAATGGTGTCTAAATTAGCAAATAATAATTTAAAATGATTGAGTTATAAGCATTTTAAGAAATCAAATTTTTGATTTTTCGCTACCCTGGTCCAGATTTTTCAAAATATTGGTTACAATTTTTAGTTTTTTTTTTAACGTAGTTATCTAGCCAAATTCTTTATATTTTTGCTAAATTTGAAGAATGTATCTTTAATGAGTTAAAAACTAGACGGTTTGCAATTTAAAATATCCAAAATTATTGCATTTTTGTGTACTTTAGCCCAAAAAAGGCCATTAACGTTATTTTTTCATAGAAAAAATTTTCTTAAGGAATATATAAAAATTTTATATTTTTATATAAGCTAACTATATGTGTGTACGTTTAAAAAAAAATTCGTATAAAATTGATCATTCTTGTAGAAGAATGACCTATTTTACATCGAAATTTTGATTTTAGCCTATACATTATAAAATGCCAAAGCTGGGATCGAAAAAAGAAGACTGCTGTAATAAAGCTATATATGCTCCAAATTGTTTTTGAAAGTATTTTATGAGCCCTAGTCCGTATGTAGACTTCATGGGCAGAAGAGTAAAAATTCCAATTTTGGGATTTTATATTATTATTTATTTTATTATTATTTTGGAAATTGTGGAATTTCCTTTTTCCTAATATTGCAGATTTTTCCCTATTTCATTTTACTTGATGATGAGGATTTGCTTAATTTATAAAAATTTTATTGCATATTTAAAATTACCCGTTTGTAACATATTTTTTCGAAATTTTGAGATATCAGCAGCAAATTTTAATATTTTGTTGTAATATTTAATTTTTTTATATATAAGAATATAAATGATGCAATTTTCTATCAAATAAAAAAAGATTCACCTCAATATCATTTTTACGTTCAAAACTATGTGCTTTTATTTATCACCCTTTTATCTATTTATGTTGATTAACGTTATGGTAACATAACAATAACGGTAGTGTGATAGTCCGGTGTTGTGGGTTCAAATCCCACCAAGACTCTGGAATTTTTCACTACATCATGGCAGAAAGATCAAGAAGGAGCTTGGATATAATTTGAATGGCTACAAATCGTTAAGTGCGTTTATACAAGTCACGCAATTTCGAGTATAAAGTGGCCAAGTTAAAAATCGCGGTAAGGCGATACTTGCAGACTGTGCTTGTAAAAAGGTGAAAATAAAATAGGCTTTGTGCCACGGGCAGACATATATTAAATGGAGATGCTGTGGAGTCCTTAGACTTAGGCAAATTTTAGCAATTTGCATAGAGTCTGTGATTAGGAATGTCGACATGTATCAGTCGCCAGTCTGAAATCACTACAGTCGAGAGTAAAAGGCTAGTGACAGCACAAGACTCAATGTATCGAGTCGGATACCAGAAATCATTGAGGAACGAAGGGGGTCGAAAAGGAACTCATTAAATTAGTGGTCTGCTTCGGTAACCCCCTACAAAATAATAATAATAGTAAAAAAATACTTTTTGAAATATACTGTTTTGTTATTTGGTCAAAAATTGCAAGAAAAAAAAACACATGTTAACATAACTTCTATGGAACACTGTGATGTTTTAGAAGATTTCCTTATATAAACGACTCTGAGTAGATCTCGTTACAGTGTTAATCGTTACTCCAAGAGTAATCTGCATTTATATGTGAGGCCTACCAACCTTGATAAGGCTCTTATATTATCCTAAGATCTCAATGAAATCAAAATTTTGTGGAAATCGGTCTAAATGCAAGAGCAGTATGTGGATTTTTGTGCTTATGTTGCACTTTAGCTCTTGCTATCGAATTAGCTTGCACTCAACAAGTTCGACATAATCGTCAAATTTGTTGTTGCCTAGGAAATTAGCTATAACAAAAACAAATGGATTCCAAGCTTTCGGTTCGACTTATTCATTGATTTAAAAAAAATGGATCTTTTACCTGTTGCCTAGTATCTGGCCTATTAAAAATAACGGCCTTCAATTTTTCTGTACTTAATCCTGGAAACGCTTTGTCAGGCGCCTTTACAAACTGATACAATGTGCCGAGTTTAATGTGAAGTGTGATGCGTTCTCGGCTAACTAAAGGCACGTTTATAAAATATTTGATTAGATTTATTGCGTTAATTTTGTTTGCTTTCACAACACAAAAATAGCAGTCGTAACGATGGTTTCGTGGTTCTCGCCATAACATTGATGTCACGAACATTATTGCAACTCTTTTTCTACTGAACCATAACCGTAGGCATGCCACACATTTCTGGCATATGATATAAGGGACGCCCTGGGCATGTCCTGATTACACAATTTAATTTTAAAGTATTGATAATTCACGCAGAGTCTGATATAGGTTTTCGAAAATTTTCAAATACATATATAGCACAAATAGAACAAAACCTATCTGGATTAAGGAAGCAATATAAGGAAGCCATATCTAAAACATATCTAAAAATAAAATATATTTTAGTGTCCAATAAAAGACGAAAATCGTAAGCAAAATTATTAAATGAGGGTAGTTAGCTATAATTCAAAAACAAAAGCTGTTATTAAAAAAATACCAGTGTAATGTTTATTTGTTTTGAAAACTTGAACACATAGGAAAAAAAAGTGAAAAAGTCTATTTTACTTTAAAAATATTTATATTTTAGGTTTAGACTCAGTGTAACATCAAAAGCAATAGAAAATATCCCCGCTTAAACTGTAAGAACGTCAAGAGTAATTCCAAAAACATAAAAAATAATAAGCAGCCATGTAATTTTACTCAGCAACACTGAGTATTTCGTGTACTATACAACAATTTTTCGGCGAAGTGTCATCAATTGAAATGGAACAAAACTTTTACGAAATATTTCAATTATTGGCATCAGATTGTGTTGTGCTTCTCAACATAAAGCACTAATACGAGGTATGTTCAAATGAACAAGTGAATTTTGATTTTTTTTTTTTAAGTTGTTATTTTTTCATCGATATCCATTTTGTCCCCTTCAAAGTAATCCCCTCAGATATAATGCACTTCTAGCAGGGCTTCTTCTAATCCTCGAAGCACTTCTGAAATGCTCTTTTCGGTAGGGCCATCAGCTCGTTCTTCGACTGACTGACTTTATTTCATCAATTGTGGCAAAACGCTTTTCTTTTATTAGTGTCTTCAGTTTTGGGAATTGGAAAAAGTCTCAGGGAGCCAAATCTGATGGTTGAGACATGATTAGGATGTTGTTGTTGGCCAAAATATTACTAGCAAGCATTGATATGTGAGCTGGTCCATTATCATGATGCAGAATCCATAATTTTTTTTTCCAAAATTCCGATCGATCTAGCCGTATTCCTTCAAGCAGACGTTGCATAACTTCTTAACCTGACCTGTTTGACCTATTGGCAAGAACTCATGATGCATCACGTCATTGCAATCGAAGAAAACAGTGAGCAAAACCTTCACATTTGATCAAACTTGACGTAATTTTTCGCTCTGGGTGCATCTGGCCACATCCATTAAGATGATTGGCCTTAGGTTCGACGTCATAACCATATACCCATGTTTCGTAACATTCAACATCTCTTGAGCCATACTAATGCGATGTTGATTTTGTTAAAAATTTAGCAATTTTGGATCAAACCTCGCCGCCATATATATTTTATGCCCAAAACATTCGAGAAAATTCCATGGCATGAGTCGATTGATGTGCCAACATCCTCTGCAACTTCCCTAATAGTGATTCGACGATTTTCCAAAACAATTTTTTTCACTGTTTCAATGTTTTCTTCACTTGTTGAGGTGGTTGCAACTCCTGGACGCTCAACGTCATTAACATCTTCTCGGCCTTCTATAAAACGTTTGTACCACTTATAAACACTTTTTTGAGACAAAGTGGACTCGCCTACATTAGCATCATTTTTAACGTAACATTTAATACATATTCTTTGATCCCTTTATTTTAAGTCAAAAAACGAAGAACACACACAAACATAACTAAACTTTTCAGTAGTCAACAACAAACTACTAATCCAAATCGGCTAATAATGCCAAAATATGACTAACACATGTGTACCAACATAACAAAAGAAAATTTCGACAGTCGAATGTACACAGCCTGCAAAAATTTAAAATTTTTCTTTTTCTTTTGAACACACTCCGTACATAAAAGTAAGCAAAATTCACACTAATACAGCAAAGAAAATTTTAACTCTCGAATAAGAAAACGACACCTAGTCAAACATATTTTGAAATCTGATATAAACTTTAAAACATTTTTGTAATCATGTTATCTGGAGCAGTAAAAAAAAAGATTTTTTTCATCAGTGAAGAAAAGTTTTTCAATCAATTTAAATCTATTCATCACAATTTTAAAGCTGTTTTCGTTCAAATCAATCGTTAAAGAAATTTAAATAAATCAGTCACGTGCGAGTTAGTCTCATACACGTAGGGTTCCGTAGTATGTTAAGTACGCCTTTAAAAACTCAAGTTGTTAATTTTTTCATGTCTTATGGTGCACCCTTTTCTTTTTAAAATCAAAGACATATTCGCGAAAATTGCATCGCTATTGGAACACCCTTTAAATTTTAGGAATTTTTGTTATAACGGCCATGGTAATACACTTTCTATAAAAATATATTGCGGTTCAAAAAATAATATAATATACGTCAAAATCATGTCACTGATGGAACACCCTTTATTTTTTATTATTTGTTATAGTTTCCATAGTAATAAACCTCATGTAAAAACTTCAAGAGTCTACTTATTATTGTTCAAAACTTAGGCCATATACACGCAAAGCACGTCGCTCTCGGAACACCCTTTAATTTTAAAGTTTATTTTAATAGCAAGCGAACATGGAGTTAATTACTGTCTGCAAATTTCAAGTGGTTGCCTCCTATAGCTCAAGAAATATAGACATAACGACAAATAACACCTCACTTTCGGAACACCCGATAAGTTTTAGTATATATCGCTATAGAGGCCACAGTTACACACCTTCTGTGAAAATAACAAGAGTCTACCTATTATGGTTCAAAACTTAGACCTTATACATACATATCACGCCACTATCGGAACACCCTTTAATTTTTAGGTTTATTTTTTTAGACTTGTTTATAAAGCGAACTAAGTTTTAATTACTGTTTGTAAATTTTTAATGTATGCCTCCTACAGTTCAAAAAATAAACACATATTCGTGAATAACACCTCTCTATCGCAACACCTTCTAAGCGGCCATAGTTATACACCTTCTGTGAAAATTTCAAGCGTCTACCTATTATGGTTCACAATTTAGGCCTTATACATGCAAATCACACCACTATCGGAACACCCTTTAATTTTTAGGTTTATTTTTTTATACTTGTTTATATAGCGAACTAAGTTTGAATCACTGTTTTTAAATCTTGAGTCTATGCCTCCTACAGTTCCCGAAATAGGCACATATTCCAGAATAACACCTCTCTATCGGAACACCCTATAAGTTTTAGTATTTGTTGCTATAGCGGCAACAGCTATACATCATGTTCAAGAGTCTACCTATTACGGTTCCAGAGATAAAAGGCGCTGACAGACGGACAGACATTGTAGCGAAAACAATAGGGTTACGTGTTTAAATATCTCCAAAATGGCTTAACATAAAATAAGTGAACAAAAAAAGTATTTGACAACTTCAAAGAATTGAAATCAACTAACTGTTAAAATAATTAATTTCAAATTGGTCTTTATTTATTTATTTTTCGTTAACAAATTGTCGTTAACGGTTGTGACGACAAAATAAATTGTTGAAGCACAACTGGAAATAAAAGACCCTCTTGAGCACGCACATTTCTAAACGAGCGCTTTTTTTGTTTTATTAAGTCTTTAATTTTTTTTCACATAAATTTTTCCATTTCATCTGTTACCAACCACTTTACAATTTTTTATTTGTAAATTTTTTTTTCAAATTTGTGATATAATTTCTTTTCTGGCTTTAAAGTATCACAGATAGAAAAAGAATGAATGTCCTGAATACCAAATACGTTCATATTCTCAGGAGAAATGAAGGAAAAACAAGCATCAAATAAATCCTTATTGTTAAGTAACAATCGCAAAACTTTGAAAAGTTTAACAAAATATACCCACCCGTATAATAAATAATGACTTAGTACTTGGTATGTAGTTAAGAAAATATAATGGAATATTTATGTTTTATTTTTTGTATAAAAAAATTCTTGTTTAATAAATTTTTAGATAACGAAAATTCACGAAATTTTAAATATTAATTTTAAAAATCCACTTTTAAATCATTTTAGAACTTCATGTCGACGTTGTTGTAAATTCGTTGAACCTCAGAGGCTACCAAATAACGAAGAACTTTTTTTAGGTCATTATAATTATTGACTATAAATGTAGGATCAATTCACTTTCCTGTTTCAATTGTTTCTTCATCTAAGGCACAACTGCACTAATAAACAACTGTAGTCAATTTTATATTCTCTGCCATCTTTGTACCAAATAAGAAGTTTATGTTGTGTTAAACTAGGAACTCTTCGTTTTGCAAATATCTATCTGGGAGGTCTGTGCAAAAACGTTGGCAATACATATTGGACTATTAATGTCACTTAACTAAGCTAGTCATCGATAGGCTGATTGGTAGCATGCTAGTCTAACAGTCTGGGGGTTCCATTCCAGCCAAAGACTCTGGGTGTTTTCAGCAGACAAGCAAAAAAGCTTCGCAGGTAGTGTCGTTAAAAAAAAAAACAAAACTTAATATCATTTGAAATATATCATTAACAATTTAGAATTAAATGATTATATGTACCTGTTGCTATTGTAACATCCTTTACATTCGTGTTGATAAAATCACATTGAAATTATTTTATAATAAAAAATTTAGTTTTATGTCATAAACAAGAAACGCTTGTAGAAAAAGAACTGCTGTTTATATATAGTTTTTTATTTTTCCTCATAGACAATAAAAATGGTAAGAGAAAATGTGTATATTTAACGTTGTAGAAAATACTTTAAACAATACATGAACAAAAAGTAAGATAAAGTTATGAAGTGTTAGCTTTTGTCACACTGTAAAAACTTTGCAAATAACAACATACTGTCTGTCACATACTCTCAACTGCTTAAATGAAATTTTGTTTTATATTCGTACATTGCACCGCAAATTATATGTATTTAGATTCAGCACATAATTGTGGTAAATTTTAATAAACAAAAAGGCAAATAGACAATGGACCCAACTGTGTGGAAATTTATATTAATTGCGTCTATGGAATAGCACACACGAGTACAAATATATGTAGGATGGTTTTTGTGTCAAAAACTTCTAGTTTTAGCAAAAACAATTTGCACCTTTTGTTCAGCTTAAAAATTAGTTTCATCAGACATTACTATACTTTTAGTTTATTTAGTTCGTTTGTTATTTCTCTGTGATTTTTTTAGGGTAAAAACGTAACCCTGTTGTTTTCGCTACAATGTCTGTCTGTCAGCACCTTTTATCTCTGGAACCATAATAGGTAGCATTTACTGACGACACTGCCTTTCTAAGCATTTACGAACGGCCTCAAGCGACATCCCTTTGGAAAATATATGGTCTTTTTATTCTCCATATTTTTGGTGGCAAATATGGAGCATAAAAATTAAAATGTACTCCCATAACATTCACATTGCGCTAAGACTCACGCTCTCATATTCGAATAAATTACCAAACTATACCATAACAACCGGAGGTTAAATACCTTGGTATATATCTTGATCGATGCTTAACCTGGAAAGGTCAAACAGAAGCAAAATTGAAACAAATGAAGTTGAAAGCAGTGCAAATAAATTGGCTTATTGGTAGAAGTTCAACCCTAAGCTTAGATTTCACACTTCTATTTTATAATTAAATTCTTAAACCATTATGGTGCTATGGCATTCAGTTAGGGGGTACTTCCTCAGCTTCTTAGATAGACAAAATTTAAAGTCGTCAAAATAAAACTTTACGAATGACTACAGTCGCAGAAGCTTCAAACGCATCCAAATCCGCTGGCCCATATCATTCTAAATGATCGTGGTTAGTTACGCTCGACGAAGAAAGAGGGACATGGCTTCTCTCGTCCGAAAAACAGAGTGCTGACCCACAAATGATGACATCAATCGTAAAATATATATTTTTTTTGTCTAGCATTTGCTGGACTTCATTAAGTATATTTTATTTCCTTTCATAACCTTCACCATAGGTGGAAAGGGTTTATATAAGTTTGTCATTCCGTATGTAATTTCTACAATATTCATTTCTGAACCCATGAAGTATATACATACATATGTATATTCTGGATGCGTAAACATAGAAAGTTGATTAAGCGACCAATCTGCCAGGCATAGTTTCGAAAATTTTGGAATTGCAATTAAGCAACATCAGAGGCTGTGGGCTAAAAACCACACCAACCTATGTTTATTCACGTTTTTTTAATTTTTTTTTTTTTTTTTTTGATTTAAACGATTTTTTTTTCTTTTTTTTTTAAATAAACATTAGACAGCTACAGGTAGATCGAAAGGAATGTATACAAATCTCGGGGATCACAAACCCCCTTTGAATTGTATTAAAGATATTTATAGAAAGCAATACATATAAAGGTAGCCAATAGACCCACAGGGTGCCCACTGGTAACCAGGATCAGTCAATAGGCCCATTAGGGGATTACATTTTATCAAGGATTTTTTTGATTTAGTCCGACTATTCTAATATGTACATATTGCAGGAAGTTCTTAATTTTTATAGAAAAATTTTTACAAAAAATTAAAAAAAAAAAATTTATAAAACATTTCTAAAAAATTCTTACAAAAAATTTTCAAAAAATATTTCCAAAAAAATTAAAAAAATTTTACACAAAATTTTGATAAAATATTTAAGAAAAAATTAAAAAAAAATTTAAAAAGAATTAAAAAAAAATTCAAAATTATTTTTACAAAAAAGTATCAAAATATGAAATGTCATATGGGGTCACTCTTTATAATCAAATTTTTTATTTATTATTTTTATCAAGGACTTCAGTATTCTAAATTTTGTATTAATAAAATGAACATGACGTCTGCATTGTTAAGAAAAAAATACACACTTTATATTGTATTGTTTTTAAAATAATCAACTAAAAACATGATTAAAAAAATGATTTTTTAAAATTGTGGTCGGCTTAACTTTAGTAAACAATCACATCTCAGCTATATATCAACGAAAAGAAAGTTCTGCCGCAAATATTGACACTGTTTGTGAAAGTATGCAGCAGTTTCAGAAACACTCAATTACAAGCCGTGTACAAAAACTCAGCTCTCGGGAGACACTAATATTAAATGGAATTGATAAGAAGGACTTGCTTTATGCACCATGCATGCTCCTTTTGAATAGTCTTTTACAACAGTTTAATTGTTTAAATAATGTCTTGGATGGCGTATAATTAATTTATTCCAAAGTGTGAGTACTCATACGCACCATGTGTTTTATTTTTCATAATTATTTCTTAAAAAAAAAAAATAAAAAATTCTGCTGATTTCATTTAAGATAATACACAAAAAAATGTTTTATTTTTTCTTCTTATTAAATATCACATAATGTTAATGCAAGTTAAATACGGAATGAGAAAAGATATTTCCTTTATTTATGATATTTAAAATACTTATACAAGAGCCGCCATGAATTGTCGCCAGAATCATTCTTTAGGTATTTTCATCCACGCCAGTTAAAGTAAATAAAGTCAATGAGTTCATTGAAATAAGTGTGAAGTTTTTTATTTTCATTATGAGACACATGTGCTAAGCAGTGTATTGAAACACGTAATAAATCATTCTTATTTTATGCGTAATAAGATTTTTGTATAAGTGTATTTTACGCGTATGAAAATATACAAAAAAATATGCTGCAATTACTACAACAAATCGCAGAAGTAAATTGGAGTAGAGAAAAAATTATCTAAAGAATTAAAAAGGCATCGACAAACTCCCTTAAACCTCTTGAACAAGAAGAAGAGCTTTATGTACTGCTGATTTAAATGTAATGAACAATGTACAAATTATATTCGGATAATACAAGCTTAATTTGCGAACTTCGTGACTTTTGAGATAAAGAATATTTAAAAATCGATGCGATCAGCGTTTTTTTAGTATTCCCTCTACAAAATAAGATTTCTCAAGGCCCCACAAAATAAGCATTTGTTTTATGGCGTTTTCTTTTCGGACAAAAATGTTGCATATATTTTACACTTATTAAATTTTCGTGTTCTTTTCTACAAACAATTTTAGAGTGTGAAAAAACATTATGTTCTTTTCTTCTTCTTTCTCAACTCTCATTCAGGGTGAGATATTGCATTTTTTATAATATTTTTTTTTTTATTTTTCAATGAAAGCAAGAATTTTATTTTGAATTTAAATTATTATGTGAAAAATTATATTGTTTTATACGTCACATCGACGCCTCCATTCTATAACATTCTAAGTCGAAAATGTGAGTTTTGAGTTACGAGCTCTTAAAGTTTTCACGCGATATCTCATAAACTATATAAGATACGCCATTTTTTCTTTCACTGTTTTTAGTAGAATTTGAGTAGAATTTTGATAGTATTTTCCGAATTTACAAATTTTAATTGGATCATAACTAAAAATGATATAAAATGTTTTAGCACGGTGAAAACATTGGCTATTGGTCATCTAAGTGTACTTAGCATGTTTTTGATAGGTATATTGTTTTTAAGTTAATCACCTAAGTATAAATATAATATTTTAGTTTGGACAAAAATTTTAGAAAATTATATTTTCCTACATAGACGAATTTTTAGTTAAAATTTTATACAAAAAAAATATTATTTTCTTTTTAAATTAATTTTATTCGTAAAACAAAAAAGAAAATTAAATAAGTATAATAATTCAGTTCAAACAGAAAGTAGTAATAACATAAATTTAAGGTTACTTAAAAATAATTATAAGAATAAATATAACAGAAACAGTATTAATTCAGTATAACATTAAATAAGTAGAAACTATATTGTATTATTTAGTCGTCATTATCTGACACGACTACATATCTTTTTCATTAAAACCATTAAGTTGTCTGTAGAAATTTTGGTAAAATTTTGGAACTATATTTTGATCACACAGATATAAAAGATCTTTTCGTTTTTCTTCCGTTATAGAAAATCCGGATATGCGTGCTTTTGGTATTTCTTCAATAACAATTTTCTTTTCTTCCTAGTTTCATCATATATCTTTATTTCTTTGAAATTCTTTTTAAACAGCTTTTGTGAACATCTCATTCTACAAGATTCTTTGCAACCTTCTTTCAACTCTTTCTTTGGTACAAACTGACCTTTTTTATTATAATGATCATTTCCATGGTTTTTTAAATATTTTGCTATATTTTTGTTCCACTCGGATGGTCGTCTATGTCTTTTGCAAAAGTTTTCGGGTGGTGTATCAAATACCGGATTTAATTTTTTCTTTTTTAATTTTGGAGTTATTGGTCTAAACTCTGGATTTTATTCTGCTTCCGACGAATTACTTGACGTATTATATTCGCTGCAACTGCCGGGAAATGGCTCTAAAAGTTGAAGCGATACTTAAAATAAATTATATAAAAAAGTGTCTATAAACATACCTATTGCAGACGAATTATTCAATGTGTTATATTCGCAGTCACTCCCGGGATATGCTTCTAAAAAATCAATTACTTAATATAAAAAAATTTAAATATATTAATATAAATATATCACATACATAGTGAATCAGAATATCCACTATTTCCATTATCAAATTTAGACCATTTTTCGTTTGCTGGACTAATTTGCTCTTTATTTCCTGTCAAAAAAATCCAATATAAATAATCACAACATTTAACTTAAGTTATTAATTATTTTAGATAATATGGAAATCTAACAAATAATACCTCTCACGTTATTTTGTGCTAAATTTATAATTTTTCTTGAACGCGAAATCATTTTATATCCGAAAATACAAAAACTAGGCGTCAGATTTGGTTTACTTCTTTTTCCAAACTAAGATATCTTATGTACACTTACACGCACAAAATTCTTTTTTTAGTTCGGGAAAAAACCTTTTAACTACACTTACACACACTAAAAAAAGCACATTAAACATACCAAATACACATAGAAAACACAACGTTAAGAAATGTCCCTTCAATAACATACTAATTCAACTTAGTTTTCAAGTCAATTTAAAATTGTCCAAGCAAAAGTATTCTAAGTGTACTTACTACATTTTAGAATGGAACATTTTTACGACTATGTGTGTAGTCTAAGTATATTTATGCCTATAACTTTGGAACGGATCATCCCATCTTAACCAAATTTTGACAGTATTTTAATTAGAGAACGTAGGATTCAAAAATTCAAGAACATTAAAAACGTTCTAAGTACACTTAGAACGTTATAGAATGGAGGCGTCGACATAGACATAAATGTTAAATGTGAAACCAGTTTGTTTTTGTGTGTTTTAGAAATCATAAAAAAGGTCACACTTTGCAAGGGCTGGGTGATCAATAAAAAGTATTACCTATTGATAAGGCAGAATTTTGTTTTTCAGAAAAGAAAACGCCATTAGTGTTAACCTGATTGTCGCAGCTATTTATTAAAATTTGAAAATAGAAATAGTCCTAAGCAGCCACCGTGTATTGTCTGGGGGGATTAGATTTTGCTTTAAATCCATTTGAATCTGTCCAAAAGCTCTGAATAATAATTATTTTAATCTCTTCACGATATTTAATACGAAAGACTTTGTAGAACTTTTAAACGTGAGAACATCTTAACTTACTATGGGTTACATCCTAACACATCATATTATGGAAAAGGGTATGTAAGATATGCCGTTTACTTTTAATATTTGCCTTTTTGCAACTAACTGTTCATAAAGCTAACGTTAGTTTATTTATGTATTTAAAGAATATGCTTTAATATTCTGTAATATTATTCTATTGACATGCATACTTCTCATTGTGTTTTGTAGAATTTTATTACTTATAGGCCCATTATTATAACTTGCTTTTAGCTAATATTAGGATTTTGTTGGAGCGATAAGTAGTTTTTCGCTAGAATAATGGGTATAATGCTCATTGCTATAACTTGTCCTTATAGTACGTGATAGTTAAAATTGGTTTTTAGCTTACTTTTAATAACGAACAACTATTTATCGCTCCAACAAAATCCTAACTTTAACTAAAGGCAAGTTATAATAATGGGCCATAGAGTATTTTTGGCTTCTCTAAAATTAGTAAAAAGGTTTCCTGATGATCTGGCCTGAGCAACCAGTGAAATAGGAACTAACTCTTTTCTCCCAACAAATAAATTATATTTTTATTATAAAACGTTATGGGTAATTAGTATAAAATTAAATAATGAACAATTAATATTATTTGAAGTTAGTAAAAGCCGACTTAATTGCAAACCTACATTTGTGTCATCAGGAGTGAAAACTGTTTTATTTCTTTTGTAATATTTTCTTGTCAAATTTCGTTTCATTTTAAAAGAAAAATATTTTTCTTTTATGAAATATCATTGTACAACATACTTAGGAAAAGAGTCTTACATTAAGGTATTTATGAGCATTCAAATGCACATGAGTTACTTTGTGGAGAAACGACATCAAAAACACATAAAAGCACATATTTTAAAAGTTTGCGTAAAAAATTAAAAAATAAAAAGAAAACAAAATTAACATTACTATCACATTCACGTTTCACACATACCTCTAAGGTATACTGTTATACTGTTGAAGCTTTTGGGACAGAAAAATATTTTCTTAAAAAAAATACGATAACAAAGATGACCTTATAGTGAATTCAAATGGTAGCCTTACTTATGGCTTTTTTCCAGCTAGAGTATCTATGTATATAAAGGACATATTTTATAGACAACGAGAAACAGAGAATGAACTAATTGAAACCAAATATATTATGGTTATAAATACAATAATTTTTCAATACTAATAAAACTTTGGTTTTGTGGTTCTTTTCAAAATAAAAGGTGAATTTTGAAGTTTTTTGAAAAGTATATATTTAAGCATCAATATCCATTTTGTTCCCTTCAAAGTAATCGCCCTCAGATATATAATGCATTTATACCAGCGTTTCTTCCAATCCTCGAAGCTCTTCTGAAATGCGATTTTCGGTATGGCCATCAAATCGTTCTTTGATTCTAACTGACTTTATCTCATCAATTGTGGCAAAATGCAATCGTTTCATAGAAAAATTCAGAGGGAACCAATGCTTATTAGTGATTTTTGGCGCATTATCGTGATGGAAAATCCATGATTTTTTTACATTTCCGATCGTTTATGCCGCATTGCTTCAAGGAAACATTTCATAACTTCCTTGAAGTATTCCTGATTAACCGTATGACCTTTTGGCAAGAACTCGTGATGTACCACGCCATTGTAATCGAAGAAAACAGTGGGCACAACCTTCACATTTGATCGAACTTGGCGTGCTTTTTTCGGTCTTGGCTCACCTGAGCGCTTCTATTGCGATGATTGGGCGTTGGTTTCGACGTCATAATCATATACCCACGTTTCGTCACCAGTTATGACCCTTTTGAGCAATCCTGGATTGTTTTTGACGTTACACAACAACTCCTGATCTAATGCTTCGATATTAATGCGACGTTGCTTTTGCTTAGAACTTAGCAATTTTGAAACAAACTTCGCTGCCATACGTTTCATGCCCAAAACATTCGAGAAAATTGCATGGCGTGAGCCGATTGATGTGGCAACATCCTCCGCAACTTCCCTAATAGTGATTCGATGATTTTCCAAAACAATTTTTTTCTTTATTTTAATGTTTTCTTCACTTGTTGATGTACTTGCAACTCAAGGACGCTCATCGCCCTTAACATCTTCTCGGCCTTCTGTAAAGCGCTTGTACCACTTAACCAACCATGTTATATTAGTTGCATATTTTTTTTTGGATTTAATAACCATTTAAACATCAAATTGTAACCACAATAACAATTAAAACAACTATAAATTGTTTATCGCAACCATATAATATTAGGGAGAACATAAGATTGTTTTTGCAACCATATCATCATCATAATTTTTCTCTGCGTGTACGTGTTTGATGTTCTCTTAAAAACGCTTCGATATAAACTTCATGCTTTTATAACATAAAATATCCTTGGCTAAATGTGCCCACACACGTTTTGTGCGTCCTGACAATATTTTGTTTGATTTTGCTTTGAAAGTAATCCACACCAAATTTTAAAACTCTTACGTATTTACTTTCTACAAAAGCACTCATCCCTGGAAAGAATTCTAAAATTTTAAAAATTGTTGTTTAGCTCTGTAAAAGAGAGACAGAAAATGAGTGAAAATAGCGCCATCTGTTGCGCAAAATTGCTTAAAATAGACTACTTTAAAAATAAAAGATGCATTAAAGTATGCAGTACCTTTAAATTGTTAAAAAAAAATCTGAGTACTTTCACTGCTTTTTCGTCACTTTCTCTTTTGCAATAAGATATTTTTGCGGAAAAAATATCCTATATTTGAATCAGCATACTAAGGTACCTCTTCACAAACTTTTGTTAAAATCCATCCAGTTGTTTTAACGTGATGCAAACACAAAGAGAAAGACATAAAGACAGACAGACAGACAGACAGACAGAAAATGAGTTACTATTTTATTATGTGTATTGAAATATAACCGTTCCTATTCGAACCCCGTATATTGTAAGTAATTTTATTTATTTATTTGAAATACAAACGATGAACATATGTTTGCCTTAATTCAATAAACAACATGTTGTTGCTTTAAGAATAGAATATGTTACGGCAGACACAAAAAAACGACAGCAATGAAAAAAAGCCTTAAAAGTATCATGTCTCTATTTTTATTATACCGAAATATAAACAAAAGTAAATAAATTGATCATAAAAAATATGAAATAAAATTAAAGGATATAATTTAACAACATCCAAAAGTGTTACATTACTGCAGTTTTTATCTACATTTAGTAGCTACATGATGCTGTTGCTATTTCGATTGAATATAATAGGTAGGCACACATTGATATTTTATGAAGAATGTCAGCGTAAAGACTAGCTTTTACGTGGAATCAGTGATGAAAAGGAAGTCAATACTGTCACACGAAAGCTCGAAATTGCTAAAGCCGAAAGGAAATATTAATTGTATAGTGGGATGGAGATATTTATAGGAATAATCGCTAAATATATTTCATTTAAGTTACCCTTATTACATTTATTTACCCTTTAAACATTTATTTAAAAAAAATTTTTTCAATACTAAAAAACCTTGCTAGATACTAAGGCGTTAAAAGTACTTTAAATTGTTTCTCAGACTTTTTTATTTCCCTCTAAAGCATTGAATTTATTATTTTTTTTTATACCAACGTCGCACAGTGGCACCCGTAGAGCAAACGAGGTTGCAAAAACCAAAATTTTCATAAGCGCCCACGAAGTTTTGAATAAACCCATGTTATAGGAAACTTTTCCACGATTTAATATATGCCACTCTTAATAATATCACATTTTTAGTTTAGAAGATATAACCGTTCAATGGTGACCGACTTTCGGCTTTCAAAAAAACACACAATTTTTAGTCAATTTGTTGCGATTTCAGGTGTAATATCACGTAAAATAGGTAACGAATCGCCATATTTTTTGTTTGTATTGATGTATTGATGTATTTATTAAATGTATAATGATAAAAAAAATTAACTGTTTGCTTTGTGTTTCTCCTGGTAAATCACTATTTAAAAACTATCCGTTTTTTCACTATTTTTCAACTTTGAAGAAAAATAAAAAAAAAATCTATATTTTTCTATATTTGCGATATTTGCAAAACCTGTTCTTTAATTATTTCTTTACATAATTCAAAAGGTTTTATCTGCCTGTACGTGCCCGTTTGAATTCTAGAAGTAAAAAAGGTTAAAAAGACATGGTTGCAGAAATTGTATGGCGTCCATCCCTTATATGTTTTGACTGACAGTAGTTTTTTTTTTTTTGTAGTAAATTTTTGTTTAATTTTTTTTTTAGTAGTAAATTTTTAGGCATGGTAGCATAAGCCTATATATTGCAAAATCAGCATAATGCCTGGATTAGTCTACGACTGAAAGTTGGCGCAACAATTACTGAAACCATTAAACAATTTAAGTACTGAAAATATGGCGTTGAACAATTTAAAATTATTTGAACTGTTTAGAAAGTCAACCACACCAAAGTTTTTCACGGAAGCTGCTTTAGAAATTATTATACGGACATATTCAGAGAAGCGAAATTATAAAAAAATAATTTTTTTCTGATATACTGCAAATATTAAGGCAAAATGGGTGAAATCAAATCGAACCATTCAGAACAAATACGAGGACTGGCTTAATGAAGACAACATCCTGGCTATATTGGCAGTAGATAAACCCATCACATCAACCAGAGGAGCAAAAGGAAGGCCAAAAAATAATTTTTTTTTAGTTACCATAAAATTGATTTTTCTACTAATTTTAATTTTAATAACCCATAAGTAGACCCCTACAAAGCGTAGCACCCTTTCCAAACGCTCATTTCATAGGCTGAACAGTTATCTATCATATTCTGTTTAAACTGTTTAATTATCATATTCGGTTCAAAAGATATGATTTTTGCAACGAAAAAACTCAAATGGCTCTACTCTGCGTCGCACGTTGGGTTGAAATTTCCAATAATGGCTCTTAATTAAAAATTGTAAATTTATATTTTTAAAAAGTAATCTATTTCAGGTTATAGTAAACAAAATTGTGCATCACTAATTATCTTTCTCATTTTTCTATGTTATCTACTTTTCGAGTTGTGCGTTGTCAAAGTTGAAGTTTTTTTTTAAGTTTTGAAAACAGTGGTAAAAAAGGAAAAAAAAAATTTTTTTTAATGAAATTTTTGTATTTTCCTAGCATAAAAGTAATATTTTTCAATGCAACCTTCAACTTCAGGTATTTTAAAACTCAAATGTGTATCTCAGTTAAATATTTTTGTTGTAGAAATCTTTTTAATATTTTTTTTTAAAATCGGTGTTAAAAACAATCATTTTTCACTTTCAAGTAGAAATTCAAATCCGGTTTGGGGAAGCTTGGGTAAAAAAAAAATTGGAATTTTCTATGATATATCTACTTAAAAATCATATAAAAACATTTTGCGGGATTTTTTTTTGTGATAAGAAGGAAAAAAATGTTTTCTATTTCAACATTAAAAAAAATTCGTGTATGCTTAGCAACGCACTCACTGCATTAATCATGTATGTTTGTAAGTTTGTACATATATATGTATGTAGTTTTACATAAATTTTTAATACACGGTCCGCAGATTATTACATATGCACTGTTATATATTGGCCAGTTATAGGAGGAAGCACAGGAAGCTCGTAATAAAGATTTTAAATCATACAGAGAACATTTTTCATGGAAATGCAATCGTGAAAAGTCCAATGAAAATATTTTCAATAGATTTTTAATAAGCTCTGATCCTATTATTAGTAATATGAGCAAACATTACGTGTTACCACAGCAGGTATTGGACCTTCTATTATTACCTAAAATTTCTGAAGAAATTAATTCCGATCATATTTATATTTCTGAACGCGAATATGAAAACTAATAGTATTAGATATAAATATTTATATTGATAAAAGCTTTTTAATAAATAAAGATTAGTATGGCCTATTTCCGGGAAAAATTTTTATGGCGGCTATACGAAATCCTTTACCCATTTCGTTGAATTGTTGAGTTACTAACCTAAAAAAATCAAATTGCCCAAATTTCGTTAATTTATCTTTAAAAATGGAGCTTCCCAAGCAATTTAAATATTCATACGAGCTGAAAAACGAATACCCCTGGCGTTTAAAGAATTTTTTTTTTTCAAAAATGATTTTTTTTTTAGTAGTAAGGACCCACTTAATACTACGAAACGATTAAATAACTGTTATCTCTAACGCCTGAATTAAGAGCCGTTTTTAGCAATTTCAACCCAATGTGCGTCGTTTTAACATATTTTATAAATTGGATTTTTTTTTCTTTGTATTTCGTTACTTTTAAGCTACGAATATAAACTGCCGAAAGTAAAACGAAACAAAGAATAAATACTAAGAAAACTGGTTACACAGATTTATACACATCACCTTAAATGTCATTATACGTGTTCACGCAAAACAAATTCCATTTCATTTATTCATGAGAGTAAATATAATTGTGGTTGAGTGTGTTAGTTTTGGCAAGTGTTGTATATTTATTTTCATAGCCAGCCACATATACATACGTAGAGTCTTTGCCTTTAAAGCACCTATAAATATTACAATACATATATGCTTATGCATTCTTACCTACATATAAAGATAAAGTTGTCCCCTTTTCCCTATTAAGGAATTCAAAATATATTTAAACTGAAATAAAACCTTAATTGTTGTTTCAAATATTGTAAGCAGCACTCTACTGGGTTGGTATCTTAACAAGGGATTTTTAATATAGGAATTTATTTAGATTTAATAAAAATGTATCTATTCTTTTTATTCGGGTAATCGATTAAAATTTAATTATGCGAATTTATCTTCCATAGAAATAAAATCAAATCTCGTTCGGTAGTAATCGCATCACTTAAGAACTGCTGCACCAATTTGACCAATTTTTTTTTTTTAATTCTTCATCATAACCCAACTTAAGTATTTGAGAAAAGAAAAAATTACCACGCCTACTTTTACGCTCACATTTTTTAAGTAGCTCGAGAACTATAATAGGTAGATCTTTGAAATTTTTCACCATTAACCCAATTATTAATATACATAGATTCAAAAAACACAGGCTCGCTTGGAGTAGGGGGCGTGGTGCCTCCCATACGAAGTGAATAATTATTGTCGTCTAATTAGAGATCTGCAACAGGTAGAGTCTTGTAATTTTACACAAGTAAACTTCACACTAATGTGCATAGTCTAATAAAACACAGATTGGATTGGGACGGTGGGCGTGGTACCTCCCATACGAAGCAAAAAATTATTGCCGTGTACCTAAAGGACTGCAAGAGATAAATTCTTGAAACTTTGCCCGAAGAATGTGCATAGTATAGCAAAATATCGAATGGATTGGGACAGTGGGCGTGATAGCTCACACACAAAGTGAAAAATTAATATTGTGAAAAATTAACATATATAGAGTCTTGAAAATTTGCAAAAGGAAGTCTCACACTTATATGCATAATCTAGCAAAATACAGACTGGATTAGAAATGTGGAAGTGGTACCTCCTATAGAAAATAAACTTTGTGTAGCCAAGCTTACCGGGTATAGCTAGCATTGAATTAAAATTATTTTACGAATAATTTATATTTTTTTTTTATTTTAATGTATCTGTTGAACTGCAATGAGTAGATATTTTAAATGTTTACAGAGTGTGTAATTTAAACATATAAAAAATCAGTAACTTATTTCCTGTCTGTCTGTCTGTCTGTCTGTCTGTCTGTATACCTTCGCATCACGTAAACACTAATAGATAAATTTTAACAAAATTTTGTGAGGAGGTACCTTAGTATCCTGATTTCAATATAGGATACTTTCTTCAGCAAAAATATCTTATTTCCAATCGAAAAGGGGCGAAAAAGCAGTGAAAGTAAGCCGATTTTTTGCCGATTTAAAGGTACTGCATACTTTAAGGCATCTTTTATTTTTGAAGGTGTTATATTATAAACACGGTTGCGCAACAGATGGCGCTGTTTTAAAAAAATGACAAAATATGAATTACTTACTGCCTAATAGACAATTAAATAAAATTTGTATTTGATTTATATTTTTACTTTGTGGCATTACATTGTTATTGAAATATTTAAAAACCTTTTACAGAGCTTTACAATCATTTTTCGAATTTTCGAATTTTATATAAATTTTAGAATTTTATCCAGGATGGGTAAATACGTTTACGTGAAGCACTACAAAAGTAAGAGTCTTTTCAATTTGGTGTGGATTACTTTTAAAGCAAAATCGAAAAAAATATTGTGAGGACGGACACAACGTGTGTGGGCACAGCTAGTTCTATGATACAATGTAATGTAATACGATGTAACTTCTAGTATTGGCTAAATGTATTGTATCCATATATATGTATTTCTTTTGTACTAGTTTGGAAGAATAAATTTATTATTAGTTCTTTAAAAAAAATTATACAGTAAAAGTTTGAAGGAATTATTTCCTAATTGCAAAAACTTGATTTAGGTGAACTAAAATGGAACGCAACTTCGTTCCGAGCTCGATATTCCTTAAAAAATCGTAATTAAAAACCTTACCAGATTAAAATTTGTGTGAAACGAAAGAAGTTCTTAAAAAATTGGACGGATTCATGTAGAATCAACGAAATTAAAGACCACAAAAATCAAGGCCAATGCCACAAAATGAAAATTTCTGTGTCAAATTGTGACGGTCGATGGAATAAAATTTTTGCACCAAATAAAGGTTTTAATTAGTTTTAAATTAAATTTCAATTAATTTTTTAATTGATGCAAATAAATATTTATTTAAAACAGAAAAAAATTCTAATCAAACAAATAATTGAATCAATTAAGTATTTAATTAAATTCTACTTTGAAAACAATGAAAACCTTCAATTGGTGAAAATAGTTTTTTTTTCTGTAGATAAAATAGGAAGTCGATATCAAAGCTGCAAGCTCAAGGCAATTTTCTGCATTTGTTAGGTATACTTGTGAGCTATTAACGCGGGACAAAAAAATCACGGGAGAATTGATCCGATCACAAGTGATACGTTCATAAAGAACATTAAACCACGAGGGGCCACATGACAATCATGCAAATGCTCTGACCCATTTTACGCGACCAGTTATAAAAACTGAAAAACTTTGCTCATCTGCCGAATACTTTATACTTACCTCTATTGACTACTATCTGCTTCATTTCTTGATTCGTTTCTGGCCTTTAAAAATCAAAATTATTCTAGGAAGGAATGCACAAATTGCTAGAAAGATGACAAAATCGTAGCTTTCGATGGACAATAATTTTAATTAAATATATTGTACCTTTGTCTTAAAATAAGTGATTATTTGTCATGCATATAAGCAATAATAACCAATAATAAAAACGTAAATTAAGAATTGCAAGGTCTTCCTAGGTAAGACCTTATTTTGACGTTAATGGCTTTTTTAGCTGTAACAGTTTTGATTTTATTTCTTCCGCAAAAATTATTTCAAAGTATTTTTCTGTAAGTTCCGGATTCTGGTAGTTTTTAAAGGAAAAAATTAGAGAAGAGTTGAAGTGCTTATTTCGAGACAGACGACTATCTTTTACGCAGATATCTTTTTGTCTAACAGGCTTTAACTTCGAAGGTGGTGAACATATGTACTTGCGTAAGTTAGAATATCGGCTTGCTTGGACACTCTTCTGTCAAATTAGTTAAAGTTTAAAGGCATGAGGTGGTTCCTGATATAAAATGTATGATCAATAAGCAAGATATGGCTCGCTCCTCCTTTAGATGGTCGATTTTTATTCATAAGAGATATTAATTGATCCTGGCCTTTCTTTAAAATGCAAGTGTCAACGGCACTTAAAGAACTCTGTAGGATCGTATTTATGACAGAACAGATCAGTCGCAAGTACTGTGATACGGCTAAAAATTGGTACCTCACCATATTTGCGACTGTCTGTTATCAAGATATCAAGAGTTTGTGTATCTTTAAGGATCTGCTCCATCTGAGAGTTGCGTCAGTAACGTTATTAAAAAAAAATGAAATATATTATTTCAACATTGAAATATTCGATTAATCGACTAATATTAATCAAATAAATATTTAATGCCAAATTCATAAAAAAAAAATTTTGAATTCTAAAAAAGTTTATAAGACATATTTTCATACAAAATTTGTTTATTAAACCTTTCATAAACATAAAATATTTTTTATCAATATGGCCCTTATTCCTTAACTCAAAAAAGAATTCTTTTAATTTAAATTTATAGAAAAAATATTTATTCGAATAACTACTCTAGTATCTGCAATGAATAGAAAAAGAATTAATTCTCGGTAAAAGAATATTTCTTGGAAGATTTTTATTTCGTTTTCATTCTAGAAGTTTTACATAATAAATGTTAACATAAGTACACATACATATGTATGCCAGCTTGATTACATTAAAAGGAATCTTCATATAATTAGAATTTTAGTATAATGAATGGAAATCTTAGGAAAACCTTTTTTTATTCATGCATACATGCAGCTGCCGTAGAAATATTTAATAAATAAATAAATTTCAAGTAGAAAATCGTTCTCAAACTTAACTACTTGACTTACTTAAAAATATATTATAAACAATGGCAATCTTGAATTTAATTAGGAATTTAATAACAGAATATTTCAATTTAATAAAGAAAAAAAGAAATTATTTGTAAAAGACGTATTGGCTAGAAAAGATTATTTTTTATAATAAATAAAACAATAAAATAAAAGACAGCAAAATGTCTTTAATAAGCATCCAATTGGCTTTAATAATTACAAAATTGTATGGTACTAATGTTTGAATATGAATTCTGGCATGTGGCTTCAGCGGCTAGCTCGTACATAGCGTAACCTGGAGATCCATTTTTTATAGAACCTTTGCAGTAAATCACATTATTTTACGTCAACAACGCGTCGAATATTTTCTCCCCAGTTCTCGATCGTTTCTGATTTATCTGGATTTAAACTTACTTAATCCCAGAGAAAATAAATTAATGGCATCAATTCACATATGATGTGCTACATATTTTACGTCAGTGCCTGGCGTGTTGCCTTAACCTGACCTGGATCTTACCACTGGGCGAAACGAATGCATCTACCAACGCCCTTCTGGGCAATTTTTGAACATGGGTGGCAAAACCATGCCGATACATACCCCTTGATTAGGAGTTGTAGACTATCTAAACTTCTAAAACGCAATCGGTGCATCTCTTGGAGCGCAACAGCATACCGGACTTAATCGCTCTGTTTGCAAATTAGCTCCAAACCACAGTCACTATGTTACTCTTTAAAGGGCAACACCAATAATTGGGAAATTTGGCAGAATAACTGTGGAGTTACTGGTTTCCATGGTTATGGTTATGTTCGCTATATAAACAAGTATAAATGAATCAACCCAAAAATTAAAGGCCATTCCGATAGCGAAGTGATTTGCATGTATATGGCCTAAGTTTGGAACCGGGAATACCGGTTGTTTTTTATAGAGGTATAGAACTTTAAGTTGGCATTACTTTTTAAGATGGCGACCAATTAAACAGCTGTCAAGTGATTTATTCTCAGTTTGGTTTGGCAATACATCATGAATACTCTCGCGCCTGAACAACGCTTGTAAATAGTGCGATAGTGAAAATAGTGCAATTTCACGTTTTGGACCTGTGAATTGACCTCCAAGATCTTGTGATTTAACACCGCTAGACTACTTTCTGTGGGGCTATGTAAAGTCATTGGTCTATGCGGATAAGGCACAAAGGCTTGATGTTTTGGAAGACAACTTTCGCCGTGTTATTGCCGATATACGGCCACAAATGTTGGAAAAAGTCATCGAAAATTGGACGTCCAGATTGGACTACATCCGCGCCAGCCGTGGCGGTCATATGCCAGAAATCATATTTAAAATGTAATGCCACAAGATTGTCTTTCGAAAAAATAAAATTCATGTTAATAGTATCCATCGTTATTTTATTGCAACTTAAATTTCTATACCTCTTGAAATTTTCAGAGAACAAATACTGCAATTTTCGGAGAACAAATACTTCAACTTATAGGGTGTTCCGAAAGGGACGTGTTTATTACCATTATGTCTAAAATTTGCAGACAGTAATTAAAACTATGTTCGCTTTATACACTAGTATACTAGTATAAATTTAACCTAACTATTATAGGGTGTTCCGATAGTGCCGTGATTTACATGTACATGGCCTAAGTTTTGAGCGATAATAGGTAGACTCTTGAAATTTTCATAGATGGAATATTACTATCACCGCTATAAAAAATAATACAAATTAAAGGGTTTTCAGGCAGTGACATGATTTTCATGTATAACGTCTTCTTTCTTAAAACGTAATAGGTAGACTCTTAAAAACTTGTACAGTAGATGTGTTGCCACGGCCGATGTGATAATTATTAAAATTAAAGGGTGTTCCGACAGTGATATGTTTTTCACGTATAGTGACTATTTTTTTAATCGTAATATGTAGACTCTTCATATATTTATAGAAAAAGGATGTTACGACAGTGATATGGTTTTTACGTAAATAGCCTTATTTTTTAAACCGTAATAGGTAGACTCTTGAAATGTTTATAGTAGATGTGTTATTACGGTCACTATAACAATTTTTTAAAAATTTAAAGGTGTCCAGTAGTGACATGTTTTTCACGAATATTACCTTATTTGTTGAACCCCCCTTGCGGTTCAAAGGCTTCTGATATTTAAAAAAAAAAAGTGTATTGCCATGGTCGCTATAATAACAATTACTAAAATGTAAAGGGTGTTCTAATAATGATACAGTTTTCGCAAATATGACTTTAATTTTAAAATTAAACAATGCCCCACAAGACATAAAAAAAATTGACAACTTGAAATTTTAAAGTCGTACTAAACATAGTACGGAACCCTACGTGTGTGAAACTAACTCGCACTTGACTGATTTATTTTAAGGTCATAAATAAACAACAACAAAATGCTCTGCCTGCGATCACACATGAATAAGTGTAACTGTTTGTTTTTTTTAGCATACATATGTATGTACATTAACGGTAGTTAATGAATTAGCTCATTCTCATTAGTGCTATTTTACATAAATTTTTGTAAAGTTTTTTTCCATTTATGATCGCTCTTATTTATATGTGCATATCATACATGGGACTAATTAATTAGATTAAGTAATTAATTGACAATTTCATTAGCATTGAATATTAAATAATGCTAATAAATTTTTTTTCATTACCATTGTTTTCATTAATGGTAATGGTTTTTAATAAAAAAGTTTCATTAACAATTATTTAAAAAAATAAAATCATTGCCATTAATCAATGACTAAATTATAAAAAAGCATTATCATTATTGGCCACATTTGCAATCAACCTTTTTGTAGTAATTTTTTTAAAGAAGTCCCATCTTCATTATTTGCTCTCCTATTATCGGCATTTTTTCGTATAAAAACAAACAAAAAAATTGCCTGTGCTTATTTTTTTAAAGAAACTGTTAGTAAAACTTAGTTTTACAAAAAAACTATTTTATACAAGATATTTTTTAACAGTAATTTTTGAAAAGGGATATTTAAAGGTACTTTTTCTTCTGATACTTTTTTTAAAACAAACATATTTTGAACACACTTTTCTTGAATATTTTAAAAAGGTACATTTTAAAAACGTACTTTTTTAAAAAGTCCTTTTTAAAAATGGGGCTTTTTTAAGTAGGCTCGTTTTTTTTTAAATGTACTTTTTTAGAAAGACACTTTTCCAAAAAAAGTACATTTTTTAAAAAGTGCTTTTAAATTATATTTTTTAAATATGCCTATTAATTTTTTTTAGTAGGTGTGTAGGTAGGTACTTTTAAATCGATATGTTTTAAAAATCTTCTTTCTTAAAATGTATGTTTTCAAAAGGTACCTTTTTCAAACGTAATTGTTTTCGGCTTGCAGGCACAATGGCATATCTCGCTGTAGATGAGCGTACACCGTGTTCGTACTACAAACGGGTGAAAGATTTTTTACCTGGTTTGAAGTCAAGGAGTTATGCTCTATTAAGTCAAAGATTTTACAGCAATATGGACCTTAAAAAAATTAAAAAAATTTTGAAAGATACAAAGACTCCATTCTATTAGCTTAGATGTTATATAATTATGTGAAATTTATTTTCTTTAAAAACAAAAAAGTTATAGGCATTTAAAAACTAAAAAAATTTTTAGTTGTAGCGAAATATAAAGAAAGTCCATTTTGGACCACCCTGTTCTCTGTTATTATGTTGAAATAGAGTAGTAATATTTTGGCTCTCACGATACTTACTTTACACAAATGAGTAATATAACCTTAAAAAAATTATTTTAGGCCCCGTTCTGAAAATATGTACCATAGTGGGCCAAAGTTTGGCATTTTCTAACAAAATTTAAGTTTAAAAGTTATTAATAAGAATTAGTTATAAGTGTAACTGAATATTTAAGAGCTAAAAAACCTTTTCTCACCTCAATTTCATAATAAAATTAAAATGTATATGCCATAACTTTCTTTCTTATCGGTCGATTTTTACTTCTTATAGCAAAAACCAACGTTTCACCTACAAAACAGAAAAAACCTCGTATAAAAATTCTAGTCCAATCAAAAGTTTTGGATTTTTGACCGCCTTCTTGTGAAATAGTCGTGAAATGGTCCACTGTGCACCTCCTAGTGTTAAATCATGTCTTTTTGAGAGGCTAGATTCTAAGGAACTCTAAATTCCAATCGACCTACAGTCTTCATACAGAGGTACCTGCCCACGTGGAGCTCTGTGTTGTTGGACATGTCTTCTCCACTGCTTGGAATTTTTGAATTCCAATTTCGATTAAACCAACCCGAGAATCCGACAGTGATGTAAAAGATAGCGAATAAGAAGAATAAAAAAACCCTTTAAAAATAAAACTTTTAACCCATTTCTCCAATGTACATATTGTACATATTTTCAAAACTAGAGTGAATGTAAAGTTATTAAAACCTACAGCAATAATAAATTTGTTTTTAATAAAAACAATGATTTTTTCATCAATTATAATTAGTAATTATACAATTTCATTGCTTTACCATTAGTAAAAACAATTGTAATTAAAAATAAATCAGTAGCATTAAATGGTAGTTACATTTTTTTTCATTGTAACTATTTGAAATAATGCCAATGAACATTTAATGCGAATGAAAAAATCCCAAGTATGGTGCATATACATATAATATATACAGAAGCAGAACTAAACTAAAATGTACATACTCACATATTATTGAGCAGGAGTTGAGCATTTCGGTACTCTGATGCTTACATACATGCTTAAATATATAACTTTATACACTTACTATACGTAGCACTATCTTACATCTGCCTTCTTCAATACATCACATGTCCATCAATAAGGAAAGGAGAAAAAATAAATTACCTGTCAGCCTTTTTACCTTTGTGTCTGATTATAATTTTGGAAAAGATTGCGAATACATTTTCCATGCATTGCAGTAAATGAGAAGCTTAAGAATACACGATTAAAATTCTAGCAGATATCAATCAACAAAAAACGTAACTTTAATATTACGTTACCCAAATATTACAAATTGTTTAAGTGCTAGATGTAAAAATGCTTTTGAGTCTGCAAACAAAAGCAAAATATACAGGCCTAAAGACATAATAGACATTATGTAGGAATACTGCTTGAATTAATGGGTAGTTTTCCTCAATGCTGATGATAGTTACAAATATACTTAGTTAACGGGGTCGTTTCTTATGATTAGACACTCAGCTTCTTCAGTGGAATGTAAGGTACATTTTGATGCTACAGCTGGAGCTAAATGCATTAGTTTTGTAATTATAACAACTGTATTACGAGTAAATTAAACAAAACAGTAAGAAATGCGGGAATTGCAAACGTAAACTGTGCCAATGAACCTGTAGAGCAACAAACAAATGTTTTACTTGTATCTACACGCAGAGAAAAGGCATAGTTATTTTATGGTCACAAGACATACTTTATTATTTTTGGTTGCGATGAAACACCTATAGTTGTTTTAGTCGTTACTACGGTCAGGACACACAAGTTCTTGTTACTTATTGATCACTAAATGTTTACTGCACCCAAAAAAAAATAAACTACAACCCAAGATTGATTAATAGTCCACAATAAATATGTATGTATTTTATAACCATAATATATTTTTAGTAACTAAATTGCGAAAAGTTTGCTCGTATATAACCACAGTATGACTAAAAACAAACAAAAAATTTTTGATTTTTTTAAGTTTTGTGTTTAGTTTTTTTTAAGTTATTAGAATCTAATTTTACGGGTTTATATTTCAAATATAATCTACACATATAATAAAATAGTAAATCGTTTGCTGTCTGTCTGGCTGTTTATCTGGCTGTCTGTAAATATTTTTTTTTGTTTGTGTTCGCATCACGTAAAAACTACTGGATGGATTTTAACAAAATTTTGGGAGGAGGTACCTTAGTCTCCTGATTCTAATATAGGGTATTTTTTTTTTTAAGAAATATCTTATTTCGAAGAGAAAATGGAGAAAAAGCAGTGAAAGTACGCTGACTTTTTTTAACGATTTAAAGGTACTGCATACTTTAAGGCATCTTTTATTTTCGAAAACAGTAAATTTTAAACAATGTTGCGCAACAGATGGCGCTGTTATAAAATAATTAGTAACGCTTTTCTTGTCTGTCTTTTACAGAGCTTTAAAATACTTCGATTTTTTAGCGATTAAAAGGTACTGCATACTTTAAGGCATATTTTATTTTTGAAAGCGATATATTTTAAATACGGCTGCGCAGCAGATGGTGCTGTTTTAAAATAACCACAAAATGAATTGAAAGCGGAATACGGTGTTTTAAAATAATCACAAAATATGAATTACTTACTGCCAAATAGCCAATTGAACAAAATTTGTACTTGATTTGTATTTTTACTTTGTGGAATAACATTGTTATTAAAATATTTTAAACACCTTTTACAGAACTTTACAATAATTTTTAGAAGTGTAGAATTTTTTATAAATTTTAGAATTTTATCTAGGGATGGGTACCTTTATTTTAAGTAAATACATAAGAGTCATAAAATTTGGTGTGGATTACTTTTAAAGAAAAATCGAACAAAATATTGTCAGGACGTACACAACGTGTGTGGGCACAGCTAGTGTTAAATAAATTTAATTTAATTTTATTTTATTTTATTAATTAGGTTGGTTAAATAGATAACTTTGGCAATTAAATATAACTTTTTATAAAACAATAGTAGATTTTATTAAATCCTCTTTAAAATGTGGGCTGATAGAACTCGAATTAGAATATATTTCATACTCGGTCGCATGTGCCTGAAAGCCATATTTTGATAAATGTATGGCTAAAACACAGTAAGAGATAAAATTTTTTTTAAAACTATTTTTGGATTCAGGGAGTCAAAGATTATAAATAACAAAATTGTCAATAAAATATAAAATTGTAAATTTGAACACATTTTTTTTTTGTTTTTTGGTTGATTAAGTTCTAAATTATAGAAACATAAAATTACATATAGTTAAACATCTTTCTAAAAATTTAATTAATTTTTTTTTTTTTTTGCTTTAACACTGCGTTATCGTACAACATTGTGTTTACTCGTTAGGATTTTAATTGTTGTTTCATATTAAGCGTTTCTTTTGAAGGAATAACTTTTATTTTAACAAAAGAAATTTCGGAATGTCCTTTTGTAGACAATTTGTCTTTTAAGACTTGTAATAATTTACAGCTAATTTTCTTTACATATGCGATAATTAAAAGTTTTAATTAGTTTCAATTAAAAGTTTAATTAATTTTTTTTAATTGATTCAATTATATACTTAATTAAGAAAGAGCAAAATAAAATGCTAATTAAATGAATAATTGAATCAGTAAAACATTAAGTTAAATTTGTACCTGAAACTAATTAAATTCTCTAATTGGATCAATAATTTTTTTCTGTATACAATAACGCACTGTGTAATTTTTTAAGTCATGGCAAAATAACCATATACGGACACCACTACGTCATAAAAGACCAAAAAAAAAAAGACCCCTGTCTCCCAGTTTTGCCCAAAGTCCTCAAGGTTTTTTTTTATGGGCCCTCAAAGATGTGAGGCCTCCATGTCATTTTTGCAAAAAAATGATCATTTACTCAAGTTCATAGTTTGCAAACCGTTTGAAATTTTGATATACTCTCTGAGGCAAAGTTGTAGCTCTTGTCATAAAGAACAAAAATTGTTAACATATAAAATCAAAAACACTTCATCTTCAAGGTCAAAATGAATTTAAATTCATGAATTTAAATTCATTTCGGCTACCTAAGCGCTACCTAAACGGTGTTAAGAATCATTCCTAGTTCATATGTTCTAGAAAGTTGTTTATTTGGATCTTGGGTTCATTTTTGTAGTTGATTGTTTCCTTGAATTTTGAACGGTTTGCTACCTATGCACCTGAACAGGGGAAAAAGGTAAAAAATTGAATTTTTTTAAGTTTTTTGCGATTTTGACCTTGAAGATGAATTTATATGTTAACAATTTTTGTTCTTTATGACAAGAGCTACAACTTTGCCTCAGAGAGTATATCAAAATTTCAAACGGTTTGCAAAATATGAGCTTGAGTAAATGATCATTTTTTTGCAAAAATGACATCGAGGCCCCACATCTTTGAGGGCCCATAAAAAAAACCTGGAGGATTTTAGGCAAAACTGGGAGACAAGGGTCTTTTTTTTTTGGTCTTTTATCACGTAGTGGTGTCCGTATATGGTTATTTTTTTCCGTGTTGCACTGTGTAATACAAAATACTAATATAAAAAGTTGTTTAGAAGTTAAAAGAAAATACCTTAACTATACTCAAAGTATTTAATACAATTATTGTCGTTTTTTGTACTTTCTAACAGAGCTTAAAAGCTTTTGTTTTTTTTAAAGTACCTAACAAAACTTCGTATTATTAGCAGACAAATTTAAAAAATTCCTTAAAGTAGGCGGTTAAAAATACCGTATCATTTCAGTTTCCAATACTTTATTTTGTGCACTACTGTACATGGTAATTAATGCACTTAATTGCATCTTTGACCCATTTCTCTACGTGTTACAAAACTGAGTAATGAAAGCAATGGACCTCTTATTGTATTGACAGATGCTATAAATTGAATTATATGAAATGAAATTACAATAGACACATTAACGCCTAGAACCTAAAGAGGCAAACAAGACCCACAATTAACATTAACTTTTAATAGATCTTTTTCAAATTTATTTTCTTCAGAGAATATTTAGGTCAACAGGATGTGTTACTCGTACAAACAAACAAACAAACATATGGAATTTACATCTGTACACATGTAGTCGTGGAACACTTTCTAAGCCAACACAAACATGTAAAGTTTTATTATTATTTTTTACGTTTCATTTAGACAACAAGAACAACAACTTACACTCATACACCCTTGAAAGATTCTTTACTGCAGCATTTAAACAACAATAGGAAAGAAGTGAAACTCTGGTCTAAAGATGATGGTTGCACGTGTTTAAATTTGAAGAACAGTTGAGATTTAAAGGTTTTATTTTAATTACCTAATTTTTTCTCTTTTAGAAATAAAATTTTTTAAACTTTATTTATAGCAACAAAGTTTTTTTTTAAATTAACTTTAGACGTTCTTTCAACAAATTTTATTTTTTTTTAATTAATTTTAAAAACACTTAAACTTTAAAAGTAAATTTTAAATTTACTTTAAATCTTATGATACCGTTAACTAATTTGTTTAACCGTTTTAATCCCAAAAACGTTGTTAACGCGTTGATATCAACTTCAATACTGATTCATTTAATAACTTGTGTTAAGTATTTTTGTTTACATGTTTCACTATTTCCTATACTTTATACAACCGACCTTTATTCACTCATACACACAATGTTATGTTACAGCCGTAAGCATCATCGTAGTACCAAGAAGTAAATTCTTTTCGTATAATTTTATTTTGCAGCATGTGTTCACCAATCGTTTTTTGTTTTTTTATTTTTTTTTTTTTGTAATCGTATCAAAACACAACATTTTAGTTCATTAAAAACACAACAAATTACTTTTGCAACATGTTGGAGTTTGAATAAGCAATAGAGAGAGAGAGTGGACCTTTTGAGGTCCTGCGCATTTATAAGATTGTAAGCTCAGACAAGAACCAGATAAAAACCGTTGAAATTTCATTCAATGAGGATTAAAAAAATAATATAAAATCCAATAAATAAAATAAATCGAAAATTATGAAAGCCTTACGTATTACCCCATGTAAAACAAGGATGATGTTGGATTCCATTCCATTTATTCTATTGCTGTTCCTTACTTTTTGTTTTGATCGGATACGTATTTAAGTTTTTGCAAATCTTTTACTTCTGGCAACATCTTGGTCGGAAAGCTATAGCTGCCTACACCAGTGAACCGATCTTTCTGAAATTTTCACAGTTTGTTACTGGATATACGAATGGTAAAATAGCGTACTTTTTTTTTGATATTCGACGTGGGCGTGGCACCTCCCATACAAAGTAAATATTTATCATCGTATATCTTGGGAACAGTAATAGGCAGCATCTTGAATTTTCGCACCCGTAACCTCTATATTTATTTAATAGTTTAGCGAAACCTAGACTGAATTGGAATAGTGGGCGTGGTACCTCCCATACAAAGTAAATATTTATCATCTCTTATCTTGGTAAGAGTAATAGGTAGCGCCATGAAATTTTGCAACAGGAACCCCTATATAGAGAAAGATAGACTGGATTGGAATAGTGGGCGTGGTACATCCCATAAAAAACTAAAAATTATTATCGTGTATCTAGAGAACTACAATAGCTAGCACCTTGCAATTTCGCACCGGTAACCCCAATATAAATGTACATAGTCAAGCTAAACACAGACTGAATTGGAATAGTGGGCGTTGTACTCCCATAGAAAGTAAAAAATTATTATCGTGAATCTTTGCGCGAGTAACCCCTATGCTAATGTGCATAGTTTACATAAATACAAAACTAATTGGGGCAGTGGGTGTGGTACCTCCCATATAAAGTAAAAAATTATTATCCTGTATCTAGAGAACTGCCATAGGTAGCGCCTTCAAATTTCGTACAAGTAACCATCATATTAACGTACATAGTTCAGCCAAACACAGACTGAATTGGAATAGTAGGCGTGTTACCTCCCATACAAAGTGAAAAATTATTATTGTGTTCCTGTCAAATTACAATAGATAGCGCCTTGAAACTTTGCCTGAGTAACCCCTTTACAAACGCGTATAATCTAATGAAATACAGAATGAATTGGGACACTTAGCGTGGTACCTCCTATGCAAAATGAAAAACTATTATCGTTTACATAGAGTACAATAATAGGTATAGTCTTGAAAGTGGGTAAAAGTAACTCCCATACCCATGCAAATACTCTAGAAAACATAGGCTGAATGGGGACAGTGATCACGGTACCCTCTATACAAAATAAAAAGTTATTATTCTGTATCTATAGAACTGCTATAGGTAGCATCTGGGAATTTTGCATCAGTAACCCCTATACGAAGATACATTGTTTAGAGAAACACAGACTGAATATACATAGTGAGAAATTATTATCGTGTACCTAGAAAACTGCAATAGATAGAGCATTGAGGCTTAGCACGAGTAGCCCCTATGCTAATGCACATAGTCTAGCAATATATAAACAAAGAGAAAAATTATTATCGTGTACCTGGAGAGCTACAATAGATGGAGCCTTGAAACTTTGCACAAGTAACCCTCATACTTATGTGCATAGTCTAGCAAAATACAACTAGGATGGTGGTACCTCCCATAAAAAGTTAAAAATTATTATCGTGTTAATATGTATAGTTAAGCAAAAAACAGATTTGTTGGGAACAGTAGGCATCGTACCTTGCATATAAACTAAAACATTTTTGATGTGAGCATAGCGTACGTTTTCGAGTTAGAGGTTGGCCATACTTTTCTTCCAAGTGTTTATTGAGTTTTTTGTGGATGGGTGTAGCGAAGCGCACCGGGGGTAGCTAGTACTATATATAAATAAGCTCATATTTTTGTACTCTGTAACGAATTTAGATAGTTTTTTCAGTAGTTTATTTCCCTGCGTCCCACTTATTGGGTTGGTACTGCTACTAACTAGTCAACACATAATTCTAGTATTTTATTTAAATAATTTTCTATCGGAAGTTACGATATTTCCAATTATTCTAATATTCAGAGGCTGAAAACTTTTCAAAATAATCTCAAGAAAAACGTGTATCCCCTACAGAAACCCCAAAAGAAACAAAAGGCAGTCAGTAGTGGTAACGTCTAGGATATACTGCACTTGTAAAAATTTCCTATGCACTCATTTTCAAATAAATTTAAATCGGTCGCAGAACATGAGATCTAGCATTGTTATGTTTAAAAATTATAGACATATGCCTGGTAGAATATTTTTCCTTCAAACTTCGATAGACTGATTGGTAGAACACTAGCCCACCATTCTGGGGGATGCAGGTTCGATTCCCACTAAGGACTATGGGTATATTCTACAGACAAGCCAAGAGCTTCGCAGGTAATGTTGTATTCCCAGCAAATATCCCGAGTTCGTTTTACACAGTGTTAAAATCGGATAAGAGAAGACGATATCCTTTTGATTTTATTAAGCACAGAATACGTGATGGAAGCACAAACAGACAGACAGGTATAAAATCATACTTTTATTATATAACAACTTATTTATATTAGTAACAATAAATTATATTTAAAATAATAACAATTAAATTATTTAAAACAACTTAGAAACCAAAAATATTTTATGACCGAAGAAAAGGTTTCTTACTCGTATCTACCTATGCAAGATGAGCAAAAAAAGGTGTAATTTGCAAAAAATCGCAGCAACAGACTGAAGCAAAAAATCGCAACGTTTTTTTCTACATTCTAAAAGTAGAGATCTCAAATTTTATAGTGATATATAACATTTTTAGAATCGCAATTGCCCTCACTCTCAAAAACCTTTTCACTTTTTTTTTTTGAGTTAACAAAAAAAGTTAACAAAAATCCTTTTTTTAAATTCGAACAAACTTTTTTATCATAAAAATTTAAAAATTTTTTTTCTAAAAAATAACATAAATAGCTGTTAATATAGCCTTACATAAAAAAATCTTTATTCGTTTAGGCACAAAGATATCGGGTGGTTAAATTTTAAGGGCCGATGTTGAATGTGAACCACACCTAAACGTCAAGCATTTAATTTGACATTTTTCAATTTCAGACTAACTCAATTTGAACCATGGAAAGATACACAATCGAGCAATCGTCAGAATGGTGGCAGCAAATGGCAACGTTGCATGATCAATTTTCGAAGAAAATCATCTTCAGTGATGAGGCACATTTTCAACTCAGTGGATTCGTCAATAAGTAGAATTTCCGCATTTGGGCGAATGATAATAAAAAAAAAACCAATGCACCCACAAAGATTGACCGTTTGGTGTAGTTTATAGGCTGGCGGTATCATCGGGCCGTATTTTTTTCAAAATGAGGCTGGTCAGGCAGTTACTGTGAATGGTGTTCGCTATCGTGAGATGATAACGAACTTTTTATGGCCCGAATTGGAAGATATGCATGTGGACGAAATGCGGTTTCAACAGGGCGGTTCCACTTGCCACACAGCTAACGAAATAATTTTTTTTTTGCGCGACAAATTCAATGGCCGTGTTATCTCACGTGGTGGCGATGTCAATTGGCTGCCAAGATCATGTAATTTAACACCGTTGCACTTCTTTTTTGGGGTTATTTGAAGGAAAAGATGTACGTCGATAAGCCAGCAATAATTCAAGAGCTAAAAGGATAAGATAATTCGGCACAGAACCTCAATTTTGTCCCAACATCATCGACATTTTGGAGCATCAGAAGGAGGTGTGCCGCCGAGGTCGCGGAGGCTATTTGGTCGATATTTTGTTCCATTCATAATTGAACCATACCAATATTATCAAAAGAAAAAAAAATTACAATAATTTCCTAAATAATTTGTGTTTTATTAAAAATCAACATCGACCCTTAAGATTTAACCACCCGCAAATCACTCAAAATCGTAAAAAGGCGATAAAAACGTATGCAATTTACTCAAATTTCCTGATTTCAACAGTGCCCCAAAACGACAAATGTCAAGCAAAAGCCTTGAAAATTCTCTATACGAGAGCTGTGTACTTACATTTCTTAAATTTAATTTTTGGCCTAATGTCGGGCTAGATTTGCAAAATACCCCACTGTGCACGCTGAACTAAATTTTTCGAACTTAGTGGCGACTGTTGAGAAATAAAATACCTTTCTGCCGAAAAATTATCCTTTATTCAAAAGGGTATTATCAAATTGCCCTCGTTTTACAGTGCTCCCAGGAGAATAAAAATTCACTTTTTAATTAAGTAAAATGAAAACGAAGAAAACACACAAAAAATAACTAATACTCGTATATTTATTAAACAAAAATAATATCATTTTATTTACATTCCAATTCTCGTTTTTAACATTTATTTTTTTAATGAGTCTCCACAGAAGACTTAACCTTAATTTAATTTAAATCACACTTGCCATATCTATCTCTTTATTCATTCATTCTACTTAACTTAACTACAGCCAGTTTAGATTGTGTAATACGAGTAGTTGTCATTCTTGGCACATTGAAACAACAGCGAAAAACTAACTTTATTGCTTATTCCTTTGCTGAGACAATGATGAAGTGGACTTAAAAGAAAAGTTTGCTAAATGAAAGCAACAATTATCTTTCAAGTGAAAAATGGGCAGCATCAAAACTCTGCAGTTTCGAATTAAATGGCCATCAGAAAAGAAGAATAAGCGAAACATTAGGGTTAGAAATATAGTTTAAACTAAAGATGAATTAGAGAAAAAACGAAAAAGGTGAAAATACACAACAGTGCCAAAAGATGAAAATTGCAATAGAATTAGTAAATACAACAAAATTTTCAAAAGTAACAGTGCTGCCATCGTACTTACATTTTAGTAACAATCCTTCAAGTGTAAACATTTCGGAAGAATTTGATATTTCGATCAACTATAATTTTATGTAAGTATTGTAATTTAGCAGCAGTATTTTGTTGTAACTTGTGCAGTTTAAACGCGTCGATTTCGATTTGCATGATAATATGGAGCGTCTCAGCGCACAGTGAACGATCGAAGGAGATATGGTAGCTTAATGAAATTTTTGGCACGTATCTCCCTTGGCCTACTATTTTAAAAAATAAATTAACATTTTAAATCCTTTTATTTTTCCGGTTCGGTGACAGATTACCCTATTTCAGTTATTATACCCCCGGGGGTTCCAATTGTCACTGCAGGAATGACAAATGCTTTGACTCGGTTCACTCGGGGAAAATAGGGGCACCAGACGCTAGGGTTCCTAGAGCCTAATTCTGAAAGAAAAGGTCTGTGTGTTAAAACATACGGTTTCTCTTCGAGGCCCGACCAGTGCTCAAAGGACTGGTACTACGGGAATCGGTGGCCCCACAGAGAGCCTATCCTCTCTGTGACCGGTTATTGGTGACGTCCCCTTCGGGGGTACACGTGGTGGTTGTGGTTTAAGATCGATTTATGTAGGTAAGGTGCAAGGTCGATCAAGTGTGCTGTTGCACTCTCAACAGATGGAGTTTGGATAGTCTCCAAACCCCTAAGCAAGACGTTATAATGTTGATCTAGGCTTGCCTTGGAAAGGCTTGCCATATTATATAAATTGCTACTCATTGTGACTGTATCACACACAAATTGCGATTGGTGGCAATCGTAAAGTGTTGTTATACTACACAATGGGGGCGCTAGTCTACGCCTAAGTTTCACTCGTTGGTAAGACCACCGTGAGGTTAGGCCGAGTAGGCAGGTACTCACGTTAATCTTGTCCTACAATTTCAGTTATTATTATTTTTTTGAATTTTAATCTAAAATGATAAAGCGTGATAGTTTTTTTTTTTATAAAATATAACCAATCTCTAATTATTTAGGGTTGCGGTATACCTTTTTTGAATATAACATTATTTTAAACTTTTTAGTATTTTTATTTTTTAAGGTTTTGAAAATACTCACAACCATTGTTATTCAAATAACATTATATGAATAAGGTTACCATATTGACAACACTAAATATTTTAAAATTAAATTATTATCTATATATAAGGCACAAAATGTGTTTGTTTGTATGTTTATTTGTTTGTCGGAAAGCTATAGCTGCCTACACCAGTGAACCGATCTTTTTGAAATTTTCACAGTTTGTTACTGGATATACGGTTGGTAAAGGTACTTATTTTTGGGTACCTTTATGGTAGGGTACTTATTTTTTTGATATTCGACGTGGGCGTGGTACCTCCCATACAAAGTAAATATTTATCATCGTATATCTTGAGAACAGTAATAGGCAGCATCTTGAATTTTCGCACCCGTAACCTCTATATTTATGTTAATAGTTTAGCGAAACCTAGACTGAATTGGAATAGTGGGCGTGGTACCTCCCATACAAAGTAAATATTTATTATCTCTTATCTTGGTAAGAGTAATAGGTAGCGCCATGAAATTTTGCAACAGGAACCTCTATATTAACGTATATAGTTTAGAGAAATAATAGTGGGCGTGGTACCTCCCATACAAAGCTAAAAATTATTATCGTGTATCTAGAGAACTACAATAGCTAGCACCTAGCACCAGTAAATATTTATTATCTCTTATCTTGGTAAGAGTAATAGGTAGCGCCATGAAATTTCGCACCGGTAACCCCAATATAAACGTACATAGTCAAGCTAAACACAGACTGAATTGGAATAGTGGGCGTGGTACCGCCCATACAAAGTGAAAAATTATTATCGTGCTCCTGGCAAACTACAATAGACAGAGCCTTAAATCTTTGCGCGAGTAACCCCTATGCTAATGTGCACAAAATTAATTGGGTCAATAGATAGCGCCTTGAAACTTTGCATGAGCAACCCCTGTGCAAATGCGTATAATCTAATAAAATACAGAATGAATTGGGACAGTTGGCGTGGGGGTGCCCCTATGCAAAATGAAAAACTATTATCGTTTACATAGAGTACTATAATAGGTATAGTCTTGAAAGTAGGTAAAAGTAACTCTCATACCCATGGAAATACTTTAGAAAAACATAGGCTGGATGTACCACCCACGGTACCCCCTATACAAAATAAAAAGTTATTATCCTGTATCTAAATTAAAATTATTATCGTGTTAATATGTATAGTCAAGCAAGTTTTTATTGAGTTTTTTGTGGGTGGGTGTAGCGAAGCGCACCGGGGGTAGCTAGTTTAAGATATAAAACATATTTATATAAAGATTAATAATCATATAAAAATTAAATACAAACAAATTCAAATAACATCACAATTGTAAACAATTTCTTAATCACTAAAATAAGTTTCTGAGTCTGAATCAGTGTTAATAGATTCATCTACTATAATTACTAATTTCTTGATTATTGTTGAAAATGCTGCTCGTATTAATTGTATTTCTATTGGATGAAATTAATGGATCAGAAGAAATTAGAAGTTTATTCATTAAATCTTGATTACAATTTGTTCTGCTATTTTTTCGCGTGTTCTCAAGTCTGGTTCTTTCTTAATTGTTTTGTGAAAGCATTCGTCCTTGCACTCACCTTATAACAGTTCGCTCAGGTTTAGAGAATATCCTACTATTATCATACATTTTCAAAAATTAAAAATATCAACTGATAATTTTAATAAAAATTACAGTGTATATTTGGATGGATGATTTTTAAAGTCATTATATTTCAAAAGCTTACATAGAAAACAACTAAACTTTTTTATACATATTTTAGTATATAGAACAGAAAATAAGGTTATTGATGCATAAAAGTAGTTTTTTGATGTGATTATTTTTTCGGGTCCATCGAAGCTGACTGTTTTTTTTTTTAAGTACATATTTTGGCTAAAAACTTCACAATTTTTTTTACAGTGTTGTTATAAATATTTGACTTTTAGGATTTTTTATTGTTTCTGCTACATTTCCGAATAAAAAAAATAAATTTGCATGCATTTTTATTGAAAAATTAATTTTTGAGATTTATTTCTCCAAACCGGTTTTGTGTTACTTAAAAATTATGAAAAAATTATCAAAATAATTCGATTTTACAGCCATGTAACTTTTTATAGGTGTAACGCACCTGAAAAACTTAACCACATCTGGAAGCGTGGGAGTCTCAGCTTTCATCCCAAATATATTTTATTGATAACTTCGAAAGATTTTTTTTTATTTTTTTCCACTAGACAGTTTACTGTGCAGCGGCCCGAAATTTTTTAAGATGAAGAATTAAAGCCTCTGCTCGATCAAAGACAAGAAGTAAGGAAAGTTACCAACATTAAAGAAAGCAACAGATATTTAAAAACACAGTGCAACACGGAAAAAAATAACCATATACGGACACCACTACGTGATAAAAGACCAAAAAAAAAAAGACCCCTGTCTCCCAGTTTTGCCCAAAGTTCTCCGGGTTTTTTTTATGGGCCCTCAAAGATGTGGGGCATCGATGTCATTTTTGCAAAAATTATCATTTAGTCAAGCTCATATTTTGCAAACATTTTGAAATTTTGATATACTCTCTGAGGCAAAGTTGTAGCTCTTGTCATAGAGAACAAAAATTGTTAACATATAAAATCAAAAAAACTTCATCTTCAAGGTCAAAATCGCAAAAAACTTTAAAAAATTTAATTTTTTTACCTTTTTTCCCTGTTCAGGTCCATAGGTAGCAAACCGTTCAAAATTTAAGGAAACAATCAAGTGCAAAAATGAACCTAAGATCCCAATAAACAACTTTCTAGAACATATGAACTAGGAATTATACCGTTTAGGTAGCCGCAAAAGTGAAAAATTTCCCGAAAATTTTTAAATTTATTTCGGCTACCTAAGCGCTACCTAAACGGTGTTAAGAATCATTCCTAGGAAGTTCATATGTTCTAGAAAGGTGTTTATTGAGATCTTAGGCTCATTTTTGTAGTTGATTGTTTCCTTGAATTTTGAACGGTTTGCTACCTATGGACCTGAACAGGGGAAAAAAGGTAAAAAAATTAAATTTTTTAAAGTTTTTTTGCGATTTTGACCTTGAAGATGAAATTTTTTTGATTTTATATGTTAACAATTTTTATTCTTTATGACAAGAGCTACAACTTTGCCTTAGAGAGTATATCAAAATTTCAAACGGTTTGCAAAATATGAGCTTGAGTATATGATAATTTTTGCAAAAATGACATCGAGGCCCCACATCTTTGAGGGCCCATAAAAAAAACCTGGAGAACTTTGGGCAAAACTAGGAGACAGGGGTCTTTTTTTTTCGTCTTTTATCACGTAGTGGTGTCCGTATATGGTTATTTTGCCATGACTTAAAAAATTACACAGTGTGAAACACTCAGATTCAAAAGCATCTCTTTGATGCCAAGCGAACTGAACCCAAAGGTCTTCGATAGGCGATTTCTCACGGCGGAAAAGCTGCTTAAGCGCCACAAAAATGAAGTCACTTAGGAATCGAATTGTTACAAGCGATGAAAAAATTCTATTGTGATAAACCATATCGCAATATAGTATACGGTCACCCTAAGTCGAATTTATTTTCAAGGGCTGTTATATAATATTGAAAGGAAATATTGACTGCCCTCGTAAAATAATAAATAAACAAAACTAAGCGTTCTTTTATATATCAAAGAAGCCTCAACTATTTCATTTAACTGACTGACACGTGCCAATGGCATCCAAAGAAAAATCTAGGTAAGGGAAATAAACAAATTGTAAACACTCCGTTTATACGAAAAAATTAATTTTCCTTTAGAAATCTTTAGCAACTAACAATTGTTGTTGTTGCTATTGTTGGCCATTCACCAGCTAGACTTTGTTTAAGCACTTGCTTATGGACTTAAAGAGCCAATAATAAAATGAACAAATTAAATGAATGAAATATAAAGACCGAAGATGAAAGACAAATAAATATTAACACCAATATTAACTGGAACATAAAGTTCGGAAATCATTTACTCCATGATAATCGCAAATGTCATTGTAATGTTCACAGCGAAACAAAGGCTTCCAAATAAAAGAAATATTTATTTGTCTTATTTAATTAATAAAAGTGATAAGTTTATCAAAAATAATAACAGGGAAGAACATACATTAATTAAAATTAAATTGAAATTAAAATAATTTCACACGAAGGGGGTGTTCACATTCTAGGAATTAGTATACGCAGATAGTATAGGCTCCCTGGAGAATGCCCTGTATTCCAGACAGATTTACTACAGAATTAGTACTCGGAAACGTGTGAAAAGAGGACACCAAATCGGCGCTTAAAACTTTGAAATGACACAGGGTCAAATTAAGGCTGGTAATACAAAAATGCAATTGTTGTGGTAACAGACAAGTATAGCCTTAGATTGTGTTGGGTTATGGGCCATTTCAATGTTGACCGACGAATTTTCAAGATTGGGTTTGTAGATTGATTGATTCCGAAAGAGTAGAATCGTTAATAGGTGGATTCTTGACTACAATCCAACAAGATATTAAGAAGTACACGTCCGTACTGGAAGCTTAAGCAAAATTTCAAGGTCTCACCAGCCAATTGCTGTAGTCTAGATACGGCAAAAACTAAGAGAAGTTGGGTTTCTGGAGGATGTTCGAAGAGAAAAAGCAATTATAACCACTCAAACACATTATATGTCATCACCCGTTATTGTAAACACACAGACTTAGATGAGTAGGTGAAAGGGCCACCAGATGGCTAAGTTGTAGGAAGCAGGGGCAATAATTTTTTTTTTTAAGAGAATCACCATAGACTCCCTGGGTCTCCGATTGGAGGAGACATTTCATGAACACAAACCTTATCAACCTAACCTAACCCTGCCTAACTGATAAAGAGCTAAATCAGTTAAGGTTCACAAGGACGGTTTCAGTATTACTCAGCCTAGCAAGACAACAAAGAACAGTTAAAAAAAACAAAATGTATCTGAAATATCAGTGGCCTTCTTTAATATTCACTCACATACAGTGGACAACCCCCACTCTAGATTATGGGAAGGTAGATGAGGGAGTAGTGTATGTAAACAATCGCTTTGAACTTTCTAAAATTAAAAGTGACAGCAGACTTCTGCAGGAGCATTCTAAAAATCCATTGAGAATTGTATGCTTGTCTGCGGGCGGTATGCTAACGGTACGACTAAAAAAATTATCTCTGTACTGAGTAGTGCGAAGATGTGTATAGTGTGTAAGATCGCTGGTCTTTTTAGAGCATCTTTAATAGTTTAAGCGAAATACACCACAGTGTGGTACTCCAGTGTGTCAATAGAGTTGATACTCTACAGTAACCGGGAAGCATGTTTCCTGCACCAAAATCTCTTGAGGTTAAATATTCCAGTTTCGGTAGAATATAAGTGGTTTGAAACGTATAAAGATGAGAAACTCGCATTATTCTTCTAAGAAAATTTTAAAGTTGTTCGAAGATTACACTAAATTGTCATTTGCAGAATATCCTAAGGAACAGAATATTACAGAATATCGGTGAACCATTCGTAAAAATGCTGATGTCGTACTCCATACACAATGCAATTTCGCAATTAGCGTCCGATGCAGTCTTTCGACTATGTTTCTTCTACTCATGCGTTCCATCGGTATTTGAGCTTCCCTAATGTCCTTACTAACTAGGGTAAGAATGCTCTTATGCCCAAATCTATGCCTAATAGCCCAAAGCTATGATGTTTAGCCCAAAGCTATGCCTAATAGCATCGCTCTTCGTTGCAGCCGTCGACCTAATGAACAATTCCAATAGCCGCAATCCCAACATTGCCTCAATTGCTTGTAATGGAACCGTGCGCTTTGTACCACACATACTCATACAAGCAATCCTCTGAACCCCATCTAACTTACGTTTAGTTATAATCTGAGAGGCTTTTGGCCACCAAGCCACAGATGCATAAGTTATTATAAATTGCACAATAATTGTGTAAATTCACTACATAGAGCCTTTTGCGAGATTCCCCACTTACGGCCACAAACTCGTTTACACAATGAAGCAAGATCCGTTTTGCCTTCCGTTTCTTCAATTCAATGTGTTCGTTCCAGGTAAGTTCTTCATCCATTTCTACACCTCCAGGTGTTGAAAAGTAATTAATTTAAATGTTTAGTAAATGAAATCGTATTTAGTTCTTTTCTTTGTATTTTGTTTTCATCGTTTTCATCGTTAAAAAAAATATTAGAAGCCGAACCAAAAGAAATGTTTTTATTTTCTGACATTTTCTTGTTTTTTTGTTATCAAGTGTTACAAAATAATAACAAACAAAAATTTTTTTAAACTTTTTTTATTCACTCTCCTTTTCAAACTTGTGATTTCCTGTCAGTCACACTCCTTTGCATGCAGTGACTTGTTGTTGTGTGAAGAAATGAATTTCAGTTTTCATCAGATGCCTCCTGAGCTTGTCATAAAGTTAAGCCCTTGAATAAAGGACAATTTTTGAACTTTAAAAAATAAATTGGAAATTTATTATAACCAATAACATCAACGAACATGTTTGTCTTAAAATCTATATTATAAAACAGTAACTCGTTTTCTGTCAGTCTGTCTTTTTTTGTGTTCGCATCACGCAAAAAGTAGTGGATGGATTTTAACAAAATTTTGTGGAGAGGTACCTTAGTATCCATATTTCACTATAGGATACTCTTTGTCCACAAAAATATCTTATTTCCAATAGAAAGTGGTGCAAAAGTAGCGAAAGTACGCCGATTTTGTTTACCGACCGTTCCTCATCTTCAATAAAATTAGCGATTTTAGAATACTTGCTTTACGTGCAGGACCACTGGACTGATATATTTCGAGCAGCTTCTTCCAGATGTCCCTCGACGTTTCACAGTTCTTAATTTGTCTTAATTCAGCCGGAGAAATGGACAGAATTAAATCCGATTTGACTTGGGCGTCTTCAAGTTCCCATTTTCCGATTTCTTCAGCGGGCCCTTCAGGCTTGGGCAAACCCCCGCAAACATATTTCCAAGTGTTGGTCTTCACAAGCAACGTTTGAACTTGTATTTTTCACGTATCGAAATTGTCTTTTCCAAGTGGATAATTCTGACACTGTTAAAACTCATTTTTATTCACAGGTTTTTCGTTTATAAATATTCACAAGCATTTACTTTTAAATTCGCTTTATATTCGTTTTTCAATTGGGCGCAGTGGAAGCGTGCTGGGCCCATAACCTTTTAAAGAAAATAATTTTAATGTGTTCTGAACAAACTTTTATTGAAGATTGACAAAATAATTTAAAAGTTAAAATATATTAATGTCAATACAAAACTAGCCTACTTAGGTTTTTATAAACAAATTATAACAAGTGAATATTAAAGGGAGTTGTTAGATTGATATATTTCCAACACTTTACAATAATTTTTAGAATTTTATACAGGGATGGGTACCTTTATATACGTAATATATACGAAAGAGTCTGTCAGCGCCTTTTATCTCTGGAGTAGCAATAGGTAGACTCTTGAAATTTACACAGAAGGTGTATAACTGTGGCCGATATAGCAACAAATACTAAAACTTATAGGGTGTTCCGAAAGTGACGTGATATTTACGTTTATGTCTTTATTTCTTGAGCTGTTAGAGGCAATCACTTAAAATTTGCAGACAGTAATTAAAACTACAAATACAAAAATACCCAAAATATAGAGGGTTTTCCGATAGAGACGTGATTTGCATGTATATGGCCTAAATTTTTACAGGAGATGTATTACTGTGGCCACTATAACAAATATTAAAAATTAAAGGGTGTGCCGAAAGTGACGTGATTTGCATCAATATTTCCTAATTTTTTAACCATAATAGGTAGCTTTTAAAATTTTTTACAAATGTTGTATTACTATGACCCCTATAAAAAATAGTAAAAATTAAAGGGTTTATCGACAGTGACGTGATTTGCATGTATAGCGCCTTATTTTTTGAACAGCTATAGGTAGGCACCTGATATTTTTATAGAAAGTGTATTACAATGGCCGCTATAATAAGAATTACTAAAATTTAAAGGGTGATATAATAGTGTTGCCATTTTCGCGAATATGACTTCAATTTTAAAATTAAAGGATGCCACATGAGACATGAAAAAATTAACAATTTTAATTTTTAAAGTTGTAATAAAAATAGTACGGAACCCTACGTGTGTGAGTCTAACTCGCACTTGACTGATTTATTTTAGATTTTATTTCATTTCGGATTTATGGATATCAAAAATGGAAGTTTTCATAGAGGCACTGAACTTTAAATTGAAATAAAATCAAGAAAACATATAATAAAACAGTAACTCGTTTCCTGTCTGTCTGTCTGTGGTCGCAACACGTAAAAACTACTGGGTGGATTTTAACAAAATTTTGTGTGGAGGTACCTTAGTATTATAATTAAAATATAGGATACCTTCTTCCGCAAACAAATTTCTTATTTCTAAGAGAACGAGGATTGAAACGTCTTGCATCCTTTAAGGCAACTTTTATTTTTGAAAGCGAGATATTTTAAACACTCTTGTGCAACAGATGGCGCTGTTTTAAAATAATGACAAAATATGAATTACTTACTGCCAAATAGCCAATTGAATAAAATTTGTAATTGATTTGTATTTTAGTTCGTGGAATTGCATTGTTATTAAAATATTTTAAACACCTTTTACATAGCTTCACAATAATTTTTAGAATTTTATATAAATGTTTTAATTTTATCAGGGGATGGGTACCTTTATATAAAATAAATACGTAAGAGTCTTAAAACTTGGTAACGATTACTTTTAAAGCAAAATTAAACAAAATATTGCCAGGACGCACACAACGTGTGTGGTCACAGGTAATTAAAATATATAATGGTATTATTGGTTAAACATGACTTCACATAGTCTAGCGCGTACAAGATGCAATCTGGAGATCCAATTTCCACACTCCTTCTGTTTACTAAAAGTGCTTTTACACGGCGTGTATTTGTCATGACTCGTCACTTTTACATGTTTAAATTCTAAACACATCATGTAAACCTTTTGAAACATAACATGTGTGTTTTGCATGTGTACAATACATATGACATTTTTCATTTAGAACGTGTTCTATTTTGATGTGAAAAAGCATCTGACATCCCGTAATGCCATCTTGATAATTTGCTTTTTTGTGGTTTTTTGTGGTACCAAAAGCACTAATAGCGTGGCAAAAGCACTACGTTTACACATTTGCATCAGCTGTGGTTGGCAATACAAAACTCTGTGGCGGAAAAATTATATATTATAGGTTATATCAGATGTAATTACACATGTACGTTTGAAAGCAAAAATTATAAACCGTATGTAAAATGTCTATTTTGACAAACACATGAAATTACATATGGATTATCAAACTTACAAGTCATATGACAAATACACGCCGTGTAAAACCATTTTGAGTTTGTATGTCGGCAAAAAAGCGTCAAATACATACACGTATAGTTTACAGGGTAAAAAATGTATCATTTTGAAGATAATAAATAAATTTCATAACTTCATACGTATTTATTTAAACTTTAATGATATTTATTTTCCAATTTAATTTCACCTGCATGTGACAACTTCTGAAATTGTAAATTTACAAAAGTATGAATTTATGTTTACTTTGTCGTATTGCTGTTTGATGCTAAAAACATATTTCCTACAACTGTAGTATTTGTACAAACATGAATACTTAAACGAATGATGGCAGTCTTGAGAATATGAATCAATTTTAACAAGCTCTTTACCGTTTACTGCGCTATGCAATAATAAATTTTTTTTATCTACATTGGCGATGGTAAGAAAATACTTTAAATTGTATATTGTTCTTATATTGTACATTTATGTACGAAATCTACCAAACACGTTTTTCCCTTGTTAAAATTTTGTTCATGTTGAGTGAAAAAATAATAGAATAGAACAGCTGTTTATATGCTTTTGTCTGAAAATGTCAAACTTTGTATATGAGTGTGTTCGTTTACTAAAGATTTGTTGTAATTTTTTTGAAAGAGAAACAAATTTTTCTTAATACCCAAGTAATTGCTATTGCTTTTACAAGTTTTTATTTGACTTGCATTGTTCGTGTTGTTGTCGAAAATATTTGACGTTAAATTTACATTTCTTGTATGTATATACTTTTACAGTTACAGAGTTAACAGTTAATGTTTTCATTGAAACACGGATGCTTTAGATATCGAAAAATGATATCGGTAGCCATTTCAATTGTTTTGCTGTAACGGGAAATTATTAGAAGCAATTATTTTTAACACTGCAACTGAATTTTACACCAGCTCTTGTAGCCCAACTATACTGAAAATATGTATTCATGCAAAAACCTGATGACAGTGGTATATTATGTTAAGCCTGACCTAAAGTTATTGAGAGCGCCATTTGTAGCCTCATATCTGACAGCAGCCTTATTGTGTTTATGCTCGTTGGATTTGTCACGACAAGTTATTTTTACTTATCATCTAATGATGGAACAGATGACACGGATTGGGAAGCTGAAAGGCAATCTCTGGTACTCTGCACTCAGGCATTAAAACTTTCAGTATTAGACGCATTAAATTAATAATTAAGAATAAGAGCATATTCTGATTGTCCTTATGTGTTGACTTGTACAAAAAACATGGAAAATTAAATTTAAGAAATTTTCGTCCTAAAGAATATAAATTATTGAAGATTTGTCTTTATAAACTTTGTAAAATTTAATTTAAAATATTATTCCTAAAGTTAAAAAATATCTTAAATCTTTTCCGTATTATTCTATATCTATACAGATAATAAAATAGTAATTCATTTGCTGATTGCATTTCTTTTTTTTTTTTGTTAGCATCACGTAAAAACTACTGGGTGGATTTTTACCAAATTTTGCGAGAAGGTACCTTAGTACCCTAATACCAATAAAGGATACTTTTTTCAAGAGAAAGTGGAGAAAAAGCAGTAAAGTACGTCAATTTTTTTTTTAGAGTTTTAAAAGTACTGCATACTATAAGGCATTTTTTATTTTTGAAAGCAGTATATTTTAAGCATTGTTGCGCAACAGATGGCAAAGTTTTAAAATAATGATTAAAATAATTTCCTGTCAGTCTTTTACAGAGCTGTACAATAATTTTTAGAATTTTATATAAATCTTAAAATTTTATCCAGGGATGGGTACCTTTATACAAAATAAATACGTAAGAGACTAAAATTTCTTTGTGGATTACTTTCAAAGCAAAATATTGTTAGGTGGCACGCACAAATAGTCTATACATGTAATAAAATAGTAGCTCATTTCTTATCTGTCTGTCTTTCTTTTTGTGCTCGCATCACGTAAAAACTACAGGTTGGATTTTTACAAAGTTTTGCGAGGAGATACCTTAGTATCCTGATAACAATATAGGATACTTTTTTTAGCAAAAATATTTATTTAAAGAAATTGGAGAAAGAGCTATTAAACTAGGCCGATTTTTTACCGCTTCAAAGGTACTGCATACTTTAAGGCATCTTTTGTTTTTGAAAGCGGGATATTTTATTAAAATAAAGACAAAATATGAATTGAAAGCGGGATATTTTAAACACGGTTGCGCAATAGATGGCGCTGGTTTAAAATAATGATAAAATATGAATTACTGACTATCAAATAGCCAATTGAAAAAAATTTGTATTTGATTTGTATTTTTACTTTGTGGAATTACATTGTTATTAAAATATTTAAAATACCTTTTACAGAGCTTTACAATCATTATTAGAAGTTTAGACTTTTTTTATAAATTTTAGTATTTTTCGTAGGGATGGGTACCTTTATATAAAGTAAATAGATAAGAGTCATAAAATTTGGTGTGGATTACTTTCAAAGCAAAATCAAACAAAATATTGTCAGGACGCACACTTGTTTTTACTTACAATTTATTGGAATTCTGTGGTAATAAGGAAAAAGTGCTTAAGTCTAATCTTTAAGTTTTGTAGAAATGCAATTGTAAACTTAAAAATTAATTTTAAATCTTAAACCCGATATTTATAAAAAAATAAAAATAAAACTTATTTGAAATGTATTTTAGAACAACTTTTGTATGAAAAATTTGTTCTAAAATAGATTTCAAATATAATTTATTTTTTATAAATACGGGAGTTATACTTTACATATGGGAGTCAAAGGTATTTTTTAGAAAAAACATCTCATATCTAGCATAACAACGCAGGCATTGCAAATAATAAGTTTTGAAAGAAGTTTTTATGAATGGGGAAAAAACCTTGTAGTTTCTTAAGCTTTTTCCAAATGCGATTAGACATTGAAAAAAGATAAGCAGAAAGTAATTTCGCTATATTTCATAAAAAATTGCACAAAATAATTGAAACTTTGCACATGGGTACTTCGGAGTACGGAGATTATAAAGGAGCCACTTACTTAAATTTTGCTTAAGCCGACTTAAGCACTTATTTCTTATTGCCACAGAATTATTTAGTGTAAATCAATTTTATTTTTTATTATAATATTTTATAATTTTTTATTACAATGAATAATTTGTTACAGAAAAGTTAGCGAACACACCTCATATTCGTTTTATTAATTTATTTTTTATTTTTTACTTCTATATTTTGGTAGGTTGCTTTGTTTTTTTTTCAATTCGTCTTGCATATACCTGTAAAAATATACCTTGGCAAGGCACATTTATCAGTTAGCCTCACCACGGCGAGGAAATATTAAAGCGAAAGTTTTTATTTTTTTATGTTAAAGGTTCAGTTTTTGAAAGTTAAAGGTACAATTTTCCCCCTTAAATGGAAGTTTAACTGCCAAAGTCCATATAAATAAAATTAAAAATGTTCACCTTAATATTTACACTCCGTAGTGAGTTTACCTGGTAAATGTGCCTTGATATCTTGGCATATACGAAGCGTGTCCGCTATAAAATATTGGTAACCCTTAAAAACAGTTTAGTTTAGAATTAATAAAACTCCTTTGGCCTTATTTTCCAGCGAAAATATTTTAAGCACTCAATCTTTGATAGCTCTGTTAATAATCGAAATTCAGGTATTTTAGGCTCAGACTATTAAAATCTTCTGATTAAAAATATTTTACAAGCAAAATTTTTTTAAATTTAATACTGTTACTTGACAAGTATTTATACAACATCCAACCTTGTCCGAAAGTCAACCTTAAATCAGAAGGCACAAAATTTAACAATTACAATAACGAATCAATACTAACAACTGCGAACCAGCCAGGATTTGAAAAAAAAATCAGTATCTCTCTCTATCTCTCCCTCAGCTTAAAATCAATAAATTAAGGTAACAATTTGCGATGCGGCTTAAATCAGATGGTAAGACGAGTCTACGTATAATATCATATAAGAAGTTGTCATAACGAGAAGTAGAAGAAAACAATTGTTCATCTTTTATGCTTTCATTCTCCATTTGATTAGCAGCACTGTTTTAACCTTTACCTTTCTACTCTAATAGATTTTCTTTCTTTTATTTCTTAACTGTCTTACAATCTATTTACTAATAATTAGTTTATTCTTTCTTCGTTTTCACTCTTAGCTATGTTCAGATCTCCTTCCTATTTTCTTTACAGACAACACAAATCAAACAGCGTTCGAACCTAAGTAAGGCTCCCCTATTTTTAAGCTTATGGGGTATCTATGCATGAACCTATCCTAGGGAACCGATTCGAGTTTTTAAAAATTTATAGTGAAAGTGATCTGTCTCTTCAATAGAGTGATAGTATATTAGGGTGTCAATTGATGCCGATACGACACCCTGTGATAGAACCTAAACTGTTAGAACCTAAACTTATCATGCTTGTTGAGGCCAGTTACCACTGTGCAACTCTAGTAAATCAGTTAAGTGATAGGCTATCTATTAATCAATCACGATCCATTACTTATTGTACCACTTCTAATTTGACCAGTAATGAGATGAGCATGATTGAAACAACAGTCACCAATATTCTGCCGAGTAGCCTTGGAGTTATTACCTCAGTAGAAAAGGATAATTGTCAATCCTTTTCTACTGAGGTAATAAATCTGAAAAGTCTTCGAAAAATTAGAATTACAACAGCTGGCAGTATGATATAAAATTACCACTACATAATACTGTGAAAATATTAAATTGTACCGAGGGAATTAAAAATTTCGAATAACATGAAAAAAGAACATTTCTATTAACATTACTATCCTATCTGACCTACATCTACTCTTTAGAAGAACAATATTTTATTGTTGTTAAGAACATTTGAGAAAATATTTTGATAGATGCAATATTATTTGTTTTATTTTGCTTCTGTGTGACAAAATATTTCTAAATAATACAGCTCGTTTATTGTTTCAAAAATAAACTAAAAGCAGTTTTCTAATGCAAATAAAAAGTGTCCGTTTAAATGTCTCCAGAGTATTTTTTAGAAAATGTTTTGTTGTAAATATGCAGTGCATGTAATAAAGTTCATTAAATGAGAAGAGAAAGGAAAATATAGATACAATGGAATGGAAACAATCGAATACAAAATATAACTTTTATGTTCTTAAAATATTTATAGAAAAAAAATTAGAATACGTTTGTAAAACAGACTTTTGTAAAACAGTGGCTATTTTTTCTTCTTATTTGTCACACTAACTAAAGTTGATAAATCAGTAACCCTAAAGCAACACGTTTGTGGTTGACGCACGACGAGCAATTTGCCAATCTAGCCGGACATTAGGCTAAAAATCAATTTAGAGAAATGTAAAAATTAAAGTACACAGCTCGACAGATAACAAAATACTGCTTGAGATTTGTCATTTTGGGACACTCTTAAAATCAGGAAAGTTGAGTAAATTGCATACGTTTTTACTGATTTTGAGAGGTTTGCAATATATTTTTTTGTGGATAAACGAATAAAGATTTTGTATTGATTTTTTTTCTGCGAGTGGCTATATTACCGGGTACTTATGAAAGCTTTTAGAAAAATTTTATTTTAAATTTTTATGATAAACAATTTCTTTCGAAATTAAAAAAAAAGTTTTTTTTGTAAAAAAAAAAAGTGAAAAGGTTTTTGAGAGTGATCTCCATTGCGATATTATACTGTAGGAAAAACGTTGCGTATTTTTGCCCCATTTTTTTACGATTTTTTGCAAATTTCACCTTTTTTCTGTTTTTGTTCATCTTTCATAGGTAGATACGAGTAAGGAACCTTTTTGTCGGGCATAAAATGTTTTTGGTTTCTAAGTTGTTTTAAAGAAATTAATTATTATTTTAAATAAAATTTATTGTTACTAACATGATGTAATAATAGAAGGTAATTCCATTCTCTCTTTTTGTCGCCATATTAACGTTCTGACATTTGCGGGAATTATTTAAATTTGTGCTACCATATCACATACTTTGTGAAATCCCATTTTGCGTTTTTTTCCCTTTATTCGAAATTTTAAAAACTAGAAACAGAACCAATCCTTAAGTTTATGTATGTAAGTAAACAAACGAAAATTGCTTTAGTTTAAATTAATAGTAATACAGTTTTGCAGGATTTCACAAATAAGATTTTTAATATCCCTATATCTGACAAATGTGTCTAAGTTCCCGTTTTCTTATTAAGTACAAGTTACCCAAGGCAAGGTATGTTCATTTAAAAAATTATTTTTCTTAACTTAGATGGAAAGCTAATCTGCCAGGAGTATCAAGAAAAATTGGAAGTTGCACAATTATAGGAACTTAAAATTAAAAAGTTTGGTTAATTTTATTGTGAATAAGGAGGCTGCATGCAAAATAACTCTATGCAAAATTGCTCGAAAGAAAAAATGAAAAATAACCTAAGAAATCCGAAATTTGGTAATATTTTGTCGTTTTTGAATATTTTTCAAACGGACAATTATACAAAATGTTTTAATGAACTATCACCATGAACTTCGTCACCACTTTGACGAGCCGACATCATTTTATATTGACGTCAACATCAATTTGATTATAATTTTGCATTACGTAAAACTCTTATGACGATTTCGACGGCTTATCCATAACATTGTTCTGTAGAAAAATATTCCCTTAAAAAAATTTTATATTGTGGAATGAAAGTGCTTAATAAGAATCTGTTCTAAGTTTTTTCTATCACGTCGAAATTTTTTATTTCTTCAACTAATTTTCCGAATTGGGTCAAACTTGTTATTTATATCTTTTCCATTTTGAATTTTATAAACCAAGGCGATGAAATCGTCGTCGATACAACAAAATTTTAACGTCACATATTCTTACAAATAACAAATAAAATTAAAAACTTATCGTTAAATGTTATGTCGACAAAGAGAATACCAACCTATATTGTGTGGACGACGCCAAATGGAATAGGGGTGATTCTCAGGAAATGCATCAATAAGAGTGTAAAAACAACGGTTTGAAGTCCTAAAAACTAGCTAAGTAGTTACGTTGTTTACCTTAAATTACAGAATTGTTAACATTAAAATTTATTAGAATGAAAAAAAAATATAAAAAGTCAACGCCCTTAATGTCACTACTGAGTTTTTTACAACATTTTTTTTTTTCCAAATTTACATTTTTTCTATTTTTTTATTTTTTACGTTAATTATTGATTTGGCAATTTTTCATGCAGCTTAAATAAGGTTAAAATATAATTTTTTTTTCTCAGTACAAAAGTGTACCTATAAAAGATTAAGGAAATCATAATCTATAACAAGATTTATTCCTCATAAGTTTTACTATTGAACCAAAGCACGTTTTTATTTTATGTTATTTTTATAAAATACACATTTTTTTTAAATAATTTCCAAAATAAATATTTCTTATTTCTATTAGTGGCAACGCTTTTTTTGTTGTTTACATAAAAACATACTTCAATAATTCCGGCAAACTTCAAACATTTTTGAAATGGAACTACCTTGTATTATTATATCATGGTTACTAATATAAATAACTTATTATATATACATATAATAAAAATGTGATTTTCTGTCTGTCTGTTTGTGTTCGCATTACGTAAAAACTACCGGGTGAATTTTAACAAAATTTTATGGAAACGTACCTTAGTATCGTGGTTTCAAATATGTTTTTCCCCGTTAAATTATCTCATTACCAAGAATGAGGGAGCAAAATTAGTGAAAGTACACATGCAATGGTACTGCAAACATGGCAGCAACTTTTTTTTTTTGTCAGCGAAATTTTAGATTTTTATATAAAGCCTATGTTTCTGAGTAATTACCCAGGGATGGATATCTTTATATGAAGCAATTTCATAACCATATCTGAAGCACAATAAAATGAAAAGTTTTAATTGGATTACTTTCAAAGCAAAATAAGGACGCTGACGCAGTGGCCGGCACAGCTAGTTATGAATAAATTAATTATTCTCAGATAATTGAAATACTATAAAATAATAAATTACAAAAATGATTTTTATTAATATTCTTCTCTTCGACATAAAAGCTTAAAAATTAATATTTTTTGAAAATTAGAAAAATAAAATTTAAAAAATTCTCTTGAATGTTTCTGCCTATAAAAACTTAAAAAAAAAGAATTTTTCAGAGGTAGCATTAGTTGTCCTAAGGGGAACTTTTTCTCCTTGGGTTGATTTTTCTTATTTTATAGGTATAATAACCTATGGTCGTAAGAGATTTTTCTGCCAAGTTTCTAGGGGCAATGGTAAATTAAATTTATTGGATTTGTTCCGCCAGTAAATAAAATTGTTTCGATGAAGACCGTCGTCACTGGCTTTTGTTTTGATACGTTTGGCGAGCGCTTTGGATGTAAAGACATAATTTAATTTTAATTTTTACGGCTCTTCATCTCCATAAACCAAAGGCACATACTGATTTTCATTTTAAGATGTCATACGGTATGACCTATAGAACGGTAACAAAATTTGGGAGTAAGTAAACTAGCCCTTGCCCCTTCCCAATTATGCCCAAAATTTACACAACTCTTTATCTTCATATACCAAAGGTACACAATAAATTTCGTTTTAATATGTCATACGGTATGACCTGTAGAGCTTTTACAAAATTTGGGGGTAAGGAAACTACCCCTTTCCCTCTCCTAATTATGCCCAAAAACTATACAGCTCTTCATCTCCATATAGCAAAGGCACATACTAAATTTTATTTCGATATTTCAAATGCTATGACCTGTACAAACTCCATAAAAATAGTGGCATACAATTTTTAGAAAAAAAATTTCGATAAAATTTTGTCAAAAATTTTTGCTATAATTTTTACAAAAAATTTTCGATAAAATTTAACGAAAAATTTTCGATAAAATTTAACAAAACATTTTCAATAAAATTTTGATAAGATTTTTACAAAAAAATTCGGGTAAAATTTTTTTCAAAAAAAAAAAGTTAAATAAAATTTTACACAAAAATTTTGATAAAATTTTTACAAAAAATTTCCGATAAAATTTTTACAATAAAATTTTGATAAAATTTTTACAATAAATTTTCGATAAAATTTTTACAATAAATTTTCGATAAAATTTTTACAATAAATTTTTGATAAAACTTTACAAAAATTTTTTTAAAAAATTTTTACAAAAAAATATTCTCTATGATTTAAAAAAAAATGTCTATAATTTTATATTATACTAGCTATGCCCACCACGTCGTGGGCGTTCTGACAATGTTTTGCTCGATTTTGTTTTGAAAAGGTGTTTAAAATATTTAAATAACAATGTAATTCCACAAAGTAAAAATACAAATCAAATACTAATTTTATTTAATTTGCGCCTAATGTTGCGCAATCGTTTTTAACTTTCAAAAATAAAAAGGTGTGTTGAAAATAATACAGTGTTTAATCTCAGTTTTAAACCTAAATCTCAGTACCTTTAAACCGGAAATTGGATACTTTCACTGGTTTTTTTTTCACTTTCTTTTGGAAATGAGCTATTCTTGCAGAAAAAAGTATTCTATATTGGGACCGAGATACTAAGGTACTTCCTCACAACATTTTGTTAAAATCCATTTAGTAGGTTTAACGTGATGCGAACACAAATGAAAAGCAGACAGACAGACAGATGGAAATGAGTTACTATTTTATTATATGTATAGTTTTCTAATAATGAATTTGAAAATCATAAAAGTAAAAACCGAATGAATATTATTGTGAAATAAATACTATGGTGAAGGGTATACAAGATTCGGCATGGCCGAATATAGCACTTTTACAATACAACACTATTCCCATTAACTTTTACCTTACACTAAATCACTATCATATTTTGGGCAACATATGCTTGCCATTATAATTAAATTAATATTTTATTAACAAAAATATTTTATGCCCTCCTTGAGAATTCAATTCTTCAATAGTTTTGTCCATTAAAAAATCAACTAATTGTACTTTAAAGCTTTGCTTTAACAAAATTCCAACAGGAAATTTCGTGTTTTTTTTACTTAAATAAAAAACCGTTCACAATTCATGGCAATATTTTACAATTGAAATCTTAGATTAGATTACTGCACTGTGTCGATCTTTGCTGATGACGCGGCGATACTCAGCTCCGAAATACTTTCGATAGATATATTAACTAACCTGCAGAGAGATTTAAGAGAACTACAATGTTACTTTAACAAGTGGAAAATAATGTTAAATTCAGATAAAACGCAGGCAATTTATTTTTCCAGGAAACGTAAGGCATGTTTTTTACCTCAAAGCAACATTATGTTCAATAATTTCTCTATTCAATGGAAAGAAAAAGTTAAATATCTTGGAGTGATACTGGACTCAAAAATGAAATTCAAAGACCATATCCACTATATAATAAATAAAGTAAATGTACTCACACGTATGCTTTATCCTTTTATCAATAGAAATTCTGCTTTAAGCATTACCAATAAAATGTTAATACTGAAATCGATATTTCACGCCGTTATTTACTACGCAGCTCCTGTTTGGTCGGCCAGTGCTAACTGTCACTTAAACAAGTTATTAACAAGAATAAATTATTAGAGCTAATATATAACCTCCCTTGGTTTTATTCGACAGCTCGTCTCCATTCTCTTGCAGAAATAGAATTAGTTAAAGACAGAATTACAAGACTAAATGAAAATTTTAATACCAGGTGCCTAAACTCTTCTTATAATCATATTAATGAGCTAGCTCATCTTACGTAGTTAAGAATTAGAATAAGTGTTTTATAAAAAAAAAAATAAAAAAAAAAATAAAAAATAAAAAAAGATTCAAATAGGTTTTTGCAAAATTTTTACCTCCCCTATAATATTATCAGTATATACATATAATTACTAATCGACTTATATTATAATTAAGTAGAAAAAGGTGCTAATCTTGAACTCTTTACAACTAATTATATATAATTAAGATGTAACATATTAAATATGAAATAAATTGAATTGAATTGAATTGAAATCTCATATGCACTAGATTGTGAATTGGGCTATAGTGTATTCGCAGCGAAAATTATAGGTTAAGTTTTCGCTTTTGATACTTAATACGACTACATATTTTAATTCAAAGCTTTGCCCGGAAAAATCTTTGAGGAATTAAAATACAATTTTTCTAAATAAGTTTTAATTTGCAATACATGTAAAAATAATGCTTCTTTGGATTTTCATATCAGATTGTAAAATTTTACATTTTTGTAAATTATTTTTCCCAAAAAGCTACTTTTTTTTAAAAAAAAAAAGCTACTCTATATTTTGTATTTCAAGTTTAGGCAATTTAGACTGGTGCTATTAATTAAAAAAAAAAATAAAACACGTATGTCTTGAAAGTTAACGTTAACTAAAATAATAATCTTTCACTTTCGTATAATATTATTTATTATATTATGTGCCATTTATCAATTTTTTTAAAGCTATAAACAGGTGTTGTTTATTTTTATTTTTAAGAAAATATATTTTTTTTATTTTTTTTCATTTCGACAGTCTGATCAATTATTGTATTTAGGCAAATATATGATCAAGTGTGAAAGTAGACATTAATTCAGTAAACAAAAATGGAAAAGCAAATTTGTTTTCATATTTTTATTTATTGTATTTTGAATGCATTTGAACTAACAATTATTAGTTAAGTCTAAAATAAAAAAAATAAATAAAAAGCATATATGTATGTTTGTTAAGTTCAGCCAGTACTAGACAAAAAAATTGAACTTTTACAAACAATTTTGTGTAAAATTTCTACAAAAACCTCTGGATCAAAAAATTTTCGGTAAAATTTTTACAAAAAATTTTCGATAAAATTTTTACAAAAAATTTTTACAAATAATTTATGACGAAAATTCCAAACAGTGGTGTTTTGTATTCCACTTCGATTACCATCTACACCAGCAACAACATTTTCTAAAAATATTTCATGTAAAGAAATGGTCCTGTTACAGTTTTATCATATGTATGTATAGAAGATGTATTTTAGATTACATAAATTTATTATTAATATTATATTTTAACCTATGAGGTATCGATATAAATCTGCGATCATTAGATTATTAAACCCCCGTCAGCGTTAGTCGTTAACATGTCTTAACAAATGTCAAACTTCATATTATTTATATGAAGTTTGATTTTTGTTAAGACATGTTAATAGCAAATGAAACTGGGGGTACCAAAAGTGAGAATAAAGATATTGGTTAATTTTGCAATACTTAACTTCATCATAAAAATATATGAGCGGAAGTTTTGAAAATAAAAGTTAACATCACTGAAACAGCTGTCATATAGTTTTACACATCATACTCCGTCTCCATTAGAAATTAACATGTCTTATCAAAAGTCAAACTTCATATTAAAGAAAAACATTATTTTTAATATTGGTTTTTTATATGAAATTTGATTTTTGTTAAGACATGTTAATAGCAAATGAAGACGGGGGTATAAATAAAAAACTAACACATGTTAGGGCACATAGAAAATAAACATATGTTATGTTTCAACACGTTTACACTGTGTACAGTTTTACGTATGGAAAATTTGACATTCCATGTGTCTTGTGCACGCAACGTAAACACAGTTTTAGACTCCAACAGTATAAGAAGAAAACAAAATAAAAAGCAATTAAAGACAACAAATCATGAGAAAAGAAAATTGAAATTTTTTTACAGCTTTTGGGAAATCATATGACGTTTTCAATGGACGAAAATTATACATATGTATACGCACACAGAAAAAACAGTGTCTAAATGTCTAATAAAATAGAACATAATTTTTAAGATATCTCTATGGTTTTTTCTTTCAAGAAGAAAGTCTTATTATTTTAATAAGGAAAACCTTTTTGAAAAAACCAAGAAGAAAGCTTAGGGTTTTTATTAGATATTCTTCTTGTTTTTTGAAAAAAGTTTTTCTTCTTGATTTTATTACGCTATATTGTTTTTTTTTTTATAAAAATAAAATAACTTAAAAAATTTTATAAATAAAAACCTGAAAATAAAAACAATTGCTATGCTATATTGCTTTTTTGCCACCTTTAAATTTTTTTGCTTATCAATCTTTGATTTCTTTCTACCTTTTTTTTTGTGATGGCGGATGCCTGAAATTTTATTTTCCCTTCATAATATCCACTATTTTTCCAGGGGGTCGAAGGTCAGGGGATCTTCATCTGATGGATTGTCTAGAGAAGTTGAATACACATAATTTATAAAACCCGAAAACCCATGGTGTACATTTTTTCGGCCTCTGCCAGGGCTGGAACCTGATCTGCTTCGTTTTGTAGGCACGCACTTAACCACTACACCAAATGTATATTTTATATTTTATGTTTTAAAAAACAGTTTCTATGTTGAATTATATAAAAGAAATAACAAGAAAGCTAATATAATCAAGAAGATATCCTTATTAAAAAAATTTAAAAGTTGATTAACACATGATCATATAGGAACCTAATGAAATCAATCAGAAAAACCTTTTTGAAAAAATCAAATGTTGCCTAATGAAATTAATAAGGAATACCTTTTTGAAAAAATCAATTAGCTAGGCTAATGAAATCAATAAGAAATCCATTTTTTATACAATTCATAAGAAAACCTAATAGAATCAAAAAGTTTTTCTCTATGGATTTTTTTTTTTTTTTTTAATGAGTAAACAAAATTGTGTATAATAAGTTTTCTTATCGATTTAATGGGATTCCCTTATTTATAAAAATAAAAAGATTTATCAAGTGAAAATAATAAGGATTTAAAAATATCTTCCTTTTTTTCTGCTGGCATACCCCTTAGTCTAAAACCATTACATAAAGAAAATCTTTTTGATTATGTTAGGCATTTTTGGCTCTGTTCGAAAAAAATATTTTATATTTGTACAAAATAATGAAATTAAAAAACAAAGGTATATTTTATATCTTTTGTTTTAACAAACAAATATGTACATCGATTATGGAATGCAACCCAACCTCAGTTGCGTTTTCAGTTGCCGAAATTGTATTACGTATGGCAACTGGCAACTAAAAGTTGTTAATTTTAGTTGCTAAATTGGCAACCATAAATTTGTGGTTGCTGTTGATTTTTTTTTTCACAGATTAAGCAAAAAAGCCGGTAAATCTAAAAAAAAATAGGTTTATTTTAAAACAAAAAAAAAATTTTCTTGCTTTTCAATAAGAAATACATTCTTGTAAAAATCAATTAGGTAGACTAATTGAAAAAATCCATTAGGTAGGCTAATGAAATCAATAAGAAATCCATTCAGAAGAAAACCTAATAGAATCAAAAAGTTTTTCTTTATGGATTGTTTTTTTTTTTTTTTTTTTTTTTTTTTTTGAGTAAAAAATTGTGAATTACAAGTTTTCTTATTGATTTGATGGAGTTTCCTTCTTGATCAAATTAAAAAGATTTTCCACATGAAAATAAAAAGGAATCCCTTTGGAAATATCTGCTTTTCTTTCTACTGCGATACCCCTTAGCCTAAAAACGTTTCATAGAGAAAATCTTATTGATTCTATTAGGCAGTTTTGCCTATGTGTATAAAGATGTAGATTTTTTTTAATTATATGGAATATGTTTTGTAAAAATGTTATCGAAAATTTTTTGTTAATTTTTAACAAAAACAATTCTAAAATTTATGTAAAAAAAGGTGCTGTTAGATTTGCAGTAAATTTAAATAGGTAAAATTGCGTATTTTCATTACTTTTTCTACATTTTCTCTAGGAAATGAGATATTTTTGCAGAGAAAAAGTATCCTATATTTGAATCAAGATACTAAGGTACCTACTCACAAAATTTTATGAAAATTCATCCAGCAGTTTTTACGTAATGTGAACACAGAAATTCTAAAAATTCTAAAAATTGCTGTTTTGTATACCATTTCGATTACTAACTACTGCAGCAACAAAATTTTCAAAAAATATTTCATGTACAGAAATGATACTGTTGCAGTTTTATTTACATATAAATAGATAGATATACCCAGTAAATTTCAGTTTTTTTTACCGCATACATTTTGAAAGCTGTATCAGCATTTTGCAAAGTTTTTTTTTGTGAAGAATTTACTATTTTGCGTTAGCTAATTTTACGATTAATATAATCTCAGGAGAGACTTTACTCAGATAATCGTTTATATTAAATAGGAGCGCTGCCTCTACGACAATTGGGGTGTAACACACATTAAATAATGAATCACTTTTACCACAGCGTAGTCAATTCTGAACCGATTTTTAAGTTTTTTTCATTTGAAAGGTTATGCTTGCAGATTTTTATCCCATTTTAAAAACGGTTCATAATTTAAAAAATAAAGGGTATCCCCCCATGTACTAATTTAAATGTTTAATTTAAAATTGTAAATTAAAGGTGATGTTATTTTATCTAGATGGTCTTATCTGTGGAACCGTTATAGACAGGAGCTTGCATTTGTATTTTGCTGTGTCAGCAATAAAAAGTGTTAAAAACAAAGGGTGTCCTCATAGCTGACGTAATTTGCCGTATATGGCCTTATGTCTTGAATCATTATAGATATACACTTGCGATATATAAAGAAAGAAAGTGTATTGCTCTGTCCGCTATAACAACACGTATAAATAGTTGAAATTATAAATAAAATGGTATAACCATAGTATATAATTGAAAATTGGAATTTAAAGGGTGTCCCTATAGTTTATCAAAGTTACTGTGTATGGCCTTATCTTTTGAACCATTATAGGTAGACACTTGAGATTCTAACAGAGGGTTTCATACTATGGCCCATGGTAAGTAAAAATATTTTAAGGTTGTCCCCGTAGGTGATGTAATTGGATATATTACGTTATATTTTGAACCATTTTGGACAGGCACATGCAATGTACATAGACAAGTATAAAAAATAAAAGTGAAAGTGAAAAGGTGTTTCCATAAGTGACTTAATTTGGCGTATATGACCTTATCTTTTAAGCCATTATATAGACATATAGGCATCTTGAATTAACACAGTTTGTGCTATTGCTACAAACAACAAACATAAAATTAAAAATTAGAAATTAATGACTGTTCCTATAGGTGCTATTATTTGAGTCACATGTAAATGCCTAATAGAATCAAAAAGATGTTCTCTATGAAATCTTTTTAGGTTAAGGGGTATTCAAACAGAAAGAAGGGAAGTTTTTTTTTTAAAAAAGCAGAAGTTTTTTTTGATTATTTTGTAATGTTGTATATAAAACTGTACAAATTGGATAGATTTAACTCTTTGAAGAATACGTTAGAATGCGAAGGTTATATTGTAAATAGTTAAGTAGTTTTAGTTATAAAATTACCTTTGTAACGAATTTTTTGGGAAAATAAATAAATAAACTAAATAATAAATAAGCAGAAGTTTTAAATTATTTATTTTGAAAATTATCTGTTAATTTTTTTATTTTTATAAAAAAACGAGAGAGCAAAATAAAATCAAGAAGAAAACCTTTTTGAAAAAAAAACAAAAGGAATACTTTATTCAAAAAGGTTTTCCTTATTAACTGACTTCAAAAAAAGAAGGAGGTCGTCTGAATGTTGCTTTTTTATGTTTGTGCCCGCAGAACTCAGTCATTTCTGAACCGATTTTAATAATTTTTTCTTTATTAGAAAGGAAATGCTTACAGATTGATCCCATTTTAACAGAAGTTCAGAATTTTGAATATTAAAGGGTGTCCCCATACAACATACGTGCTTTTTACGTGTATTATGTACCGTAAAGGGCACCCTTTTAAAATTTAAAAAAACTGCTTCTTACTATAGCTGCCAATAACAGAAATTAATATGTGACGTCAATTTGAATATATGAACAATTTGAACCATTGTAGACAATCACTTGCAAATTGGACAGAATGTCCAATATTTATAATCAGAAATTAAATATTTATAATTAGAAGTTAAAGGGTGTCCCAATAGTTGATGTAATTTGATGTATATTGTAAAACTTTTGAACCGTAACAGAGAGACGTTTGAAATTTACAAAGAACCTCTATATAAAAGTCCTTTATAACATCAAGTATATAATTTAAATTTGGAAACTAAAGGGTGTCCCCATAATTTATATAATTTTACCTATCTAGCCCTATCTTTTGAACCGTTATAGACAAACATTTGAAAATTAGACAGAATCTCCACTACTATGTCCCGTATAATAACATTTATAAATATATAAAATTTTAAAGGGTGTCTCAATAGTTAATGTAAATTTATGCATATGGCCAAACTTTTGAACCGTTTTAGGCAGACATTTGAAATTTACAAAGAATCTGTCCTTTAAAATAAGAGTTTAATTTAAAATTGTACATTAAAGGGTGTCCCCTAGGTGATATTGTTTAAGCTATATGCCCATATCTTTGGAAGCGTTACTTTTTATTACTGTGTCAGTAATAATAAGTGTAAAAAAATAAAGGGTGGCTTTATCTGCTTAACCGTTATGGATAGACATTTGAATGTACAGAACGTATATTACTATGTCCGTTAGAGCAACAAGTATAAAAGTATTTGATTTGAGTACTATTTCTTACAGATTACTTTCTTTTAAATTTTTAGTTTAGAATTGATGCACATATATTTGTTTTGTAGTCGGTTTTTTTTTGCAAGAATTATTAAAATAATAAGACATCCTTCTTGAAAAAAAACCCATAGAAATATCTTATACATTTTGTTCCATTTTATAAGGTACTAGCTGACCCGGTCCGCGTTGCTGGCCCTAAGCAAACATTAATGTTGTATTACTACACGATTTAGATTGAGGTTTTAACGAAATTTACTGCCTTTAAATAGAAATCCATGAAATACCTATCATAAAGTTTTTTTTGCAGAATAACTTACATATGGTGTAGATATGGGCTCAATCAAAAAAGAAAGGTATGTATTTAAGGCAAATTGGAAATTATATTTATTTATTACTTCATCTTAAGGCCAGCGGATAGACAATGTTTTTTGTTTTTTTTTATTTGGTGTAAGAACGTATAAATTTTAAATTTTTTGGTGTGCTAACTCGGGAGCAAGCCTCATACAACTGGCCGTGTGAAAAACATGAATTTTCGATAATTAAGCCAGCAATAGTCAATCATTGGCCTTTTGTTGATGGTAATAGCAAAGGCAAGACACAGAATTGGAATGGTAAATCGTTGGAAATCATCGGAATTCGTGGAATAAGTACGTCTTCGCCTTCATCTGCCACCGATGACTGTTGCCTCGATTATATTTGGTGAACAATTTATGATTGTCAAACTGGTTCCGTTGCATAAGTTTGGTGCGTTTAAGTTGCGAATAAGAATTACCGGTGAGCCAACCTTTAATGTTAGTATTTACATGCGGTGGCATTTGCTCATGTTGACATCATCATTTTTTGGTGGCAAAATTGCACGTTCGCCAATCCGGATTTTTGTAGAAGGTTGTTAGACTTGGGAAGGAATCAAATGCAATTGAAAGCAAAGTTTGTTTGAATGTTATTTTTTATCAGCGTTTGAAAAAAAAAAACTCAAAAATGTGCACAAAATGTAGGTATCCTAAATGCCAGAGTACACAAAGTTGTTTATCATCGATTGATAATATAATATTATTTTTAACTTATTGTACAATGTTGCACCTTAGTAAGCACGGAATATCTTGTGTTATCGAATAATGTAAATATTTTGTAAGTAAACCGAAAACTCAGATTATTGAATGCAATATTTGGAAAGTTTTAAAATTTTGATATTGGATCATTATTAACATATATTTTTTTAAATATCTTCGGAACTACATAACCGATTTAAGAGTTTGATATCTTGTTTTGAAAAACATGAGAACGGCTTTCAAAAAAATAAAATAAAGCAAAAAAATAAATATATGTATCTGTTATTGGTGGTGCAATATGAAAATCGGATTTTTGCCTCGCCCCTCCTTTTGACCAGTAAGAGGTAAACGCCTGAAATTCATATAGTCTCTACTTCTTTTCCTGCTCCATTAATTTTTGCGTATTTGCTATATTGTTTTCATTTGAATACTAATTCTTACAGATTACTTCTTTTTATATTGTAATTGTAAACAAAATCTCTATATATATAAAATCTATATAAAGCACAAAATTTGTTTGTTTATTTGTCGAAAAGGTATAGCAGCCTACACCAGAAAATCGATCTTTCCAAAATTTTCACAGTTTGTTATTAGATATGCGGTTGGTAAAATAGGTTACTTATTTTATTCGACGATATTCGATGTGGACAAGGTAAATATTTATCATCGTGTAGCTTGGTAACATTAATAGGTAGCGCCTTGAAATTTTGCATAAGTAAGCTCTTTATTAATATACATAGTTTAAAGAGTGGATTGGAATAGTGGGCGTGGTATCTCCCATACAAAGTGAAAAAATATTATTCTTTATCTAGAATATAATTCTGTATCTAGAGAACTGAATTAGGTAGCACCTTGGAATTTCTCACCAGTAACCCCCATATTAACGTATAAAGTCCAGCTAAACATAGGCTGAATTGCAATTGTGGGCGTGGTACCTCCCATACAAAGTGAAAAATGATTATCGTGTTCCTGGCGAACTACAATAGATAAAGCATTGAAGCTTTGCACGAGTAGCCCCTATGCTAATGCGCATAGTCCACCAAAATTCAAAATGAATTGGTGCAGTGGGCGTGGTACCTCCTAAACAACGTGAAAAATTATTATCGTGTACCTGGAGAACTACAATAGGTAGAGTCTTGAAACTTTGCACAAGTAACCCTCAGGGTAATTTGAATAGTCTAGCAAAATGCAGACTGGATTAGAATAGTGGTAGAGTGCGAGTGGTACCTCCCATAAAAAGTTAAAAATTATTATTGTGTTTATAAGTATAGTCTAGCAAAAAACAGACTGCATGGGAACAGTGGGCGTCGTACCTGGCATAAAAAGTAAAACATTTTTGGCAGTAAAGATTGGCCATACTTTTTTTTCCAACTGTTTATTGTATTTTTTGTGTATGTATATAGCGAAGCGCACCGGGGATAAATAGTAATATCAAAAAAAAAATGTATTCAAACAACTAGAACTAGAATTTAAAGCAAATTTTTTTTTTTTTTTCATGGATTAAACGGAATAAAAAGATTATAGTTTTTGATTTCTCCAATATGTGCTTAATAACACTATGCGACAGTCAAAATCGGGATGGGATGAAACCAACGGAAAGTTATAGCGGTAAAAAAGAAGTTATACGTGTCCCGGTATTTCGCTGGGACGTATTTGCTGAAACAAATTTATTACCGTTTTGGATTTTTTATGAATTAGAAATAAAAAAATTCTATTTTTTAGGCAAAAAACTGTTTTTCTCTTCATACATTTATTTATAACTGCGAAACTGTTGCTTATGTAGCGAAACGTTGTATGAACAGATTAAAGGAATTGTAATTCCTAATTTTTTTTAATTTCAGCAAAATCGGACTAGTAGATCTCGAGTTATGTCAAAAAAAGACCACCGAAGGTGACAATTTCCCCTATATGATAGTTACTAACTTCAAATCGATATATCTCGATTCCTAGACGTGACCTAGCGAAACGCCGGGACACGTATAACTTCTTTTTTTAACGATATAACTTTCCCCGGTAAATTGAACCCTTCCCGATCACTGACCCCTACCATTTGTCTCACAGTGTAATCATAATATTCACATAAAAAAATTTGTACACCAATCAAAGGATTTATTTATTTTCGGATATAAATTTAATTAAATTTTTAATTGATTCAATTGATTCTATCTTTTAAATAAAAAACAATAGTTTTTTCATTCTTAATTAAATATATAATTGAATGAAACTAATTAAAAGAATTTTTTCTGAGTTAGAATTTGTCGCCTCACATTTAGGCCATTTTTAAGCATTTAAACTTAACTTAATTAAAAACATTTTTTGTACTTTTGTTTGCAAAACTCTTTTGCAAGTTTGTAAATTATTAAAAAAAAATATTTTTATTAAATAGTATATTTAGTGAATTAGGCACGATTTCCTAAACAATGATATTTTATATATGAATTAGTACTATCTGTTGGTGGGAGTTATGGCACTTGCTATGAATAATATTTGTTGAATATTTAATTGTAGGGCGCAATGAACCACCAACCGCAAATACAAATTGACTTTTATTTACATAACAATTTTGCAATTGCAAATATTTATGCATTGGGGTTACTTGCAGTGCAAACAAATAACAAAATGTGTTTTTGAAAGCACTCACTCACCTTCTTTAAAATGAGCGTTCACGTGGTAAAGGTTTTTCCTTATATAAGATCACCAGCAACAGATACCAAACAGTTGCAATTCGGTTCGTTAAGTAAAGTGTTTTAATTGGCTTTTCAAAGAAACGAAAATGAAATTGTTATATTGTATTATCCTAATCTACTTTTTCGCACAAAGAGTTAGTACTGCCATTACAGGTTCAGATGTATTGAGTTCACTTACTACTATTGTAAAGGGCGTTGGTAAGGAGGCAATAAATGTAATACCAACACCAATAGAACTACTTACAGCTTCAAAGGAAGTTTTATTTGGTTTACCAGAGGAAATAGTTTTCGAGTTATTAAGTAAATTGTGTAAGTTTTAGAAAATTTATCTGTAATAATTATTTATATTTAAAAAGAACAAACATTTTTTTATTTCTTTTGAAGGTACTTTATATATGGCTTCTGGCACTATTGCGCCTCGGATTACTCCCGATATAAACTTATTGGCCTTTCAACTGCGCACACCCGGAAATGTCACAATTTACCCTTTAAATCAAGCCCATAAGATTACAGAGGACAAGAACTATGATCTTAGCAAGGATTTGGCTATTTTTGTTTCCGGATGGATGTCAAACGAGGACGAGGACTATACAACTGCAATAACTGAGGCTTTTAGCCTTCGGGGAACTCATAATTTTTTGGTATGCATTTATAGAATTGAAAACGTTTTCTTTTAACATATTTTTTATATACTGTAAAGGTCTTAGACAACAACGAATACATCCAGACCTTATACACCTGGTCAAGTTTGAATACCCAGCTGATTGGGCAAGCAGTGGCTTTAAGTCTTCAAAACATTAATGTTTCTCCTGAAAAAATCCACCTAATTGGCCACAGTTTGGGAGCCCAAATTTGCGGCGCTACTGGTCTTCATTATTTCGAAAATACTGGCAAAAAAATAGCACGCATTACGGGGTTAGATCCTGCCAATCCTTGTTTTAACAATGGACACAAATTACCCACCTTGCGAGCTGGTCACGCTTACCAAGTCGTTGTTATGCACGTAAATAGTGGTGTTCTGGGCATAAGAGATGCTGTAGGTGATATTGATGTGTATGCAGGAGGTGTTGGCTCTATTCAACCAGGATGTCATCAATTTGGTTGCTCTCATAACCGTGCCACCTGGTATTTTAATGAATATATTCTTCCTGGCAATGAGAGAAATTTTATGTGTACACGCTGCACTTCGATAACGGCTTTGAATAACGGCTTTTGTAATGAAACTGCAATACCAATGGAATTAGAAATGCCATTTGATGTGAAGGGTATATTTATGATGCCTGTTAATAGTGCCAGCCCTTATGGACAGAACAGCAATTAGGAGGAGTAAAGGGTCCTTAAAAAATATTAAAGTTAATAAAAATGTTTGTTTGCAAAAAAAAAACTTATTATAAATATGCATGTGCCCGTGCAAAAGAAAAAAAATCGGCAACTCAACAGTATTCTTATGAATACATACATGTGTACATACCCGTATATTTTTGTTATTGTTTCTGTTAATATATTTAATACTTGTATGTATTGTAGTTGTACATTTTAAGTTTATATAAACTGACCAGTATAATAAAAAAGTAAGAAAATATAAATTCAATGCTGTTAGTTGTTACTGTTTTGTTTATTCAATGCTGTTGGTTGTTACTGTTTTGTCTAAGCTTCAATACTTTGCCTTGTTAGGCCTGTTGTTGTTGAACACGTTCGTTCGTGCCCTTTTATCTAATGTTGATCATTATCTAGAGTCACAAATGAAATATGACATCTGTTTTGAATTCGAGAACTAAGGCGTTAAAAAAGAATCTTATAGCCTGTTCAGTAGAGCACTCATCCATGAAATATATGGGATTTGCAAAAGTATTATTTTCTGCACTCCCCGCGCATTTTCGGTTATCTGAGGATTAAAAATTGAGATTTGCTTAAAAAATTCGCATCTAAAATCTAAGGGTGCGAACAGAGGGCCGATTGTTGCCGAACCGAGCCGACTGACGCTTTTTGCGTGAAACAATGCGAGAAAACTGGTACTGGCGCCGAGCTGGTCATAGCGCAAAGCTGATTGAATGCGAGAAAACAGTTCCAAAGCGTATTTCAGCGCCAAAAACATTGTTTATGTTATGTTGTTATGATTGCAACTTGTTTGGAAAACATTTGAAAAAATTTAAAACAAAAATTTAAGAAAAAGTAAACAAAACATGCAATCAAAAAATTAAATTAATAATAAAAATTAGAAAGAAAATAAAAATTAAAAAATAAAAAATAAAATAAAAATTAAACAAAAAAATAAAAATTCAAATAAATAATAATAATTAAATAAAATTATAACAATTAAAAAAAAATTAAAAAAACTTATAAACAAATTTAGAAAAAAATGTAATAAAAATTTCAAGAATAATTGAAGAAATGCGTTAATAAGTACAATTTTAAAACTCAAATCATAAATACAGTAGACGCTCATAAATTAGAACCACTTTGTTCCTGGGGTAGTTCTAATTTTCGAAAAATGCTAATTTCCAAAAGTTTTTTTTTTTCTTAATAAAAAGGCATCTTCGTTTAGAAAATACACAAAAAAAACACTCATATAAGCGACTTTCCAATTTTCGGTATAATTTCTGAAGGGTTCGAATTAATAAGAGTCCCAATTCTAATTCTAAAACCCAAATGCATACAAATATACATAAAACACAAATAATATATAAAATATCAGCGTTGATTCTCGCATCCATAAAAAGTTGTAAAAAAAATATTCGATTAATCGATCATTTTTTATGTTTTTTTGAACGTAATTTAGATAATATATGTGACCCGGCCTATGAAAAATTTTCCACTCTTTTTTTGGTTTCGATAGTTTTTGAGACGCTCTTTTATGTGATGAAAACTAGAAAGTCCTAACTTGCTTAGAAGTGTACTAAAAATGAAGAGAAGGAAGAGCACAAATGAAAGAAAAACAGAATTTTATTATATATAATAAATGGAATTGAAAAATTTAAAAACAGGATTGAAAGCTGCAAAAACAATTTTACCAACAAAAAAACTGTTTTGCACAAAAAATATTTATTTAGCAGTATTAAGTAGTTTTCTTCGTCGCTATCCATAATGCAAAAGAAAAGCTACTAAGAAACTGACGAAATGGATTGTTTATCTCTAACAGCTAATTTTTCGAAATTTTGTTTTTGAGTCATAAGCCTCCTTTTCATAGACCGGGTCACATATTATCGTAAATTCATTTAATTTACGATTAATGGACCAAAACGTGACTCTGGTCTAAAATACTATTAATTAGCATATAAAATGTCTTGCAAGTTTATTAATAACTAGCTGTGCCCGCCACTTCGACAGCGTCCTTCAATATTTTGTTCGATTTTGCTTTGAAAGCAATCCAGACCAAAGACCGTTACGTATTTATTTTAATTTTTTTTTTAAGGAAAAGTAACACTCAGGCAATTAATGCCTATATTAACTGTGTTACTTCCTTTAGATAATAGAGCTTCGCAAGAGCTTCTGGTGTTCTTTAGGCGAATTAGTTTGAAGCTGGCATCGCCAATTAATAATTATTTTACTTCGCCGGCGATTTAGTGCTACGTGGTAATACCGGCGTTTTTAGTTCCGCCTTAAGATATGCTATGTATCGGTTTATGTATTTTTTTACTTTATAAAAAGTAAAGTATTCATATCCGGTTAGTTTAACTACGTACTTTCACTACTTTTTCTCCACTTTTTTACGGAAAAAAGGTATCCTATATTGGGACCAGGATACTTAGTTATATCCGCAAAAAATTTTGTTAAAATCCATTTAATAGTTTTTACGTGATGTAAACGTAAACAAAAGCAGACAGATAGACGGATATGAGTTACTCACCCCTATTCTGCGTTTCGATTCGAATCGAAATTTTCTCCGTTTGTCAACTTTGGTATTCTGTGTTCCGTTTCATTTAATTTTATACGATTGTATGTATTCTGCATTACGATCGTAGCTACGTTTTTGTAAGTTGTGAATTTGTTAACGGAAAGTTTTTCGGTTTTTGTTTGATTAGTTTAAAAGAGCGTGTAATTAATAAAAGATGTTAATATGTAATACAATAAATAGTTTTTTAAACTATTAATTGCTTTTTTACTGAAATTTTAGTTTTATTTAATTTCTTGGTGGAAAACAACGGCACATGAGCAGTACGAAAAGCTGGCGAATTGAATGAAAAGAAATATTTTTAAATAAACGGGTGGATCCATAAATTAAAAAAAAAAAAATAAAAAAGTATAATTGCTTTATGTAACAAATTTAAATTTATAAATTTTACTTTTTAATAAATTTAAAAAATAAACAATTCTATTTGTCATAATTGTTTATATTTGTATTCCTATTTCTTTCGTTTCATAGAAAATCAGTTGGTTTAAACATACTCTTCTCTTCTTCTTTTTCTTTCGATTCAGTTTTTGTTTGGAATACCTTTTTTCGATTCGTGCGTAACTGAATGCGGGAACGTAATCAAAATGCAGAATAAGGGTGACTATTTTATTATAAGTATGTACAGATATTTTAGACGTTTTAGTTCATTAACCGTGATTTAAATGAATTTACGATAATATATTATCTAAATTACGTTTAAAACAACATCAAAACTAATCGATTAATCGAATATTTTTTTAAGTTTTAATCGATTAATCGGTAAATTATTATATTTATTTACTATTGATTACCTAATAACACTTACAAAAAGCAAATAATGCAATTGCATACTCTCTAGAGTTTCAGTATTAAAATTACTTAATAATATTGCAGGCGGCCTGAGTCATTTTTGTGGTCATTAAGTCATTAAATGGACGAAATTCAAAAAAAACTTTATTCACATAGTAAATCAGCACCAAATGTTCTATCTCATGATGATGAGAATTCGTATTTTCATGCCTTCAGAAATGAATGATAGCCACTCAACGTTCATTTTTGGTTAAACTGCGAATTAAACCGCTAAAAAAAACACACTAACGCTTTATCGTTGCTTAAAACTTTGTATGAACAAAATATTTGTGCCTTTAGAAAGAAATAAAAAATCTTTATATAACTAAATCACGAAAACCTCTCAGTTTAAGAGTTATTGATTAATAAAGACACATATCTTTTTAACAGCCTTTTAAGGCCATTTTTACCACTGAAATGCGAGGGGCATGGCCGGTTTAACTAATTAAAAAATAAAATTTTTAAATTTTCGATACCCTGGTCCAGTTTTTTTTTTTAACAATTAATTAAATCAAAAAAAGGCTGAACAAAAAACTACATATTGTTATTTTAAATAATTTTCAGCAATTTTTTTTTTTATTTTTTCTCACAGTTAGTAAGCGAAATTTAAAATATTTTTTAAGAAATTTCAAGATTATATATTTTCTGAGTTAAAAACTAGAAGATTTTAAATTTAAAAATTCCAAAATTATTAAATTTTTGTGTATTTTAGGCCAAAAAATGGCCATCAATATTATTTTTTTAATAACGCTATAGCGGTAGTGTTAGAGCATAGTAATAGTCATGACCTATAGGCAAGGTTTTATAATTATTACCATTTTTTTCAAACCCTATTTAGGAGCGTTAAACCTCTTCAGTAATTACATTCTGTAAAGCCATCCGCTAAGATTTGAATTCGGTGATATTGAAAAGGCAATAACGCATTTAAACACCAAAAAAACCCCTGGCGTTGATAAATGATAAAACCAGTAACAAGATGTTATTTGAGTTGCCCCATATAGCTTGCAGAATCGTTCTTTTTATTTTTAATGCCATTTTACGACTTGAGTACTTTCCCACAGAGTGGCAGCTGTCTTTGATTACCATGATTCCTAAACCAGGAAAAGACCACACAAAAATTGAATCATACAGACCTATAAGCCTTTTATCAAATATGTCAAAGCTGTTTGAGAGGATGTTAATAACTACGCTTAACCCTATTCTAAGCGACAAAGGCTGTATTCCAAACCATCAATTCGGCTTCAGGAAAAAACATAGTACGATCGAACAAACTCACAGGTTAGACATTGTTTTTAAGAAGACATTTGAAGAGAGAAAATACTGCTCTGCGCTTTTTATCGACGTTTCGCAAGCATTCGATAAGGTATGGCATGAAGGCCTAATATACATATAAGCTAAAACTTAATTTGCCCGTAAACCTATATAAGCTGCTAGTTAGTTATTTAACCGAACGAAAATTTATTGCGAAAGAAGGAGATTTTTTGAGCTCACCCCAGCAAATCGAAGCCGCAGTTCCCCAAGGTAGTATATTGGGGGCCTTTTTATACTTATTGTATACTTCAGACATGCCAACTAGTAACCGAGTTCACACATCAACATTTCCTGACGACACAGCTTTTTTAAGCATTCACGAAAGACCCGAAGTAACATCACGATATTTGCAAGTCCACATCTTCAATTTAGAAAAATGGTTGAAGAAATGGAGAATAAAGGTGAATGAACAAAAATGCACTCATATAACTTTCACACTGCGTAAGGAATCCTGCCCCCCTATTCGCATAAATAACCAAACGATACCACAGTTTTTAGACGTGAAATGTCTCGGCATACATCTTGACAAGCGCCTGAAGCTAAAAACAGTCCAACTAAACTGGCTTATTGGCAAAAATTCTACTCGCTTTAGATTGCAAACTTTTATTGTACAAGTCAATTCTAAAACCAATTTGGTGTTATGGCATTCAATTATGAGGCACTGCCTCAGCTAGCAACGAAGATAAAATTCAAAGGCGCCAAAATAAGATTCTTCGTATAATAACATCTGCTCCTTGGTATATGAAAAACTATAACATCCATAAAGACCTGAACGTGCCATCAGTTAAAGCAGAAAAAGCGAAACTTGCCATAAGGTATTTAAAGAAGCTTGAAACTCATCCGAATCCACTGGCCCGTAACATACTAAATGAACCTGATTACATTCGACTAAGAAGGAGGGACACTGCTTCTCTCATCTGCACATCAGAGGGATAACCTGCAAATTACAGTAAACGTGAAGCATACATTATTTTCTGTCAAGCACTGGTTGGACTTAACAAATATATTAATTTTTTTAGACTTAAGATATGAGTAATTATTGATAGTTCAATGATATTGAAGATACAATAAATAAAAATTGAGAAAAAAAAACTTCTTGTGGTTTAAATTGACATAGATTTACATGCCAGGCTACAAAAGTCAGCAAAAAATTATAGGACAGAAAATATTCATCCTTTCACTTTATGACAAATATCTTTTAACGACAAACATGACACATTTTAACACCCACTTGTAACAAAACTGAAAAGCTTTCACAAAAACATTGGTTTTTTTTCAAAACAAACAAAACACAATTTCTTGTAACTAAATCCCAAAAATCAAACAAATCGTTGTGAGTGTTGATATGTTTGTCTACAGATTTCAAAAAGGCACGACGAGCTGTCAAAATGATGTCATTTGCTGTCAACAATTGCTTAACTTGATATGCCTACTATATAGTCTGTTTGAGCATTATGACTTTTAAAAACCTACAAATGTAAATGGATGAATATTGTCACATAAGCATGAAAATAAACATTTATTATTCAAATAAAATACTGTTTTACAGAAATAATTAGCAAAATGCAAGAAACTCTTAAAATTCTACGTAATTAAAATGTTTAATATTTGAACATTTATTCACATTGGCACCCACTCATTTTCAACCCAAGTGTCTCAATTAACAAATTTCAGATTTCAAAAAAAAAAAAAATTGCATAAACAATAAAAGTAAGACATTAATTTTAGCATGAATTTCCTTTTGACATCTTGATTGTTAATGATGAAACATCTACATTTGTGTACAGTTGCGAGCAAAAATATACAATTGCTGGTAGATCAACATGTATATTGAAATTAAATTGTCATCTATACATATAATAAAATAGTACCTCACTTCCGTCTGTATGTCTGTCTACTTTTCATTGACGTTCTCATCACGTAAAAACTACTAGATGGATTTGTGCGGATATAACTAAGTATCCTGGTCCCAATATATGATACCTTTTTTCCGCAAAAATATCTTAAAAAGTGGAGAAAAAGCAGTGAAAGTACGCAGTTAAACTAACCGGATATGAATACTTTACTTTTTATAAAGTAAAAAAATACATAAACCGATACGTAGCATATCTTAAGGCGAAACTAAAAATGCCGGTATTAACACACAGTACTAAATCGCCGGCGAAGTAAAATAATTATTAATTGGCGATGCCAGCTTCAAACTAATTCGCCTAAAGAACACCAGAAGCACTTGCGAAGCTTTACTATCGCACTAACCATCTGTCTTATCTACTACTATCCCTTTCTAAAGGAAATAACGCAGTTAATATAGGCATTCATTGCCTGAGTATTACTTCTCTTAAAAAAAAAACAAAAAAAAAAAACTAAAAACGTAAGGGTCTTTGGTGTGGATTGCTTTCAAAGCAAAATTAAACAAAATACTTCAAGGAGCTGACGAAGTGGCGGGCACAGTTAGTTTTATATAAAACTATACTTCAAGGAGCTGACGAAGTGGCGGGCACAGTTAGTTTTATATAAAACTATACTTGAACTTAAAACACACTTTTTACTATACCATACGTAGTATAAGGTAAAGTATAGTAATCATTAAAAAAAATCGAGGTCGGGATTTCGACGGATTTATATGTTTTGAGGTCTCCTGAATCCATTTTGACTATTTTCGCAATCATGATGTCTGTGGGTTGTGTATGATGGAGTTTGTACAGGTCATACCGTTTCACATATCAAAATGAAATTTAATATGTGTCTTTGGTATATGGAGATGAATAGCTGAACAGTTTTCGGGTATAATCGGGAAACGAGAAGGGGTAGTTTCCTTACCTTTTGTGAACGGTGTACAGGTCATACCATATGTCATACTATAAACGAAAAATCAAGTATGTGCCTTTGGTTTATGGAGATGAAGAGCTGTATAAATTTTGGGCATAATCGGAAAGATGGAAAGGGGTAGTTAACTGAACACCGCAAACCGAAAATAATTATTTTTTCGATTCGAATATACTTCGAACTTTTATTCTTTATTTAATATCTCCATAAAAATATCAGTTTCCATTGGGTATGGTAAAGTTCAGTGTAGGCCACTCCTGTTTTTTTTTTTTTTTTTTTTTTTTGTATTGCTATAATTTTCTACAACCGATTGTAAGCTGAGAGGTTCAGAATCCAGCAAGAACATAAATATCCCATTTTAATTACAGAATTAATTCTCAAATAATTGAAAAGTTTTTTTATTTTAATTTTTCGATTTTAAAGTTTTTATAGATTTTCTTCGGGAATAAGATCAGAATATTTTGCTACGAATCCGTAATTGCTATGAGCCAGAAACTTTTAATTATTTTAGTATTAGGATTTATTATCCCAATGTCAGATTGATTTATGTTGCTCGGTAAAGCAATTGATGCCGTGTGCTTTTATAGTTAATACTACAAAACAATGTATGGTGCTATCAAATCCAATATCCAATTATCAGTTTTGTTATGCAAGCACAATTTAAACATGCCAGTATATTAACTTGTCTGGTATTAGTACAAAACATACATGCATACATATACAATGATTTAAATTTCATTTAAATGCAAGTAAATATACATACATTTTCATCTCCATACATATATACCAGGTGGTCTAAACTGAATTATTTTTTACTATTCGAAATATTAACTATTATTCATTCTCACTTATCTGCAGCCCATAATGAATGGAGTAAAGCTGAATTCACCTATTTTGCCCGGACCAAGGCGAATTCATACCAGGTGGAGTTGATAGCCCAGCTGATTGTTTTTTGCTTTCGTTTTTTTGCTAATGTCTTGTCAAAAATACATAGTTTCATATCTGCTAATCTAATGTCAAAGTTGTTGTTTTGTTGTAGTTGTTGCTCTACTGCTCACACCTGGTATGAATTCGCCTTGGTCCGGACAAAACTTTAACAAAACTTTTCTCCATAAAAAATTTTTTTACAGAGAGAATTCACGCACGATTCACCCAATTCGAAAAATTTGTCCGGACAAACAAAGCTGCCATATGAAATACATAAGTAAACAGTTCCAACTTGGCAAAATTAAAGTTGTATTGTCAGTTGCCGAAATTGTATTACGTATGGCAACTGGCAACTAAAAGATTTTAATTTCAGTTGCCAAATTGGCAACCATAAATTTGTGGTTGCTGTTGATTATTTTTCACAGATTAAGCAAAAAGGGCGGTAAAACTGAAGAAAGTTAGTTTTATTTTTTTTTTTCAAATAATTATGCATATTTAATCTATATATATAAAAATGAATGTTTGTCCTTTATAGAATCGTAAACTATGCATCTGATCATGTTATGATCTTGAGCAAAGTTGTTGCCCATGAGCCGGCGAAGGTTTCCAAGTTGGTTCGATTAACTTCCGACAGGTGGCGCCACGGAAAATTACTCAAAATTAATTAAATCGTAAGCTGTACATTTGATGATGGTATGATCTTTAGCAAAGTTGTTGCCCATGAGCCGGCGAAGGTTTCTAAGTTGGTTCGATTAACTTCCGACAGGTGGCGCCAAGGAAAATTACTCAAAATTAATTAAATAGTAAGTTGTGCATTTGATGACGGTATGATTTTTAGAAAAGTTGTTGCGCATGAGCCGACGGAAGTTCCTAAGTTGATGGGGTTAATTTCAGACAGGTAACGCCACAGAAAATTACTCAAAACGAATTAAATCGTAAACTGTGCAATTGATCATGCTATGATCTTTAGAAAAGTTGTTGTGAATGAGCCGATGAAGGATTGTAAATTGGTGCGATTAATTTCTGACAGGTGGCGCCACTGAAAATTACTCAAAATTAATTAAATCGTAAGCTGTGCATTTGATGATGGTATGATCTTTAGCAAAATTGTTGCGCATGAGCCGACGGAGGTTCCTAAGTTGGTGGGGTTAATTTTCGACAGGTGGCGCCACAGAAAATTGCTCTTTTTTCTGAAAAACTACTGAAGGGAAAATTTTCGCGTTAGAGGTAGTCAAATAGAGGTAAAAATAGCGCGAAAAGAGTTAAGTTGGCATCGCTGAATACAACACTAATGTTTGCTTAGGGCCAGCAATGCGGACCGGGTCAGCTAGTAGTTTATATAAATATGTTAAACAAAATGTATATAATATAGATATGTATGTACATATGTATGTATGTATGTATTTCTTAAAATTTAATATTTCAAAATAGTAAAATATCACAACACTTCAGCAGCACTTTCAAAAGTAAATATAAGAAAAGGGAAAAAATCTTCACATTGCCTTTTGGAAATAATAATTTCATTTATTTATTTTTTTTTTATTCACTTGAAATTTCTTTTTTCTTTCTTATTTATTAAATTTATAAAAAATTTTAGATTTTTTTCATTAATTTCCAGTTGCTAGAGTGTCATTATCGATAACTTTATGGCAACTGAAAAAAGTTGCCATACGTAATACCAATTTATTTGCCAGTTAGGTTGCCATCCATAATCGACCTATTAATTTAATATTTTGTTTACTAAAACAAGTTAAAACATATTATTTTTTATTTAATTTTTAGTAATCACAACAAATGCCCAACTGCATGCGAAGCAAACACTTTTAGCTTTTTCTAAACGAATTATAATTGGTGGCAACTCAATTCAACCTGTGAGTTGTCCAAACAAAATCACTTCTCTCACTCTTGGAGAGAAATCTCAAGCTACATATAAAAAAAATTTTGTTCGGACAGAATAGGTAAATCCAGCTTTACGTTTTGCTACCTCTTCCCACTTTGGGACTTACAGAATCTGTGTATGCCACTATTTTTGTGTAGTTTGTACAGGTCATACCATTTGACATATCCAAATGAAATTTTCTATGTGCCTTCGGTATATGGAGATGAAGAGATGTATAGTATTTGTGCATAATCGGGAGGGGGCGGGCAAGGGGTAGTTTCCTTACCCCCAAATTTTGTGAACGTTCTTTAGGTCATACCGTATGACATATTAAAACATTATTCAGTATGTGCCTTTGGTATATGGAGATGAGGAGTTGTGTAAATTTTGGGCATAATCGGGAAGGAGCAAGGGGTAGTTTACTTACTTCCAAATTTTGTAAACGCTCTACCGGTCATAGCGTATGACATATCAAAATGGAATTCAGTATGTGCCTTTGGTTTATGGAGATGAAGAGTTGTGTAAATTCTGCGTATAAGCAGGATGGGGAAAGGGGTAGTGTACTTAACATCCCAAACCGAAAACAATGAATTTTTCAATTCGAATATACTTTGAACTTATTTTCTTTATGTAATATATCCATAAAAACATCTGTTTCCATTGGGTATGGTAAGGTTGAGTGTAGGCCACTTTAGATTTTTTTATTTTAATAAAGCCATTATATACCAAAAACAATTAAGTTTTTATTTAACACTAGCTGTGCCCACACGCGTTGAGTACGTCCTGACAATATTTTATTCGATTTGCTTTGAAAGTAACCCACACCAAATTGTAAGACTCTTCCGTATTTACTTTTTATAAAGGTACCCCTCCCTGGATAAAAATCTACAATCTATATAAAATTCTAAAAAATATTGTAAAGCTCCGTAAAAGGTGTTAAACATATTTTAATAACAATGAAATTCTACAAAGTAAAAATACAAATATTATTAAATTGGCTATTTGGCAGTAAGTAATTCTGTTTTGTCATTATAAAACAACGTCGTCTATTGTGTAACCGTATTCTGCTTTCAATTCATTTTGTCGTTATTTTAAAACAGCACCATCTGTTGCGCAACCGTGTTTAAAATATCCCGCTTTCAACAATAAAAGATGCCTTAAATCGATACAAAAATTGGCGTACTTTTACTGCTTTTTCTTCTTTTTTTCTTGGAAATAAGATATTTTTGCTGAAAAAAAGTATCCTATGTTGGACAGAAATACAGACAGGAATAAGTTACTGTTTTGTTACATGTATAGCTTCAAAAAAATACTTGTATTTGGACCACCTGTTATGGGTACATTTGCCTTTCATATACTTCGTTAAAAAAAAAGGAATATGAAGTACTTCTAAAAGGCCTTTTTAATCCTTCTTTAGTAAGCAAAAGGATCAGTAGTCGCATTTCTTACTCATGTATTTTTTATCATTATAAAGACGTCCTTTCCCACTCGCTTCTGCTAACAATAATTCTTAAATATTTTTCGAAAAATTCTGCTAAATAACGTTCAGTTTAGAGGCTTTCCAATAAAGGAAATTTTAAAGGAAAAATTAAAAGCGTCTCCTTATCTTTTGAACCGTAATAGGAGACACTTACAACTGTGCCCGCCACGTCGTGGGCGTCCTGACAATATTTTGCTCGCTTTTACTTTGAAAGTATTCCACACCAATTGAAAGACTCTTACTTTTATAGTGCTTCAGTTATGGTTTATGTATTTAATTTATATAAAGGTACCTATCCCTCAATAAAATTCTAAAATTTACAAAAAATTCTAAAATTTATAAAAAATTCTTAAAATTATTGCAAGCCTCTGTAAACCTCTGTTTAAAATATTTTGTTAACAATGTAATTCCACAAAGAAAAAAGAAAAATTTTGATCCACTTTCAAAAATAAAAAGGTGTGTGGTGTAAATATAACCGTGTTGAAAAAAACCGTGATGAAAATATCCCAGTTTTAAACCGAAAATTTTAGCACCTTTAATCCGGAAATTGCGTTTTTTACTGCTTTTTCTCCACTTTTTCTTGGAAATAAGATTTTTTTGTGGAAAAAGAGCATTCTATATTGGGAACAGGATACTAAGGTACCTCCTCACAAAATTTTTGTAAAATCCATACAGTAGTTTTTACGTGATACGAACACAAACAATGAAGGACAGACAGACATACGGAAATGAGTTACTATTTTATTATATGTATAGATAAGTATATAATAATAAATATAATAAGAATAATAAAAAATTAGGTAACAACGCATAAATGTTACTACTGACACAACACTCGGTTACGACAAGCCATACGCTAATGCCATATGGTAGACATATATTTGAAATTTACACTGAGTGTGCAATATAATCTATAGGGTGTCCCCACACGACACGTGATGTTGTCGAATATTGTTAAACTTTATTGTATTTCGAAAATTTATTCTTGTTTTAAAAATTGGTTTGCTTTTAAATTCGTATTTTAGATGCCAGTTTGTAAATTTTAAAGTCGTTATTTTGGAAGACATATTTTATTGAGAATACAGCTGCTGAAATCAAAGCTTTACAAAAAAACTAAACGAATTATAGTAATTTCTTTAGTTTTTCTCAAATTTATCTTGAATGGGTTTTGAAATAGAAAATTAGAAATCTAAAAACAGAACATCATGTTTCGCCTCTATGAGAGAGGAAATAGGAATATGAAACAGAGCTTCTAGAAAGGAAAGCTAATGTGTGCAAAAAGTTTTTTTTTTTTATGTTTAGCAGAGACAGAGAAATGAGAATCGTATGAAAGCGAAGGTCTAAGCAGATATTTAAGAGGGCCTGAAGTGTGACGGCCTTTTTATTTTTACCGTTTGGTACGAATGCGTTTGTGTGTCTGCGTACAATAAATAGAATAAAACAATAGAAGCATCACATATTAGAGTAAAGAGGATAAGTTTTTGAATTTGTATGATGTTAAAGCTAAAACTAAGCTAACAATTTTCTAAGAAAATTATAGTGAAAACTATTCATGTGTTTTAGTTTTAGTTTTACAACACAAAATGTGATTTATCTTGTCAAGATATTCGATTATTGGATGAGGAAATTCATTTTAAATGGCCTGGTATTCTGTCTTGTGCATGTATAAAAAATTTTCTTTAATAATGTGTGTTTGCGACAAAGTTCAGATAAGAAAAATTTTAAAACTTCCAACACTTTGCAAAACAATGTTTAACAAAAAATTTAATTAAAATGTTTTGGATTAAAAAACGGAATATTCAACAATAGACAAAAGTTAAAAATACTAAATTATTTGTCAGTTGAACATTGCACTCATTAACCAAAAATATTTAACAAAATGCTTATTTGAAGAAATAAGAAGAATCTTCATCATTTAAATGATCTATATTGAATGTGACCTTTAGTCCGAAAATGATGAAACTCTTTCGGTGATATTTCCGGTTTCGTTGTTGGCCTTGTAACGAGTGATTTTTTAAGAGCTTGAGAACTTTTTTTAAAAAAAAAACGCATAAAATTTGCAAAATCTCATCGGTTCTTTATTTGAAACGTTAGATTGGTCCATGACATTTACTTTTTGAAGATAATTTCATTTAAATGTTGACCGCGGCTGCGTCTTAGGTGGTCCATTCGGAAAGTCCAATTTTGGGCAACTTTTTCGAGCATTTCGGCCGGAATAGCCCGAATTTCTTCGGAAATGTTGTCTTCCAAAGCTGGAATAGTTGCTGGCTTATTTCTGTAGACTTTAGACTTGACGTAGCCCCACAAAAAACAGTCTAAAGGCGTCAAATCGCATGATCTTGGTGGCCAACTTACCGGTCCATTTCTTGAGATGAATTGTTCTCCGAAGTTTTCCCTCAAAATGGCCATAGAATCGCGAGCTGTGTGGCATGTAGCGCCATCTTGTTGAAACCACATGTCAACCAAGTTCAGTTGTTCCATTTTTGGCAACAAAAAGTTTGTTAGCATCGAACGATAGCGATCGCCATTCACCGTAACGTTGCGTCCAACAGCATCTTTGAAAAAATACGGTCCAATGATTCCACCAGCGTACAAACCACACCAAACAGTGCATTTTTCGGGATGCATGGGCAGTTCTTGAACGGCTTCTGGTTGCTCTTCACTCCAAATGCGGCAATTTTGCTTATTTACGTAGCCATTCAACCAGAAATGAGCCTCATCGCTGAACAAAATTTGTCGATAAAACACATTTCGAACCGAACACTGATTTTGGTAATAAAATTCAATGATTTACAAGCGTTGCTCGTTAGTAAGTCTATTCATGATGAAATGTCAAAGCATACTGAGCATCTTTCTCTTTGGCACCATGTCTGAAATCTCACGTGATCTGTCAAATACTAATGCATGAAAATCCTAACCTCAAAAAAATCACCCATTATAAGGTAAAGAAGGAACGGCCGATACCTTAAGAAGCTTGTGTTTTATTCCCTTTATAATATTATTTTGTTCTCTACATATGTACATACGTATGTAAATAAAATAAAAGATAGTAAAAATAAAAAAATATTCCCATAACTGTGTGTAGGTTCTGACAATATTTTGATCTATTTTGCCTTGAAAGTAATCCACACCAAATTTTAAGACTCTTTTTTCTTCTAAAATTCATATAAAATTCTAAAAATTATTGTAAAGCTCTGTAAGAGGTGTTTAAAATATTTTAATAACAATGCAATTCCACAAACTAAAAATACAAAATTCAATTGGCTATTTGGCAGTAAGTAATTCATATCTGTTACGCAATATTTGTGATTATTTTAAAACAGCGCCATCTTTAGCGCAACCGTTTTTAAAATAGCCCGCTTTCAAATATAAAAGATGCCTTAATCTATGCAATACCTTTAAATCGGCTACTTTCACTGCACTTTCACTTGGAAATAAGATATTTTTGCTATCCTATATTGGTATCAGGATACTAAGGTTCAGAATTTTTCATTTATGAACATTCAAAAATCTACATTCATGATATTTGTCATATTTATTTTTCACGCTCATAAAAGAACAAAAAAGGTTTTGCTTATGTTCATAGATGAACGCGTGTAACTGTTTTTTTTTTTTTTTTTTTTGTAATATACATACATGAAGAGTGATAAATTAGCTTCTTCACATTAATGTTCCTTTTCATAAATGTACATGTTCATTTATGAACATTAAACGTTTATAAAATTTATCATAAAATGCCTACAATCGCACATGCAGATGAAAGAAATTAAAAAGAAATAAAAAAACATGCAGTAACACATACATCAGCAGATGCACATTACAAAATATGTGCGTACATTTATGTATTTAAATACTCAAACATGAACACTTGCGTGAACACCAAATTTTTTTCTCATTTATTCACTTTTGAACAGAAAGAGAATTAATAAATCATCTCATTCATAAATGAAAAGGCACAAAATATTTTGTAGTCTCTCACACATGTATGAGAAGATGCAGCTCAAAAATAAAATGTACACATTCATACATGAATAAACAGTGTTTGAACATTTCGGTTTTAAAGAAAAATATTCATTAGAAATAATTTAAAAAACAAAATCATTACCATTAATCAATGATTAAATTATAAAAAACATTCATCATTATTGGGCACATTTGCAATCAACATTTTTGTAGTGATGTTTTTAGAGAAAACCGACATACACTATACCACTAAAGTCTACAAACGATTACAAACTTTACATTATTTTAGGTAATTGCTGTTGGATTTCTCTGAAATTTGGAACATGAGATCAGAATGAAATAACAATAACAAATCTCTCACAAAAAAAAAATTAGAAAGTAATATTGTTGTAGTTGTTTAATGAGAAGCCTTATTTGTTGTTTTCTGAAATCCACGAAAGTCTACACACGACTTTGTTTTTGCAGTTTACCGTTATGCTCTTATATTTAGTAGCTAACTTTAAGCGCAATATAAAACATCTTTAATAAAATATTTCAGTAAATTATTAAAAAATGTCTGAGACTAGTGAAGATATTCGAAAAGTTGTAGTTAAGCTAAGGAATAAAGGAAATTCTTTATAAGAAATTGGAAGAGTGTTGAATCAAGGTTCATCCGGAAACTATCCGTCGCTGCCTAAAGAAAAACAATTTGAAATAGCACGTTGCAAGGAAAAAGCCATTTGTATGGAAACCAGGTACTTCTTTAGCACCAAAGAACTTACGAGCAACCGTTAAACATGGTGGCGGATCAGTCATGGTGTGGGGGTGTATGTCCGCAAGTGGTCTTGGAAAACTGAAGTTTATGGAAGGAACAATGAATGCGCACATGTATTTAAATATTCTCAAGGAGGAGTTTGTTCCTAGCATCGAAATACTGCACCTAGATGGCGGCTACACCTTCATGCATGGGAATGATCCCAAGCATTCTTCATTGATAGTCAAAGAATGGCTATTATATATATAACGTTAGCTCGAAGTTAGAGCCTCCTCCTCAATCTCCGGACCTGAATGTTATTGAACATTTATGGGCTTATTTGAAGCAACAGGTCCAAAAAGCTAATCCTTCATCTGTCGCTCAACTGAAGACAATTTTAAAGCAGGAATGGGGAAAGGTATCAACAGATTTTACAAAAAAAACTAACTTACTCCATGCCAATTACTTTTTACAACCGTTTGTATTTGTCTAAAGTGTAATATTAAAGAATGAATTAATCTTTTTATTGTTTTTAATTTTCTAACGCACAATCTTAATAAAAAAGATTAAAACAATACAATTCGTTTAATTTTTTTAACAAAATAATACAAAAATATATCATTTGTAGACTTTAGTGGTATAGAGTATATTCTCTGCTGTCTAATTATGAGCTTTTTTTCAAACAAAAATCAGAAAAAATATATAAAAAATTTTTGAAAATTAAATTTTAATGACAAAATTTTAACCTGTTGGACATGGCGTAGTACATATTTTCAAAAGTAGTGTCCGACTAGATTGAATAAAAAGTTACAGATTTAGAAAAAGTTACAGATTTAGAAAAAGCATAACCTGGTAAGAAATTTACACTTAGTGCGATCATAAATTTGTGTTTAATAAAAACAATGATTTTTTCATCAAAAAATTAGTAATTATACGAGTTCAATACATTTTTATTACTATTGGCAAAAACAATTGTAATTAAAAATAAATCAGTAGCATAAAATGGTACTTAACATTTTTTTTCATTGTAACTATTTGAAATAATGCCACTGAAAATTCACAGCCAATGAATGAATGAATGCCAATGAAATTGTTATTTTTTCAATATACATAGAATAATTTCTAATAAAACTTAGTAAAATAAATTTTTAATTTTCTTCCTTTTGATATAAAAACACAATCCTGGTAAAACGAAAAATCTTAATATTTAGAAAAATTACTACAAATTAAGTTCAATTATGGAATATAAAATGTCCTTCCATATTAATTAAGTTTTTGGCAAATCTTAATTTAATACTCAGTATTATAGTGCACTGTAGTGTGATATGGGCTTAAATTAAATAGCGTTTTAGAGATTAGGCTACATTAAAGCACTGTATGATATCAAAAAACCAAGCTCATAAGACACTCATTATAATATTCATTGAATGTTCACATCTGCTCATTGCACACCAGTAACGATGAGTGGACAAAAATAAACAGCGAAGATCAGCTAGCGAAGAGCTTGTAGAGTTTCCATAAGTAAGTTTGAATAAGTATGAATTAATGTTGAATATAATAACAATAAACTTGGGCCAGTTCGAGCAGTATCATGCTTTAAGTGAAATACGAACACATTTCAATTGTACAAACAAAAAATTTTTTAAGGGGTTCATTTCTTAAGAAAAAAAGAAAAAAAGCAAAACTCCACTAGTGCAAGCAAACCGCACTAAGCTTTATCCAAAAGTTTTACACAACTACTAAACAACATGAACATGAGACGAGTAAACACGATGCTCACTATTATAAAAAATTCTTTGTTTTACTCGGTCAGCTCATTGTGTTTAGAATACAGGAACAGAGGTTTGCTCACTAATTGTATAGTATGAGTAGGCATGTGTTCAGTAAGTTAGTCTGTAGTCGAGTATGACCACTTGCTCATGATCTTATGAGCTGGCGAATGCCAGCTGTTTAGTTTACATTTAGTATTTTTAATCAAATATTGTAAAAATATTTTTGTTAAAATATTATTGTTTTTTTTTAACTCTACATACAATACCGCACAATCAAATATATTTTTTGCACCATTTTTGTGTCCTGCGTGGAATTGTGTTGCTTAGTAAACTTGTAATAATCCGTGCAATGTTGTGGCAGGAAATATTTTCAATACTATTTTTTACCTTTTTTACCTTTTATTTATTTAAAACTGTTAGAGATTAGTAGTTGAACGTCATAGATTTTTTGGTATTTAGAAATTTTTAAGATGATTAAAGGATTTGCAGTTTTCAAGGATATTTTAAGAATTTTATTTGATATATTCGTATTGAAGAGTGTTTTTTTTTAGTGAGGCTGAAAAACGTTGTTGATTATTCGTATCGAAATTTATAATCTAAAAAAATAAATATAAAAAAAATAAAATAAATATTTATTTTGTGGCTGTCTACTACTCGTAGACTCTAGGCCCACGGGAGTGCGCCAATTTAAATTCCGGCCTATACGCACGGTGTGCATTCCGGCCAATACACGCGAATACGAATCCATTATCCCTGTTCCTTTATCCCCTTTATCACATATCATAGACAATGCATACGGGTAACCCTATAAACAAAGTTTGAAAGTCTTAAGGTAAAGTCACATTAGGCAAATGTTTGCCTCAAAAGTGTTTGTTGGTGTTTGATTTAAATTTTTTTAAAACATTTTAAAATTTGTTTTGTGGTCACACTAGGCACATTTATTTGCTCATTTTTGTTTGTTCAAACAAAAGCAAATAGATATTTGGCGAAACATGTTTGCCGTGATGTCAGACTAGAGAAAATATTTTAATAAGAAAAATATTTGATTAAATTGTCAAAAAATATTAATTTATTTTCCCAAAATATGTATGTATGTATGTATGTATGTATGTATGTACATAAAAAATATACATATGTATGTACTTAAGTAAAAATTAACATAGAAGCAAACTACCCTGAAGGAAATTTGGGGCAATTGCCCCCATGTCACCACTTTTGTCAACTATTATGGTGACTCTTTGGTGACATTGTCAACAAATCGTCTACATTTTTATATTTGAAAAAAATATGTTTATTTTAAATATTCAAAAAATCAATATAAATTGCGTTTCAAATCATCAAAACTGCATAACGCCTTACTGGACATTCTGGCGGAGTATAAACTTTTGCTAGACAGAATTATCAAGTAAAATATGGTTGTTACAAACCTTATTAGTCCCAAGTGTGAGTGAGTAAAATTTAAAAGAACTGGACGCTATTTTAGCCATTAGAAAAAAAATGAGATTGCGTGATTATCCATATGTGTTTAAAGGTTTAATAGGTAAACAGTTTGTTGTTTGTTTTAAGTTTTGGAATATTTTGACAATTATTTTTTTTTTTCATAATATTTAGATGCTATTTAAACTTTTAGTGAATTTTTGGATAAAACGCTTCAAGCAGCATTTCAGCGGCAAAAAAGGAAACTTTTTAAACAAATATGTCGAGACAAAGCAAAATCAAACGGAGAACAAATGGATGAAGACACTTCAAACAAAGATTAATTTTTAAAATTTTTTTAACTGAAATTATTTATAATCATACTCTTAACAATCTTATTGAATTATTCGTAATAATTAATTTTAACTTAAATTTTTTATAATCATAATCTGGAATTGTTCATATTAACATACGAAAAATTAAAAATTTTATATTTTAACATAAAATCTTTTATGAATTAGTACTTTTTAGTCATTTATTTAGTTTTTAATAAACCCACAAAAGTTAAGAAAATATGCATTTTCATTGTCCAATCTATTTCAGAAAAGTACCAAAAGTGTAGACTACAAATACTAAAATGTACTAGTGAATCACTAGTTCCAATGTCTACATATGGTCCCAAAAGAACTACCTAGTCAATAGTACCAATTTCAGTAGTGGATTTTCAATGACATGCACATGTTAAATGTCTATAGTAAATAGTATTGTCTGGGGTATAATGACACTAGTACTAGTGACTGTGTCAATAGTAAGTCAGTACAGATTCACTATTGACATTTCCTGCAGGGTAAAAAGCATTTTGCATTTGTACAGGCACATACACAGGCACGCACACAAAATCACAAACAGTCACTACTCAAAATTCAACAAATTTTCAGGAGAGTCAAAAACAGTTTTTAAAAACGTGGTTTTAAGCAACATAAAAATAGTCATAGCGGTATTCAAAATATAACGAAATTTCCCTAAGTTACGTCTCAGCCTCTTCCAGGCACAGTCTGCAAGTATCATATTCTTCAATTTTCATCTTGGCTAGATGATACTTGAAGTTTCCATAACCTGTCAACAACGCAGTTGTGTAACTTAAGGTACTTAAGAATACCTTAATGGCCTTTCCTGGGTTCCTTGAGCAGCAGGTTTAATCAATTCACTCATTATAGGACCATAGATCGCATTATGCTATTACCCAGTGCTACTCTGGATTCTGGTCCACAGAAATTCATAGCAGATTCCCCTTTAGCTAGTTGGTCTGTTGCATATTCGCAGCTGTGCCTATGTTTCCCCTAATCCATTTTAATATTACCTCATTAACCGAGGCACATCTGTTAAGTTTTAAAACACATTGCAGCACTAGTTTGGAGTACACGTACCCCTGCCGCATGCAATGAGAACCATTCTTCCCTGCACCCGACATTTTAGCAGGTGATCCAACGCATGCAGTAGTCCAAGCAATTCGACCTAGTAAACGAAGACGTACTCACCCAAACGCTGATTACAGGACATGTTCAGCTCAGCTGAGTATACACTTGCTCCTGCTCTACCGTCCATAAGAGATCCATCAATAAAAATGCTTATAGTGTTCTCTACACATTCATTGTGTACAACATCTTTCGCAATAAGAGTCGGAAGATTAGACTTTCGACTAATCTTCTTCTACTCATGCGTTCCATCGACATTTGAGCTTCTCTAACCTCCTTACTATCTAGGTCCAGGATGCTCTT
>OX451219.1:115034071-115256286 GCA_949628195.1 Phasia obesa | reverse complement strand
AATCGAAAAAAAGCACAAAATCCGCGACGACCTATATTTTGCAAAAATATTTGTTTTTATATGAAAATCTTATTTTTGCTGTATCTCCTTAAATAAGCGTCTAATCGAAATAAGGACAAAAATCCGTGACGACCTATATTTAAAAAAAAAACTATTTTTATATGAAAATCTTATTTTTGCTGTATCTCCTTAAATAAGCGTCTAATCGAAAAAAAGGACAAAATTCCGTGACGACCTATATTTAAAAAAAAAAACTATTTTTATATGAAAATCTTATTTTTGCTGTATATCCTTAAATAAACGTCTAATCGAAAAAAGGATAAAAATCCGTGACGACCTATATTTTTCAAAAAAAAATTTTTTTTATATGAAAATCTTGTTTTTGCTGTATCTCCTTAAATAAGCGTCTAATCGAAAAAAGTACAAAAATCCGTGACGATCTATATTTTTCAAAAAAAACTTTTTTTTATATGAAAATCTTATTTTTGCTGTATCTCCTTAAATAAGCGTCTAATCGAAAAAAGTACAAAAATCCGTGACGATCTATATTTTTCAAAAAAAACTTTTTTTTATATGAAAATCTTATTTTTGCTGTATCTCCTTAAATAAGCGTCTAATCGAAAAAAGGACAAAATTCCGTGACGACCTATATTTTTAAAAAAAAAAAATTTTTTTTTAATATGAAAATCTTGTTTTTGCTGTATCTCCTTAAATAAGCGTCTAATCGAAAAAAGTACAAAAATCCGTGACGATCTATATTTTTCAAAAAAAACTTTTTTTTATATGAAAATCTTATTTTTGCTGTATCTCCTTAAATAAGCGTCTAATCGAAAAAAGGACAAAATTCCGTGACGACCTATATTTTTCAAAAAAAAACTATTTTTTAATATGAAAATCTTGTTTTTGCTGTATCTCCTTAAATAAGCGTCTAATCGAAAAAAGTACAAAAATCCGTGACGATCTATATTTTTCAAAAAAAACTATTTTTTATATGAAAATCTTATTTTTGCTGTATCTCCTTAAATAAGCGTCTAATCGAAAAAAGGACAAAAATCCGTGACGACCTATATTTTTCAAAAAAAAAACTTTTTTTTTATATGAAAATCTTATTTTTGCTGTATCTCCTTAAATAAGCGTCTAATCGAAAAAAGGACAAAAATCCGTGACGATCTATATTTTTCAAAAAAAAAACTTTTTTTTATATGAAAATCTTATTTTTGCTGTATCTCCTTAAATAAGCGTCTAATCGAAAAAAGGACAAAAATCCGTGACGCCCTATATTTAAAAAAAACTATTTTTTAATATAAAAATCTTTATTTTTGCTGCATCTCCTTAAATAAGCGTCTAATCGAAAAAAGGACAAAAATCCGTGACGACCTCTATTTTTCAAACAAAAAACTATTTTTTATGTGAAAATCTTAATTTTGCTGTATCTCCTTAAATAAGCGTCTAATCGAAAAACAGGACAAAAATCCGTGACGACCAATATTTTTCAAACAAAAAACTATTTTTTATATGAAAATCTTAATTTTGCTGTATCTCCTTAAATAAGCGTCTAATCGAAAAAAGGACAAAAATCCGTGACGACCAATATTTTTCAAACAAAAAACTATTTTTTATATGAAAATCTTATTTTTGCTGTATCTCCTTAAATAAGCGTCTAATCGAAAAAAGGACAAAAATCCGTGACTGCCTATATTTTTCAAAAAAATCTATTTTTTATATGAAAATCTTATTTTTGCTGTTTCTCCTTAAATAAGCGTCTAATCGAAAACGGACAAAAATCCGTGACGACCTCTATTTAAAAAAAAAAATATTTTTTATATGAAAATCTTAATTTTGCTGTATCTCCTTAAATAAGCGTCTAATCGAAAACAGGACAAAATTCCATGACGACCTATATTTTTCAAAAAAAACTATTTTTTAATATGAAAATCTTATTTTTGCTGTATCTCCTTAAATAAGCGTCTAATCGAAAAAAGGACAAAAATCCGTGACGACCTATATTTAAAAAAAAAACTATTTTTTAATATAAAAATCTTTATTTTTGCTGCATCTCCTTAAATAAGCGTCTAATCGAAAAAAGGACAAAAATCCGTGACTGCCTATATTTTTCAAAAAAATCTATTTTTTATATGAAAATCTTATTTTTGCTGTATCTCCTTAAATAAGCGTCTAATCGAAAAAAGGACAAAAATCCGTGACGACCTATATTTAAAAAAAAACTATTTTTTAATATAAAAATCTTTATTTTTGCTGCATCTCCTTAAATAAGCGTCTAATCGAAAAAAGGACAAAAATCCGTGACGACCTCTATTTTTCAAACAAAAAACTATTTTTTATGTGAAAATCTTAATTTTGCTGTATCTCCTTAAATAAGCGTCTAATCGAAAAAAAGGACAAAAATCCGTGACGACCAATATTTTTCAAACAAAAAACTATTTTTTATATGAAAATCTTAATTTTGCTGTATCTCCTTAAATAAGCGTCTAATCGAAAAAAGGACAAAAATCCGTGACGACCAATATTTTTCAAACAAAAAACTATTTTTTATATGAAAATCTTATTTTTGCTGTATCTCCTTAAATAAGCGTCTAATCGAAAAAAGGACAAAAATCCGTGACGACCAATATTTTTCAAACAAAAAACTATTTTTTATATGAAAATCTTATTTTTGCTGTATCTCCTTAAATAAGCGTCTAATCGAAAAAAGGACAAAAATCCGTGACGACCTATATTTAAAAAAAAACTATTTTTTAATATAAAAATCTTTATTTTTGCTGCATCTCCTTAAATAAGAGTCTAATCGAAAAAAGGACAAAAATCCGTGACGACCTCTATTTTTCAAACAAAAAACTATTTTTTATATGAAAATCTTAATTTTGCTGTATCTCCTTAAATAAGCGTCTAATCGAAAAAAGGACAAAAATCCGTGACGACCTATATTTAAAAAAAAACTATTTTTTAATATAAAAATCTTTATTTTTGCTGCATCTCCTTAAATAAGCGTCTAATCGAAAAAAGGACAAAAATCCGTGACGACCTCTATTTTTCAAACAAAAAACTATTTTTTATGTGAAAATCTTAATTTTGCTGTATCTCCTTAAATAAGCGTCTAATCGAAAAAAAGGACAAAAATCCGTGACGACCAATATTTTTCAAACAAAAAACTATTTTTTATATGAAAATCTTAATTTTGCTGTATCTCCTTAAATAAGCGTCTAATCGAAAAAAGGACAAAAATCCGTGACGACCAATATTTTTCAAACAAAAAACTATTTTTTATATGAAAATCTTATTTTTGCTGTATCTCCTTAAATAAGCGTCTAATCGAAAAAAGGACAAAAATCCGTGACTGCCTATATTTTTCAAAAAAATCTATTTTTTATATGAAAATCTTATTTTTGCTGTTTCTCCTTAAATAAGCGTCTAATCGAAAACGGACAAAAATCCGTGACGACCTCTATTTAAAAAAAAAAATATTTTTTATATGAAAATCTTTTTTTTTGCTGTATCTCCTTAAATAAGCTTCGAATCATAAAAAGGACAAAAATCCGTGACGACCTATATTTAAAAAAAAACTATTTTTTAATATAAAAATCTTTATTTTTGCTGTATCTCCTTAAATAAGCGTCTAATCGAAAAAAGGACAAAAATCCGTGACGACCTCTATTTTTCATAAAAAATCTATTTTTTATATGAAAAAAAACTATTTTTTATATGAAAATCTTATTTTTGCTGTATCTCCTTAAATAAGCGTCTAATCGAAAAAAGGACAAAAATCCGTGACGATCTATATTTTTCAAAAAAAAAAACTTTTTTTTATATGAAAATCTTATTTTTGCTGTATCCCCTTAAATAAGCGTCTAATCGAAAAAAGGACAAAAATCCGTGACGATCTATATTTTTCAAAAAAAAAACTTTTTTTTATATGAAAATCTTATTTTTGCTGTATCTCCTTAAATAAGCGTCTAATCGAAAAAAGGACAAAAATCCGTGACGACCTGTATTTAAAAAAAAACTATTTTTTAATATAAAAATCTTTATTTTTGCTGCATCTCCTTAAATAAGCGTCTAATCGAAAAAAGGACAAAAATCCGTGACTGCCTATATTTTTCAAAAAAATCTATTTTTTATATGAAAATCTTATTTTTGCTGTTTCTCCTTAAATAACCGTCTAATCGAAAACGGACAAAAATCCGTGACGACCAATATTTTTCAAAAAAAAAACTTTTTTTTATATGAAAATCTTATTTTTGCTGTATCCCCTTAAATAAGCGTCTAATCGAAAAAAGGACAAAAATCCATGACGACCTATATTTAAAAAAAAATCTATTTTTTATATGAATAAATAAGCGTCTAATCGAAAAAAGGACAAAAATCCGTGACGACCTCTATTTTTCAAACAAAAAACTATTTTTTATGTGAAAATCTTATTTTTGCTGTATCTCCTTAAATAAGCGTCTAATCGAAAAAAGGACAAAAATCCGTGACGACCTATATTTAAAAAAAAAAAATCTATTTTTTATATGAATAAATAAGCGTCTAATCGAAAAAAGGACAAAAATCCGTGACGACCTCTATTTTTCAAACAAAAAACTATTTTTTATGTGAAAATCTTATTTTTGCTGTATCTCCTTAAATAAGCGTCTAATCGAAAAAGGACAAAATTCCGTGACGACCTATATTTTTCAAAAAAAAACTATTTTTTATTATGAAAATCTTATTTTTGCTGTATCTCCTTAAAGAAGCGTCTAATCATAAAAAGGACAAAAATCCGTGACGACCTATATTTAAAAAAAAAAAATCTATTTTTTATATGAATAAATAAGCGTCTAATCGAAAAAAGGACAAAAATCCGTGACGACCTCTATTTTTCAAACAAAAAACTATTTTTTATGTGAAAATCTTATTTTTGCTGTATCTCCTTAAATAAGCGTCTAATCGAAAAAAGGACAAAAATCCGTGACGACCTATATTTAAAAAAAAAAATCTATTTTTTATATGAATAAATAAGCGTCTAATCGAAAAAAGGACAAAAATCCGTGACGACCTCTATTTTTCAAACAAAAAACTATTTTTTATGTGAAAATCTTATTTTTGCTGTATCTCCTTAAATAAGCGTCTAATCGAAAAAGGACAAAATTCCGTGACGACCTATATTTTTCAAAAAAAAACTATTTTTTATTATGAAAATCTTATTTTTGCTGTATCTCCTTAAATAAGCGTCTAATCATAAAAAGGACAAAAATCCGTGACGACCTATATTTAAAAAAAAATCTATTTTTTATATGAATAAATAAGCGTCTAATCGAAAAAAGGACAAAAATCCGTGACGACCTCTATTTTTCAAACAAAAAACTATTTTTTATGTGAAAATCTTATTTTTGCTGTATCTCCTTAAATAAGCGTCTAATCGAAAAAAGGACAAAAATCCGTGACGACCTATATTTAAAAAAAAAAATCTATTTTTTATATGAATAAATAAGCGTCTAATCGAAAAAAGGACAAAAATCCGTGACGACCTCTATTTTTCAAACAAAAAACTATTTTTTATGTGAAAATCTTATTTTTGCTGTATCTCCTTAAATAAGCGTCTAATCGAAAAAGGACAAAATTCCGTGACGACCTAAATTTAAAAAAAAAACTATTTTTTAATACGAAAATCTTTATTTTTGCTGTATCTCCTTAAATAAGCGTCTAATCGAAAAAAGGACAAAAATCCGTGACGACCTATATTTTTTATGTGAAAATGTTATTTTTGCTTTATCTCCTTACATTCCATGACGACCTATATTTTTCAAAAAAAAAATTTTTTTTTTATATGAAAATCTTATTTTTGCTGTATCTCCTTAAATAAGCGTCTAATCGAAAAAAGGACAAAAATCCGTGACGACCTATATTTTTCAAAAAAAATACTTTTTTTTTTATATGAAAATCTTATTTTTGCTGTATCTCCTTAAATAAGCGTCTAATCGAAAAAAGGACAAAAATCCGTGACGATCTATATTTTTCAAAAAAAAAACTTTTTTTTATATGAAAATCTTATTTTTGCTGTATCTCCTTAAATAAGCGTCTAATCGAAAAAAGGACAAAAATCCGTGACGACCTATATTTAAAAAAAAAACTTTTTTTATATGAAAATCTTATTTTTGCTGTATCTCCTTAAATAAGCGTCTAATCGAAATGACAAAAATCCGTGACGACCTATATTTTTTATGTGAAAATGTTATTTTTGCTTTATCTCCTTACATAAGCGTCTAATCGAAAAAAGGACAAAAATCCGTGACGACCTATTTTTTCAAATAAAAATCTATTTTTTATATGAAAATCTTAATTTTTTATATGAAAAGTCTAATCGAAAAAAGGACAAAATTCCATGACGACCTATATTTTTCAAAAAAAAACTATTTTTTAATATAAAAATCTTTATTTTTGCTGTATCTCCTTAAATAAGCGTCTAATCGAAAAAAGGACAAAAATCCGTGACGACCTATATTAACAAAAAAAAACTTTTTTTATATGAAAATCTTAATTTTGCTATATCTCCTTAAATAAGCGTCTAATCGAAAAAAGGACAAAAATCCGTGACGACCAATATTTTTCAAACAAAAAACTATTTTTTATATGAAAATTTAATTTTGCTGTATCTCCTTAAATAAGCGTCTAATCGAAAAAAGGACAAAATTACATGACGACCTATATTTTTAAAAAAAAAAACTATTTTTTAATATAAAAATCTTTATTTTTGCTGTATCTCCTTAAATAAGCGTCTAATCGAAAAAATGACAAAAATCCGTGACGACCTATATTTTTCAAAAAAAAACTTTTTTTTATATGAAAATCTTATTTTTGCTGTATCTCCTTAAATAAGCGTCTAATCGAAAAAAGGACAAAAAACCGCGACAACCTATATTTTTGATGTGAAAATGTTATTTTTGCTTTATCTCCTTAAATAAGCGTCTAATCGAAAAAAGGACAAAAATCCGTGACGACCAATATTTTTCAAACAAAAAACTATTTTTTATGTGAAAATTTAATTTTGCTGTATCTCCTTAAATAAGCGTCTAATCGAAAAAAGGACAAAATTACATGACGACCTATATTTTTCAAAAAAAAAACTATTTTTTAATATAAAAATATTTATTTTTGCTGTATCTCCTTAAATAAGCGTCTAATCGAAAAAAGGACAAAAATCCGTGACAACCTATATTTTTGATGTGAAAATGTTATTTTTGCTTTATCTCCTTAAATAAGCGTCTAATCGAAAAAAGGACAAAAATCCGTGACGACCAATATTTTTCAAACAAAAAACTATTTTTTATGTGAAAATTTAATTTTGCTGTATCTCCTTAAATAAGCGTCTAATCGAAAAAAGGACAAAATTACATGACGACCTATATTTTTCAAAAAAAAAACTATTTTTTAATATAAAAATATTTATTTTTGCTGTATCTCCTTAAATAAGCGTCTAATCGAAAAAAGGACAAAAATCCGTGACAACCTATATTTTTGATGTGAAAATGTTATTTTTGCTTTATCTCCTTACATAAGCGTCTAATCGAAAAAAGGACAAAAATCCGTGACGACCTATTTTTTCAAATAAAAATCTATTTTTTATATGAAAATCTTAATTTTTTATATGAAAAGTCTAATCGAAAAAAGGACAAAATTCCATGACGACCTCTATTTTTCATAAAAAATTTATTTTTTTATATGAAAAAAAACTATTTTTTATATGAAAATCTTATTTTTGCTGTATCTCCTTAAATAAGCGTCTAATCGAAAAAAGGACAAAAATCCGTGACGACCTATATTTTTCAAAAAAAAACTATCTCTTATATATAAAATCTTATTTATGCTGTATCTCCTTAAATAAGCGTCTAATCGAAAAACGGACAAAAATCCGTGACGACCTAAATTTTTCAAAAAAAAAATATTTTTTAATATGAAAATCTTATTTTTGCTGTATCTCCTTAAATAAGCGTCTAATCGAAAAAAGGACAAAAATCCGTGACAACCTATATTTTTTATGTGAAAATGTTATTTTTGCTTTATCTCCTTACATAAGCGTCTAATCGAAAAAAGGACAAAAATCCGTGACGACCTATTTTTTCAAATAAAAATCTATTTTTTATATGAAAATCTTAATTTTTTATATGAAAAGTCTAATCGATAAAAGGACAAAATTCCATGACGACCTATATTTTTCAAAAAAAAACTATTTTTTAATATAAAAATCTTTATTTTTGCTGTATCTCCTTAAATAAGCGTCTAATCGAAAAAAGGACAAAAATCCGTGACGACCTATATTAACAAAAAAAAACTTTTTTTATATGAAAATCTTAATTTTGCTATATCTCCTTAAATAAGCGTCTAATCGAAAAAAGGACAAAAATCCGTGACGACCAATATTTTTCAAACAAAAAACTATTTTTTATATGAAAATTTAATTTTGCTGTATCTCCTTAAATAAGCGTCTAATCGAAAAAAGGACAAAATTACATGACGACCTATATTTTAAAAAAAAAAAACTATTTTTTAATATAAAAATCTTTATTTTTGCTGTATCTCCTTAAATAAGCGTCTAATCGAAAAAATGACAAAAATCCGTGACGACCTATATTTAAGAAAAAAAAACTTTTTTTTTTATATGAAAATCTTATTTTTGCTGTATCTCCTTAAATAAGCGTCTAATCGAAAAAAGGACAAAAATCCGTGACAACCTATTTTTTCAAATAAAAATCTATTTTTTATATGAAAATCTTAATTTTTTATATGAAAAGTCTAATCGAAAAAAGGACAAAATTCCATGACGACCTATATTTTTCAAAAAAAAAACTATTTTTTAATATAAAAATCTTTATTTTTGCTGTATCTCCTTAAATAAGCGTCTAATCGAAAAAAGGACAAAAATCCGTGACGATCTATATTTTTCAAAAAAAAAAAACTTTTTTTTATATGAAAATCTTATTTTTGCTGTATCTCCTTAAATAAGCGTCTAATCGAAAAAAGGACAAAAATCCGTGACGACCTATATTTAAAAAAAAAAACTTTTTTTATATAAAAATCTTTATTTTTGCTGTATCTCCTTAAATAAGCGTCTAATCGAAAAAAGGACAAAAATCCGTGACGACCTATATTTTTCAAAAAAAAACTTTTTTTTATATGAAAATCTTATTTTTGCTGTATCTCCTTAAATAAGCGTCTAATCGAAAAAAGGACAAAAAACCGTGACAACCTATATTTTTGATGTGAAAATGTTATTTTTGCTTTATCTCCTTAAATAAGCGTCTAATCGAAAAAAGGACAAAAATCCGTGACGACCAATATTTTTCAAACAAAAAACTATTTTTTATGTGAAAATTTAATTTTGCTGTATCTCCTTAAATAAGCGTCTAATCGAAAAAAGGACAAAATTACATGACGACCTATATTTTTCAAAAAAAAAACTATTTTTTAATATAAAAATATTTATTTTTGCTGTATCTCCTTAAATAAGCGTCTAATCGAAAAAAGGACAAAAATCCGTGACAACCTATATTTTTGATGTGAAAATGTTATTTTTGCTTTATCTCCTTAAATAAGCGTCTAATCGAAAAAAGGACAAAAATCCGTGACGACCAATATTTTTCAAACAAAAAACTATTTTTTATGTGAAAATTTAATTTTGCTGTATCTCCTTAAATAAGCGTCTAATCGAAAAAAGGACAAAATTACATGACGACCTATATTTTTCAAAAAAAAAACTATTTTTTAATATAAAAATATTTATTTTTGCTGTATCTCCTTAAATAAGCGTCTAATCGAAAAAAGGACAAAAATCCGTGACAACCTATATTTTTGATGTGAAAATGTTATTTTTGCTTTATCTCCTTACATAAGCGTCTAATCGAAAAAAGGACAAAAATCCGTGACGACCTATTTTTTCAAATAAAAATCTATTTTTTATATGAAAATCTTAATTTTTTATATGAAAAGTCTAATCGAAAAAAGGACAAAATTCCATGACGACCTATATTTTTCAAAAAAAAAACTATTTTTTAATATAAAAATCTTTATTTTTGCTGTATCTCCTTAAATAAGCGTCTAATCGAAAAAAGGACAAAAATCCGTGACGACCTATATTTAAAAAAAAAAACTTTTTTTATATGAAAATCTTATTTTTGCTGTATCTCCTTAAATAAGCGTCTAATCGAAATGACAAAAATCCGTGACGACCTCTATTTTTCAAACAAAAAACTATTTTTTATATGAAAATCTTATTTTTGCTGTATCTCCTTAAATAAGCGTCTAATCGAAAAAAGGACAAAAATCCGTGACGACCTATATTTTTCAAACAAAAAACTATTTTTTATAAGAAAATCTTATTTTTGCTGTATCTTCTTAAATAAGCGTCTAATCATAAAAAGGACAAAAATCCGTGACGACATGTATTTTTCAAAAAAAAAAATCTATTTTTTATATGAAAATCTTAATTTTGCTGTATCTCCTTAAATAAGCGTCTAATCGAAAAAAGGACAAAAATCCGTGACGTACTCTATTTTTCAAAAAAAAAACTTTTTTTTAATATAAAAATCTTTATTTCTGCTGTATCTCCTTAAATAAGCGTCTAATCGAAAAAAAAGGACAAAAATCAGTGACGACCTCTATTTTTCAAACAAAAAAATATTTTTTATATGAAAATCTTTTTTTTGCTGTATCTCCTTAAATAAGCTTCTAATCATAAAAAGGACCTAAATCCGTGACGACCTATATTTAAAAAAAAAACTAATTTTTAATATGAAAATCTTTTTTTTGTTGTATCTCCTTAAATAAGCTTCTAATCTTCAAAAGGAGAAAAATCCGTGACGACCAATATTTTTCAAAAAAACTAATTTTTAATATGAAAATCTTTTTTTTGTTGTATCTCCTTAAATAAGCTTCTAATCGAAAAAAGGACAAAAATTCCGTGACGACCTATATTTTTACAAAAAAAGCTATTTTTTAATATGAAAATCTTATTTTTGCTGTTATTTTTGTGTTAAATAAGCGTCTAATCGAATAAAGGACAAAATTCCGTGACGACCTATATTTTTACAAAAAAAGCTATGTTTTAAAATGAAAATCTTATTTTTGCTGTTATTTTTGTGTTAAATAAGCGTCTAATCGAATAAAGGACAAAATTCCGTGACGACCTATATTTTTACAAAAAAAGCTATGTTTTAAAATGAAAATCTTATTTTTGTTGTTATTTTTGTGTTAAATGAGCGTCTAATCGAAAAAAGGACAAAAATCCGTGACTACCTATATTTTTCAAAAAAAACCTTTTTTTATATGAAAATCTTATTTTTGCTGTATCTCCTTAAATAAGCGTCTAATCATAAAAAGGACAAAAATCCGTGACGACCTCTATTTTTCAAACAAAAAACTATTTTTTATATGAAAATCTTATTTTTGCTGTATCTCCTTAAATAAGCGTCTAATCGAATAAAGGACAAAATTCCGTGACGACCTATATTTTTACAAAAAAAGCTATTTTTTAATATGAAAATCTTATTTTTGCTGTATCTCCTGAAATAAGCGTCTAATCGAAAAAGGATAAAAATCCGTGACGACCTATTTTTTATTGCAGTTTAAAGTTTTTCATATAAAAATCGATTTTTTGCCAAAAATATAAGTGATCACAGATTAAGCTTATTTTCTCGTAAAGCTGATATTAACGGGGTTTAAAGTTTTTTTTATAAATTTTTTCATATGAAAATCGATTTTTTGCCAAAAATATAAGTGATCACAGATTAATCTTATTTTCTCGATAAAGCTGATATTAACCGAGATATTGCAGTTTAAAGTTTTTTATATAAAATCGATTTTTTGCCAAAAATATAAGTGGTCACAGATTAAGCTTATTTTCTCGATAAAGCATATTAACGGAGTTATTGCAATTTAAAAATTGTTTAAAAATAATGCTAACTCAAAGGTAGATTTATCCAAGGATGATAGACGACAAGGTTACTCCATCCGGAAAATAAAATTAAAATTTTCTGCGCATGTCGGCCTAATGACGTCACGGAAATGTCTTCCTATTGGCTAATAATTCTGATTGAACTAGAAATGAGAGAAAGTGAGGTTTGCCAATTTTTGCCTATTGGTTAGATTTATTTGTACTTCTATCATCGTAGTTGACAGACCGTTGGCAATATGTTTCTGCGAATAATGCTTGTTTTCGCCCCTTAAAATTATCCAATTCTTGGACTTCTTTTTTCATTATACATCAACGACTTACCAAACCAACTCTCCCATTGCAAAATTCATATGTACGCAGATAACATGCAGTTATGTATGTATATTTAAGCAGTGCAGTACACTCCCCTACAAGAAATGGATGATTGAAACCTAGGCGAATTCATACCACGTGGAGTTGATAGCACAGCTGATTGTTTTCTACTGTCGTTTTTTTGCTAATGTCTTGTCAAAAATACATTGTTTCATATCTGCTAATCTAATGTCAAAGTTGTTGTTTTGTTGTAGTTGTTGCTCTACTGCTCACACCTGGTATGAATTCGCCTTGATTGAAACTAACACATGCACAATGAAAACTCATACATACATAAAAAATTAATGTGAGCAAGGCATATTTAACCAGGTGACTGCACATGGCGGAGCTAATACTAAAGAGAAATTTTTTCAATTTTTTTTTTATATGGAGTTTGACATTAATCAGGTTTTTTGAGAGAGAATAATATCTATTTTACTGTCAAAATCCATATAAAAAAATTCAATAAATTTTTTACCTAAATTTCCTCTCCCTTACACTATCACCTTGTTTAATATGCCTTGAATGTGAGTAGCAGATTTGAATTTTTTGTAAAATACAACTCTGCCGCTGTAAATTGAGTCGTATATTGTAAAATTTATTCGCGTGTTTTTAAAATATTAAAATAAATAGGAAAAGAAAATAAATGTAAAAAGAAGTTTGGTGCATAAAAAAAATTATTAAAAATATAGAATGTGTTAACATGGAGTCGCCAGCATTCTTTCCTTGAAGACCCTTGTGGCTGCGGAAGAGGTAGAGCTGAAATTAAGGACAGCAAATTTCACTCAAGCAATAGTAACTAATTTAAATTTTTACTTTAATATTTTATTCTTCACAGACTACATACATATGTATGTATTTGCATAAGCAAAAAATCAACGTCGGGGATTACTGCTGACATCCGCGGAATCTGTTCGGAAGACCTGCTGGAGAAGTACAATGAGGAAGGTATGTAGATGAGAAAAATATGCTTCCGGAAAGTTTATGTGAGTTGATGACCATCCTCGAGGTATATACATACTTTGAGCTATCTTAAAATATTTTATAACTTATATATTTCTTCACATTTCAGATGTTTTACAGTAGCAGGGAGTGATTGAATTTCAAAAAGCCTACGAATGACAGTAGAACGCAGTCATCATTGAGCGAATAAAAATATTTAAATATGAATATTGAATCTGTTTCTGCATAAATTTTGCTTAGTCAGCTGTGAGGGGTCATTATTCATCCAGTTTGAGTAGTCATTGTTAATTAATTTTTACATCATAGTTGATCACACGTACGGCGAATTCACAATTCACGTACACAAATTTTTTCATCATTTTTGTCTTATTTCCTTAATAAAATGATGGTAACTTTCTTGTACACAATGAGAAAAATTCTCTCATCAGTGACACTCAAATGATTGCTCAATTGACGGTTACTCTTCTTGTAGGGTTAGTTACCCAAGACATTGAGCGAATTAATGATGACTTGATGAAATAGTTCGCTGGGCATCTGCAAATGGACTTTTCCTAAACCCTCTCAAGTCAAAGTGCATAATAATTCAGAAGAGAACTATTAGTCCTATTAAAAATGTTGACATTTTTATATTTTTATGGGGGAAATAATTTAAATCGTGAACAGTGCTAAGATTATCGGTATAATCTTTAATAATAACATATTTCTGACATTTTACTTTGATATCAATTAAGGCGAATTAATTTATTTTGACAGAAGCAGCCAACCAAACAAAAAACCAAGGCATATTCATCAGGTAACCTCTTCCCCTTAAATGGAAGTTGAACTATCAAACTGAATATTAAAAATTTTCGCCTTAATATTTCCCCTCAGTAGTGAGGCTCCCTCGGTAGTGAGTCTACCTGATGAATATACCTTGCAAACAATTAAATGTGTTGTTTTTTATTGTCATTTCGTTTTCACCTGATGAATGGAATCGCCTTGAGCAGGACTTTTAATATAAATTCGCCTTGTTAAAAATATTTCAATAATTTTTTTTTACATTTTTCTTCCATAAAAAGTGGATTTTTTGTTTTATTTTTAAATAAAATAAAAGCCAAAATCTTACTACTAATGAAATAAAATCTTTGTGCTCTCCTCTTTGGTGGTGTTAAAAACGATTAAGAAATAGTATATATTTAATGAAAATTACGCTTTTGTAAAATCTCTTCGTGCTATATTGTGAATACGGCTGTTTATTTACCTATTGTTCTATCCCCACCAATATTAAGTATAAGATTGAAGCAAATTAAAAAGATCCAAAAACATAAAATTCATTTAATTTTTATGCGCCAGAAAATAGCACAAAAGCGAGGCACAAAAGAAAACTAATCGTGTTTACGAAATAGCACAAAAGAAACCTAATGAATTTGAGAAACAGATGTATAGAAGAACCTGTTGGGTTCTCATTGATATTACGCCAATACATACCACAAGTTATCTGTGCCCAATATATCAAAGACGATATAGATCCGAACTTTTTGATTAAAACGAACATTGCTGTGCGTGCAAAAGATATAAAAATAGTACTTTTTAATTTTTAATAATGAATTTTCTATAGTTTTCTCCCTTGTTCACAAATGTACATTAATTTCCTTTATACCAGGAATGCCAAGTAACAAATTTAAATTGCATCAATTTGTGTTTTAAATTGTACCTTTTAACATAATTTTACCGAATAATTTACTTGGTACGAATGTGCTATAAAAAATTAAATTAATTACATATGTATATACTTAATTGCTAACATTTTCAGTAAATTAAGCAATTCGCTGGTCCAAATTGCCTTTAGATCTGGTTTTAAGTAACTTAAGATCTGTTCCAGGTGGATAACAAAGCATTCCGAACTGGGACAAATTATTCCAAAAGCGTCCCAGATAATAATTTTTGTGTAATTTTGACAGAAAATGAGAGAGTAATATGTCCTTTACAAAGTAAAACAAACCAAGATGAATTCATTTTACTAGGTGGCAGCACGGCGAAGTTAATTATTTCTTGCTTTACTTCGTAAACCCCCGTTTGCATTAGTCATTAACAATCTTACAAGTCAAACTTCATATAAAAAAAACAGTATTAAAAATAATGTTTTTTATACGAAATTTTGCTTTTGTTAAGACATGTTAATGTCTAATGGAGACGGGGGGCAGCTCGCTGTCAGAAATTCGTTTATTTTTTTTTTTAAGTTGAAAAATAGAAAATAAAATTCTAATTATTTAAAAAAATATTTTAAGATAAAAAAATTTACGAAATACTTACAAAAAAGTAAGTGCATGTTCTCCTTGTTGTCCAGGAGATGCTACTTTATATAGATTCGCCTTGGTAGATCTTTTTCTTTGGGTTCAATCTAAAATTTAAATATCAGCTGGTTTTTCTTTACATTTAAAAATCAAAAACTTTTAAATAAAGGAAGAAAGTTTTTAATTAAAATTGGCTAAAAAGTAGAATGATCTTCCATTTTCAAAAAAGATTGAAGTTGTATACTTTTGTAAAAATAAAGGCAAAAAATCAAAACTGAAATTCCGTAGAGCTGCGTACTGGGCTTAAAAAGAAAATTACAGAGACGTATAACAAAGAGTGTCGCCTTTTTTTATTCAACTGAAACAAAAAATAATGTTCGGGCAATTGTTTGGTACAAGGCGACTCACATTCATGACAGGTAAACTCGCGGGGAAAAAAGTACAACTCTGCAATAAAAATACTTACATTTTGTTATTGTAAAAATCATTTTCGGCTGTCAAAAATATTAATAAGCGTATGTAAGAAAATTTTGACACTGGAAGAAGGAAAAAGAAATGAGAGCAAAAAATAGTCAACTAAGCTGTCAAGATTACCTGTTACTGAATTAGCCTTGGTACAAGGTTTATCTTACCAGGTAGCAAGGCATATTCGTAACAGGTAACTTGCGCAAAAAAGGAGTACACCTCTGAAAAAAATTTTCTTCTATGTTTTTTGGCATTTAGAAATACAAGGCAACAATAAAATGCCATGTTGTTCTTGTATTGTATTTGTTATAGAGATAAATCTACCTTAATTTGCTAATATAATTTTTGACATTTTATGCTTTTTATACTTTTTAAAATATATATTATTTTTATTTCTATGTTTAAACAATGTTATTGTGTTCAATACAAAATAAAATTTTACAAACACGACTACATGATTTTTATTTCTACAAACGACCACATAATGAATTTTACTTTTGTAAATATAAATGGAAAAATTTCAAACCCGAAATTCAGGCGAGTTGCAAACTGGCCTTGAAGCCTGAAAATTATTAATTCAATAAAAATTAGGGCCAGTTCGTAAATGCCTCACAGCTCTGCATATTATGCGCACAATGTTCGTAAATGCAAACGTTGGCAACACTGCAGCTGTCATCTGTTCGTAAATGCAACACTAAAGTCTATTATGCGCAAATAAATACAAAAAACTAATCATAAAAATGGCTGATGCAATGGATGTGTGAGTATGACTCTTGTTAAGTTTTTATTATTTATTTATTTTTATTTAATATTTTTCTTAGTTTTTAGACTCGAAGGTGAGGAAAAGATTTGCAAATTGTTTATAAGGATAAGATTGGATATTGGAATTCGTCTTTTTCTGTTTAATATTTTGTTCAGAATTAAATTTCGTTTTTTATTCTTTAATCTTCTTTTCTTTAGAATATTACACAAATCTTTATCATTTTTTATATCATCCAGTTCACAAATCGAGTTTATTATTAATTTTTCCATTTTGCATCAAATTTCTTCGTTCGTAAATGCAACAATAAAATATGCAAAACAAAGCATCAGCAACAGCTGATCAGCAGTGGCATCGCAAAATAATCATATTATGCAGCGTAATGTTGCATTTACGAACAGGCCCTTATACTTAAAAAAATGTTTTGTGTAATTTGAGTTCGAAAAGTACATTTCTAAAAGCCGGTTAGTACACTTTTAAAATTTGATTTACCATCCCTGTGATACAACACTAAAAGAGAGCCATTTAGTTAAAGTCAAGGCGAATTCATAACAGGTAAACTCGAGAGCTCAGGTGATTATTTTTGCTTTGTTTGTTTACCCTTCTTTGGATGTCAAAATTTGTTTACATTTTTTTGTCGATTACATTTATTGAATTTGGCGCGGCATTTCTTACAAAAAATTAATTGCTTTTAAAAGGAAAATTTAAAAGTTTGTAGAAAAAGGAAAGTATTTGTTATACTATTTCACTTAACTATTGTATTTTTATTAATAACTATTTTCTTTTCTTATAGTGACAACTCCAGGCAGCTTCCTATATAACCAACCTCATGAATGAAACCTTCCACTTACATACATGTGCATATTATAGGAGCTGGTGCCGGTGTTCTTTTTATTACTTATAAGATAAGCAAATACATAGTTTTACACAACATTCATAAATAAAACACAATTTATTTATTTAATATGAAAAACTTTTATTTATTTTAATATAAGAAAATGCAAATTACATTTTGCAAACAAAAAACAACATGTATGCGTTGGTATATGAATAAAATTAATCGCATTTAAAACATACATACATAAATATGAACTACATGAACACAATAAAACTAACAACACTTTATAACACCAAAAGTTTAAATATTCTTTTATATAAACTTTCTTTTACTGAAAGCAAAACTTTTACAATTTAACAATTTTCAACTTTATTCTTCTTCTTTATATTTTTGGTCAGATGCTTTTGACATTCAAAGAATATTTTACACAAACAAAATGTATGCAGTGTTGTATTGATTTTCGCCGCGAGTCTACCTTGTTTATTATGCCATGGTTAAAGTGTATCAGTTGAGTTAATAAACTGTTAAAGTGAATTTGGTGAAGGAATATTTCTTTAAAGACCATATTTTTTCAATGTAAGTTACAAACAAATTAATTAATTAAAACGTTAAATTTTTATTAACTGCATTAATAACAAATTATTTGGGTTTTATAACTTTAAAGTTAAAAGTAATATGTGTACATACTTATGTATGCAGATATGTACATACATAGATACACGCAGTGATATTTAAATTAATAAACATAAAATAAGGAAATTCTAAAAATTAGTTGTTCTTCAATTGCTTTGTTTATATTTACTTTATCTGCAGGCAGCTGCAAAAACTTGCGCCATGCATTTTTTTCGGCGCCGTTTGAAAATCGGCTATCAGCTCAGTGTTACCAGAAATTTTTACTATAAAATCTTCAAAATTGGACTAAAAAATCTGCAAACTAAATAATAACAATTTAAAATCGGAGAAACTAAAAAGCAAATTAATATGAGGATTAATAAAATAAATCAATGAATATTAAGACTCATTATTATCATACAACAAAAAAAAAAAAGGAAAAGTTTATTTAATCTTTACATAAATTCTGTTACACTGCTGTAATATAATAGGCTTTTTACACTGACCAACATCTTAGTGAAACGTCTGGAAGATGTTGAAAATGTGAAAATCAGTTTACATTTGCAACATCTTCTTACATCTAACATCTACCAACTGTCACTCAACTGTTGAAAAATTAAAAGCAAAGACGCTTTTAGCTAATAAAAAATAAAAATATGGGTTAACAACAAATTTTTATAATTGGAATAATTGTTGTTTTGCTAGAACAAACCCAAGTATTAATGTAGAGTTTAAAGTTATTGAAAGCATTTTAGAGAAAGAAGATATAAAAAAAAAATTGTGTACCTTCGTATGATGCTCATTTTTAAACAAATATTGCTTTATATTTTTTCCACATAAATGACATTTTTTCAGTGATGCCACTAAATTAATTTAGTTTATTGCCACCACTGTTGCCAAATTGGAGATTTTGCAGCTAAATCTAGCGTTTTTGCAATGCCATTCGTGAGAAAAATTGTCTCTTACCGGTTAGCGGGAAATCTAGCGATTTTTAAATTGATTTTAAGAGATACAATTTTTGTCAAATGTCCAATGCATTTGAACAAAGTAAACTTGCTGGGGGGAGCAAAAACTTTTTTTGTACGGAGTGACAGCTAAAAATTATTGTCGTGACTTTGTGGTTCTTACATTTTTCATGCGAGAACCACGACATCTCAGCAATAGCACGTTTAGTGCCGCTTTTTAAAGTTAAAATAAGATATAATTGCTAAATAACTAGGTCTGGTTTAAAATTTTATTCACAATAAATCGATTGTTACAGTGACTATGTGGTAGGTGACATGGTATTTTTTTTAAGCATTTACAAATTGTATCGAATACCATAAGTAATAGCACAAAAATAATCTTATTTTTTCAAAAATATATGGGACGAATTACTCCACCAGGATGAGATTTATACAAAACAACAACTTTATCTGGTTTTGCTTCTGTAGAGAAGTAAGTGTTCTTGTCTTTTAGTTTGCGGGTTACATTTGTGTCACTTCAGCAAAAGGTATTAGTTACTATTCGTGAAAAATTAAGTTACACTTTTGAATTTAATTGCAACTGTATTGTAACAAAAAAGTCTGCGGGCAATAGGTTCTTAAAAACCTTGTGAGTATTTTCGACATTCCAAGTTTTGTTTGCTTACATAACCATTTAGAATGGGCTTTATCAATAAACGTTGCAAATATAACTGTATTGAAAATGAAGTAAATTTTCTAAAAATTTTACAAGTTTTTGTCAGAAACAAATAATTCATTCCTATATCTAAAAAAAATTACTTTCAAGTTTACCTAGAATGCGACAAACTGTCGATTACCTGAATAATTTTCTTTAATTTTTGTTAAATTTCCCTTAGTCATTATACAATCGAATAATATCCATTATTAAATTGCATGACCTACTGAACACAAATTGCTTTAAAATTTAAATATACTGGAATTTAAATGTAATTTTTATATTTTTAGCTATTTTTTTACTTTAGTTACCGCTAAACAAAAAATTTTGCGGTTTCTGGCGTTTTTTAATACAAATTTGGTGGGAAATCTTAAGAAAAAGTTGGCAACAGTGGATGACACTCAAATAATCGAAAGATGTAAAATGGAACAAACTGAGATAGGAACATCTTGTGAAGATGTTGAAAGATGTTGAATTTTAGGCCTGTGTATTTCTTATGGAAAGATGTCAATATCTTCGCAAATTGATAGTAGATGTTAGATCTTGATTAGTGTAAAAAGCCTATAATAGTTTTATTGAAGTCTTTTAAAATTATATTTTTTTTAATTTGACAGCAAAGTTCAATATAAAAATTTACACAGTTGTTAAGAATTTCTTGAATTTTATTTTCGCTTAATTCTGCTTTAGTAATTAATTTGTAAACAAAAATACCTACATACACTGTTTCTGAGTATTACATATTAATTAATTAAATACAAAATGCTGAGAACGAATTCTCTGTTAAAAGAATATGCCTTTTAAAGACGTTTAAATGGTACGTAGTGCTTCGCTTGAAATCGCCGAACTATTTATATCAAACGTTTATAGTTAATAAAACTTGTAATGATAATAATAAACAAGATTTAAGTACCGTAAGCGGTTTACTCGTTGAGAACAGAAAAATGTTTTACACCAAGGATGATAAAAAAAGGTAAAAATTAAATAAATTTTCTTCATACCCCGAAAAAAAATTCCCCCCGGGGGTTCCAATTGTCGCTACAGAAGATTGCAAATGCTTTGACGCGTTTCACTCGGGGAAAATAGGGGCACCAGACGCTAGGGTTCCTAGAACCTAAGTGTGGAAGAAATGGTCTGTTGTTTTAATAGACGGGTCCTCTTCGAGGCCCGACCAGTGCCCAAAGTACTGATACCACGGGAATCGGTAGCCCCACAGAGAGTCTATCCTCTCTGTGACCAGTTGTTGGTGAGGTCCCCTTCAGGGGTACACGTGGTGGTCTCCAAACCCCTAAGCAAGAGGCTATAATATGGAATCTAGGCTTGCCTCTTAGGCTTGCCATATTATATAAATTGCTACTCATTGTGACTGTATCACACATAAATTGCGATACTGGCGGCAACGTCATATCATGGGGTCTTGCTATACTACACAATGGGGGAGCTAGTCTACGCTTAAATTTCACTCGGTGGTAAGACCATCGTGGGATTAGGCCAACCGGCAGGTTCCCACGTTAATCTTGTTCCACATCATACCCCGAAAATATCGAATTTGTACTTTCACTTTCACATACACATTAATTTAAAAAATCCATTTTATTTACGGTTACAATACAATTAGAAATTATATTCCAACTTTTTTTTTATCGAGCATAGTAACGAAGACATGAAGTTGGATAGTTCGACTTCTATTTAAGGGGAAAAATTGTAAGTTTAACTGACAATAAAAAAATTAGCTAATCAATAGTGTTAATCAGAAAAATTTTATTTTAGACACTAGCAGAATGTAATACACATGCCTCCTCAGCATTCATCGTATTTATCTACTTTGGGTAGTGTTAAGTTGTAAACATCATCTGTTGAACCAAATTTAGATAAAGGAGTACGAGAAATTTTATCAAAGTCAATAGGAGTCTCTCCATCTACATTTATAGTCGCTTCAGCGAAGTCTCAGTTAGCTAAGAAAGCAACATTTGTTTATTTGATAAGTAGATTTAATATGTTCCCTTTAGTAGTAAAACAAACTCTGAACTGAAATTATGTTCATTATATATTTAATTTTTCGTTTATAAAAAAATTTATGTATTAAAAATGAAATTAAAAAAGTTCGATACTATTAATAGTTTTTCAACAAACTACCTAAAATATCGAATGCGGTGACTTGCAGATCGTTTTATTTTGAACCATAGTTAAAAGTTGCTGAATTTTATTGATCAACAACACAAATTATAAAATAACGCCGACATAAGACCATTCGCTTTTGCCGGCGGCTTGTCTTGAAAATGTTCGTCGGCACGCCAGCTTGTTGGCACCTCGGCGCAGATTAATATGAAATAAATGTTTGTTCTCATTTCTCTCCATCTTGTTGAGTATAAAATTCAGACAGCTGATAATCATATGTTTGCACCAGGGATGGAAAATACAATAGTATTTAATGTTTTTTTTATTTTGTTTGTAAAATAAAATACCGAAAAAACAGACTGATCAAACAAATTCTTTTTTATAAAACATTTCATAATATCAATATTTGACGAAACTAACGAAACCGAACTTTCTATCTTACATGATATATGTATAATAAATGACGATTTATAACACCGTTTTACGAAATTGGCAGCACGCATGGAAAAAAGTAGGTATATTCTGAAAGAGTAGCACAAAAAAATATAATTTTTTTAGATCAATTCGAAAAATTGCAAATTTGTATAAAAAAGAAATCATATTCCACATAATAATTTTTTTTTCGACTTTATCAAAATCTATTAAATGGCAGGATTATCAGATAAGAACCTGTTGTATGAGTATTAATAAATATATTTACACATTTTCTAATGTTAAATTATGTGCGTAAAAAATTTTAAAAGAAGTTTACTTTTGAAAAAGGTTTTTAAATTATTAAGCTAAAGTTTAAGTATTAGGAAATTTTGGACGCTTATTTTGGCGTTCATACGATTCCGTATTTGTTTTGCGATAAGGATGTTGACTCAACATCGTAAATGATAAATGCACATCATTTAAGATGTTGTGAATACCCTTCCTTTACTAAAGGTAGCGCAACAACTTTAAGATCACACTAGACTTTCCATTTGTGCTGGTTGTAATTTATTACATCTAGATTTTTTTCATGTTTTGGTAGAGTGTCCGGTTATGGCAGGTGTTCGTTATGAGAGGTTTTAGAAAATGGCCAATAGTTTTTTTGAAATAAGATCAATTTAACATTAAGAGATTAAAGAATATTTAATGTGGCAACAACTCGAATGTCAACAAAAGAAATACTTTTTATTATTGAGAAGAAATTGTTTTTGTCATAAGATCAGTACACAGTTTTCGTTTCAATTTAATAATTTTTGAGGCATTTTTATCTGTCTGTTTTTAATTAATAGGAACAAATATACATATCGTTACCATAATAGAGAAAGGTCCTAACTCGTTTTTTTAAACGAGTTTTTTTTTGCATATTTAGATAGATGATCTTCTGGTACATACATACATATGTATATATGTACATATGAAAAACAATGTTACAGTATTAAAACACTAGGAGAATTTAATAAAAAATTGCCTTAAATAATAATTCGCGACTGCAAAACTATAATTTTTATTAAATTTTTTCCATCTCCTGTAAAGTATGTAAAACGTTAGTTAGGCCCTTTCTATATTAAGGTATCGATATGTTTGTACATACATACATATGTAAATTTAAATTAAGCTGACTCAAATGTGTTTATTTGCTATACCCTATACCATATGAAGGGTATTATGCATTTGAGCTAATCTTTGTAACAACGAAAAGCAATAATAGCCTTATGGGAGTTTTATCGAATAAAATAAAATAATTTTCTCATTTCATTACTTACTGTCGCTTAAAAAATTAGCAATTGACTTAAGCTAATTTTTTTTCTAGTTTAGGGAGCCGTTTTTGACATTTTCAACTAGAAAGCAATAATAAAGACTTTGTGTAGTATAATAAATCGACTACCTTGATTTTGTCATAAGCGCTCCAAATCCCACTATCTGTAGACATGTCAGAACTTTTATGATAAGAAGGACATTAAGGTCAAATAACTTAATAAAATGTAATAAGAAGTAGTAGTGGACTGTAAATAAAATATTTGTGATTTGTATCGAAGAGCAGACATTGTAAATAAACAATATATGTTTTTCATTTTTTTCCGAACCATAAAATCTTTCACTAAGATCCCTTACTAAATTTGCCTCTTCTAACTAACTAACCTAAACAAAGGCGTAAGGCGTAACGACGTCTAGCGCCTAGCTTTGAACAAACCTAAATAAGAGTACAACGTTTTGTAATAAACAGTAATGTTAACATATTTCGTTAAGTAAATCTAATATTTAAACGGAAAACAGAGGTAAAATCTCTAGATAAAGCAGAAAGCTAAATGGTACCACTCTTACAAAAAAAAAAAAAAAATAATAACATTTTGTTTGCACCCAACTTCACTACCTAACGCTCTGTCAAAATTGGATTTTCTAATTGCAAAGCGTTAATGCAGCGCTATTTAGGTTTGCGTCATACCTTTTGTATGTACATGAGAATTTTTGACCGTTATTTTACGCCTTACGTCCTTGTTTAGGTTGAGCAGTAAGTGATGTAAAAATCCACTCTTCAGTTGTAAGTTCTACTTTGCCAAATTTGTGCTGTTAGAACTCCTTGTTGTAATATGATTTCGGCTGAAATCAAGTTGAAATTACGTAATTTCGCATACATTTTACCATTGCCCAAATTAACTCATTCTACTTAATTTCGTCGAAATTAACTTGAAATTATGATAGACAACGCTGGTTTTATTGAAAAAGCTACTTTTTTTGCAACCTAGACCATATTTACAACCTAGAAAGTCCGTTTTGTTTGAAAAAATTTAAAAGCCAAATGAAATAATGGAAATGTACATAATTGTACATTAATTTAGTTGTAGTGTTGTTTTTAATATTCGTGTATATTTTAAATCAATGCGAAAGTGTTGTGCGAAAGCTTTTTGCAAAAGAATTAAATTATACAAATGCAACTAAGCGTGATCAGCTGTTTGCGAAATTAACTCGTCACTAGATTTTTACGAAATCTACTTAAAATCTAACAGTACTTAAAGATGCAACTGTGGTTTTGTCCAAATTGTACTAAAAAATACAACTGTTTACAACGAAAATGACATTTTAATTAAAAAAACAATAAAAATAATTTAAATTAAAAAATTAATTCATTAATTGAAAAGATAAGTTAAATTAAATATAAAATTGAGGTGCAAGTTGAAAATAAGAGGTAAGCTAATGAAATATGAAGATTGAAATCTTGCTAGTTTAAAAAAAGTGACAAAGTGAAAAAGATTTTGAACGAAATCTACTAGATTTCGACGTAGTGTAAATATTATAATAATATTACCCCTTGCGATTATGCCCACGAACCATGATATAATAATAGAAGGTAATTCCATTCTCTCTTTTTGTCGCCATATTAACGTTCTGACATTTGCGGGAATTATTTAAATTTGTGCTACCATATCACATACTTTGTGAAATCCCATTTTGCGTTTTTTTCCCTTTATTCGAAATTTTAAAAACTAGAAACAGAACCAATCCTTAAGTTTATGTATGTAAGTAAACAAACGAAAATTGTTTTAGTTTAAATTAATAGTAATACAGTTTTGCAGGATTTCACAAATAAGATTTTTTAATATCCCTATATCTGACAAATGTGTCTAAGTTCCCGTTTTTTTATTAAGTACAAGTTACCCAAGGCAAGGAATGTTCATTTAAGAAATTATTATTTTTAACTTAGATGGAAAGCTAATCTGCCAGGAGTATCAAGAAAAATTGAAAGTTGCACAATTATAGGAACTTAAAATTAAAAAGTTTGGTTAATTTTATTGTGAATAAGGAGGCTGCATGCAAAATAACTCTATGCAAAATTGCTCAAAAGCAAAAATGAAAAGAAATCCGAAATTTGGTAATATTTTGTCGTTTTTGAAAAATTTACAAATGGACAATTATCCAAAATGTTTAATAACTATCACCATAAACTTCGTCACCACTTTGACGAGCCGACATCATTTTATATTGACGTCAACATCAATTTGATTATAATTTTGCATTCCCTAAAGCTCTTATGACGATTTCGACGGTTTATTTATAACATTGTTCTGTAGAAAAATATTCTTTTAAAAAAATTTTATATTGTGGAATGAAAGTGCTTAATAAGAATCTGTTCTAAGTTTTTTCTATCACGTCGAAATTTTCTATTTCTTCAACTAATTTTCCGAATTGGGTCAAACTTGTATTTAAATCTTTTCCATTTTGAATTTTATAAACCAAGGCGATGAAATCGTCGTCACAACAAAACTTTTACGTCACATATTCTTACAAATAACAAATAAAATTAAAAACTCATCATTAAATGTTATGTCGACAAAGAGAATACCAACCTATATTGTGTGGACGACGCCAAATGGAATAGGGGTGATTCTCAGGAAATCCATCAATAAGAGTGTAAAAACAACGGTTTGAAGTCCTAAAAACTAGCTAAGTAGTTACATTGTTTACCTTAAATTACAGAATTGTTAACATTAAAGATTTATTAAAATTAAAAAAAAAAAAAATATAAAAAAGTCGATGCCCTTAATGTCACTACTGACTTTTTTACAAATTTTTTTTTTGCCAAATTTCCATTTTTTATATTTTTTTATTTTTTACGTTAATTATCGATTTGGCGTTTTTTTTATTTTGTGGCGATTTCTCATAGGGTCAATTAGCATGCAGCTTAAATAAGGTTGAAATATAATTTTTTTTCTCAGTAGAAATATGTACCTATAAAAGTTTAAGGAAATCATAATCTATAATAAGATTTATTCCTCATAAGTTTTACTATTAAACCAAAGCCTGTTTTTATTTTATGTTATTTTTATAAAATACACATTTTTTTTAAATAATTTCCAAAATAAATATTTCTTATTTCTATTAGTGGCAACGCTTTTTTTGTTGTTTACATAAAAACATACTTCAATAATTCCGGCAAACTTCAAACATTTTTGAAATGGAACTACCTTGTATTATTATATCATGCCACGAACTATGTATATAGCTCTTCATCTCCATATACCAATGGCACTTACTGAATTTCATTTTGATATGTCAAACGGTTCAACGCGTATATCGTTCTCAAAAATTGTGGCATACACACCCATCCACCCAAAATGGATTCAGGAGACCTCAAAACGTAAAAATCTATTGAAATCCCGACATCGATCGCTATAATTCACCTATACAACTTAAGGTGTAGTTAAAAAAAATTAACATCTAACGAGTGATTTTTTAAGAGCTTGAGAACTTTTTTTAAAAAAAAAAACGCATAAAATTTGCAAAATCTCATCGGTTCTTTATTTGAAACGTTAGATTGGTCCATGACATTTACTTTTTGAAGATAATTTCATTTAAATGTTGACCGCGGCTGCGTCTTAGGTGGTCCATTCGGAAAGTCCAATTTTGGGCAACTTTTTCGAGCATTTCGGCCGGAATAGCCCGAATTTCTTCGGAAATGTTGTCTTCCAAAGCTGGAATAGTTGCTGGATTATTTCTGTAGACTTTAGACGTGACGTAGCCCCACAAAAAATAGTCTAAAGGCGTCAAATCGCATGATCTTGGTGGCCAACTTACCGGTCCATTTCTTGAGATGAATTGTTCTCCGAAGTTTTCCCTCAAAATGGCCATAGAATCGCGAGCTGTGTGGCACGTAGCGCCATCTTGTTGAAACCACATGTCAACCAAGTTCAGTTGTTCCATTTTTGGCAACAAAAAGTTTGTTAGCATCGAACGATAGCGATCGCCATTCACCGTAACGTTGCGTCCAACAGCATCTTTGAAAAAATACGGTCCAATGATTCCACCAGCGTACAAATCACACCAAACAGTGCATTTTTCGGGATGCATGGGCAGTTCTTGAACGGCTTCTGGTTGCTCTTCACTCCAAATGCGGCAATTTTGCTTATTTACGTAGCCATTCAACCAGAAATGAGCCTCATCGCTGAACAAAATTTGTCACATTTGAACATTTCGAACCGAACACTGATTTTGGTAATAAAATTCAATGATTTGCAAGCGTTGCTCGTTAGTAAGTCTATTCATGATGAAATGTCAAAGCATACTGAGCATCTTTCTCTTTGGCACCATGTCTGAAATCTCACGTGATCTGTCAAATACTAATGCATGAAAATCCTAACCTCAAAAAAATCACCCATTACATTAATAGAAGTTTTTTTTTGTATAATATTATCGTAATTTAAAAATTACTTGTGAAGGAAAATATGTACATATACATATGTACTCTGTAGTGCATGGTATAGTGTAGTCGACTTTGACCGCCGTCAAGTTCACTGAACTTAATTTTCTTTATTCTTAAATAAAAATATGTTGATATTTTATTTTTAAACATTTACGTCAAATCAAATTATTAATATTGTATAATAAAAGAAGTGGGTACAATTGGTAACAAATGCTCATACACATGTACACATGTTGCTTTTTGAAATAATAAAAATATTGTATTTAATAAATGGATATTGAATCCTGGGAATAATAACATTTCTTTCTTGCATAGTTGGGACTCCTCTTTAAATCAAGTTCCTACAATAAACACATCATATAATAAACAAACAAAAAAAAAGTAGCTTTCTTGCTAACCGAAGGTTGGCTGATGCAACAACAAATATAAGGTGGTAATTATTAAAGTAAAAAAAATATTACACAGGAGGGAAGCTTTAGGTAGTGGTAGACTTCGTTCTCACCAACTGGCGATTGATGATTGAATACAGTTTTTCCCGTATTCCTTTATCTGAGTTTGGTTAAATAGATGATGCTTACAACTAAACACTACCCAAAGTAGATAGACGAAGAGTGCTGATGACAGACGTAGCTGTCTAGAAAATGGATTACATTCTGTATTTTTTAATTAAACTTTTTAAATTGATATAATTAATTTAATTGATGTAGTTTAATGAAATTTGTACGTGAAAACAATTAAAACCTGTAAATGGTGCAAAAATGTTTTCCTGACTTATAGGTCTATGTTTGTCAGATAGAAAGAGTGTTTAGATTGAAGATGTTTTGTTATAATCCTAATTTTTTTATATTTTTAACAAAATAATTAAAATTAAGTGGTAATATAGAGAGTAATGACATCTTAGGCCTACAGCTCGTAATCCTGATTTAATTAATAACGTTTGTTTAAAGATGTTTTTACGTTTATTATTGTTTCCAGTTCAATAAAGATGAAAGAAAAAATTACACTTGACAAATACGTCTGGTAAATAAGTGGCAAATATAAAACTAAAATGTAACCACATGCCCGGCAAAATAAACAGCTGATTTACTGCGTATGGCAAAGACAAACGGATGATCGGCACGAAAAGTAGGTTCATCAAAAATGCCACTCAAAGTTGTCAGTGTAGTAACTAAAAGAATACAAAATTATTTAATTTAATTTAACTAAATTAAAATATAAATCTTACAGGTAGCAGCAGCAGCCTCTGAACCAGCTTCATTAACATCTAAAAAAGCTTTATGTTTGATTTCCGAAATGCTTTGAAACTCAGGTGTAGTGAAGAGGTTTTCAAAATTGGCACTTGAACTAAATGTGGCATTTAAACCCAACTTAAAAGAGACATAATATTAGTTGAAATCGAAAAAAAAAGATTTTAAATTATGCTTTACCTTCTCTAATGGTTCCCTTAAATCTATATTGAATTCTATTCTAAATTTCGGTACATAAGCATGTACTTTCTTTAATAAGATTTGTTCTGCAATTTCATTTAAATTCATATTTTTTAGTTTCAATTCTAAGTTTTCCAAACCCTCAACATCGTTGGGCAATATAATCAACATAGAGATATCACTATTGTTATAGGGCATTTCCAAGGCGGTGGCTTCCATTTGTGGCAGTTCAGCATAACCGTAATACTCTTCGTTGTACATAAACTCTGCTTCCTTGGTATCGTTGCGATTTATATAGAATTTCGAGGTTGAAGTACTTGACTGACTGAAAGCATTTAACCATTTGGCTTGAAAATAAATGGCATTTATTAAAAGTGCATTGGTGTCGCTACTAACAGCATCTTCTTGCACAATGTCCTTAATTTTATTTCCAGTTTGTTGTGACACCCATTGATTTATGTTTTTCACCACAGTTTTGGAGTCGTTAAAATGTACTGCCTCTGCTTGGCTGCCGAAATATTCTAGGGCAATTTTATTAAATTCTTCTGAAACTTTCAGCCTATTATTTATATACAAACGATTGGCCATTTTTAATTTTGGAACTTCGTCTGTCACGTTGTTTGTTTTCAGATCAATCTCTAGAAGTTTAGCCATATTTGCGGCTACATTAATTCTGTCACCTTCTCCCAGCCTCAAAACATTGCGCAATTCTTTAGCAGTTTCTCCTTCGGCACCGATAAATGCCAAAGCCATACAGGTTTGTATAGAAACTGGAGAATAGACTATATTCTTGTAAGATTTTTCTTCAACAATAATAGAAAATATATCGGAGGCAAAGAGATTATGATTCGGCGCTTCGAGAATTGGTCGAATTGTAGTTGTTGATGTAGCTACACTTTGTTTTATTATGTTGAGTACCAAAATAATCACTAAATATCAAAAATGATCGCTTAGAAAGCAATTTTATGAACAGTATTTTTTCTAACATACCCGCTCTCTTCAGTAGCGACTTCATATTAACTGCTTGGTTTACTGGTGTTTTGGAATACCGGTTTGTTAAAGATAGAAGCTTTCGAAATAAAAGATATTTTTTCTTTGCCTTTTTAAAGTAACTTAATTGTCCACTCAGTGGTTGCATAAACGATACTAGTTGATTTAATCGACAACATAGATTTTTTATATAAAATGTTGGCACTTGTGTTCATCACGTTTGTTTTTTTAGTTTTCTTAGAATGAAAAAGTTTTTTTTCTTTCTTCGTTATTTCCCTGTTAAATTTTCCACATTATTAACCTGAGTAATATTAAACAAGAAGACCTCAAGAATTTTATTTTCTTTTAAAACATGTTTACTGTTTGAGCTAAACAGATATGTAACATTTGTTTGCAGTAGATTTTACATATATGATACGATTAGTATCTGCACCAGCAACAAAATTATCAAAAAATATCCCTTAGACAAAAATGGTCCTGTTACAGTTTTATTATATCTGTACCTCGGAGGGATACAACACTATGTCCATTTTCATAACTTTACAGGAGAGGAGTTTTAAACACATGGTGTTCTATCCCTCTAAATAAAAGTGGACTTGGTGTTGTTTTAAAACATGCTATATCCGGTTCTAACTTGTTTTTGACATAGTGCTCTATTCCTCTATGAAATATGAGAAAAGCTGATTTTAACTCTGTAATAAAGTCAATATGGAAAAAAATGGACATAGTGTTGTATCCCTCCGAGGTACAGATATATGTAAGTAAACATATCAGCCCTCTGCAACTGACGTCGTAGTCTAACAGACACCGCAAAAACTAAATTCTTTCATAACTTTGTACAATTCGAGGCTACGATCTCTATACGCACCTTAGCTTTTCTATTTATGTTTCTACGTTGGTCAGTGTGAAAGAAGTGTTCTTGATCAATTCACGTGTGTGGTTGTGCGGTAAGGTGTCTGTAATACCCACACATCAGCATCAGTGTAACTTTCTAGCAGACCAACACGTCAGTATTATAGTGTCTGCAAGAATTCACATCAGTAATATCGTAAAATTGCCATAGTGTCTTTCAGACCTCACGACATAAAAAAACGCTTTCGACTGTTATTACTACGAATATTTTTCCGGAATGAAAATGAGACAAAACGACTTCCATCTGAAACTTTTAAAAGCAATGGGCAACAAATAATTCAATGGCTCGAGACCATTGAGAACAATGCTATAAAAGATCCAAATTTTTATCGGAAACAAGTTATATTTGATAGCGCCGAAATTTGTTTGGAGGAAAATAATAGCTTTACGAAATTTCAAACAGAATCCTTAATTGAAAAAATATATAACAGTCGAACAGAACTTATTGACACAAATGAGACTGAAATAAAAGCATTTATAAGTCTCTTATATTATTCGTGGTAAAACTCGCCATTGGCAAATAGGTAGGATAGGTATCACTGCTTCGTTTCGTACCTAGCATGTGAAAATATGGATGCCAAAATGAGAAGAGCAATATTTTTGTTAAATATTGCTCGGGTAATGATGCTAGATCATATAAAAGCACGTGTATACAACTAAAGTTTACCAAAAGAATCGAGCATGACCATCAGTCGAGTTCATGGAGAAGACTAGCCTCCTTCACCTCCAAAAATTCTGCGTAAGACAGTTAGTGGTAGAAAGCTATATCATATATGTCTCCCTAAAACAAAAACAAAATACAGCTGTTCTTGCTTAAAGCCTTCTTACTTTCGGTGTTCCAGCTCTCTGTGTGAAAACTGCGAAGAAAAAATATAAGTTTTCGAGACTGCGTAAAAAATTACACAGTGCAACACGGAAAAAAATAACCATATACGGACACCACTACGTGATAAAAGACCAACAAAGATCTAAGATCTTAATAAACAACTTTCTAGAACATATGAACTTCCTGGGAATGATTCTTAACACCGTTTATAATGTTGATGGCCCTGGACTTGCAAATCGCACTTTTGCGGCTACCTAAGCGCTACCTAAACGGTGTTAAGAATCATTCCTAGGATGTTCATATGTTCTAGAAAGTTATTTATTGAGATCTTAGGTTCGTTTTTGTAGTTGATTGTTTCCTTGAATTTTGAACGGTTTGCTACCTATGGACCTGAACAGGGGAAAAAAGGTAAAAAAAATTGAATTTTTTAAAGTTTTTTCCGATTTTGACCTTGAAGATGAAGTTTTTTTGATTTTATATGTTCACAATTTTTGTTCTTTATGACAAGAGCTACAACTTTGCCTCAGAGAGTATATCAAAATTTCAAACGGTTTGCAAAATATGAGCTTGAGGAAATGATAAGTTTTTTTGCAAAAATGCCATCGAGGCCCCACATCTTTGAGGGCCCATAAAAAAAAAACCTGGAGGACTTTGGGCAAAACTGGAAGACAGGGGTCTTTTTTTTTGGTCTTTTATGACGTAGTGGTGTCCGTATATGGTTATTTTGCCATGACTTAAAAAATTACACAGTGTGTTATCTAACCGCACGATATGGCTAAAAACCAAAAATATATATCTGATATGTGTTTTCAAAGATCAAAAAAGAAATTCCTTCAAATTTGTTAGAATAAGTATTTTTGTCTCGTTTTCAAGAGAAGATACTGTTTTGGTTGTGTTAATGATACTTAATAAAATTAAACCATTCCTTATAAAAAACGTTTTTTAATTCAAATTTTAATCATATATTAGCTTAAAAACTATTTACTCTTATAGATTAATAGGCAAAGAAGATGCCATTTAGAAAATGAAACATTTGAAATGAATTTAAAAGTGAGGTCTGCTAGACTCCTCATCAGTTATATTGTTAAAATTAATGCACATCAGTTGCAGAGGGTTATTTCAGACACTATCAAAAAGTATTGCTTTTCCTAAAGAAGAATGGAACGACCCAGAATATGCATTAATGTTAGCGTCTTTAATAAAAATTAAAAAAAAAAATAACCTTTTAATTCTGTTGAAAACTGTGGATGCGAACTTAAGCTTGAAAATTATTTATTTGAATATAATAAAAATAGTTGGATAAACAATAATAATGGAAATTATTTAAAATTTGAAGGAAAGTTTTTATAAATCTACAACTTGGTTACATGACCTGCCAAATATATAGCGGAGTTACTGCGGACTGCAAAAATAAATGGATGATCAGCATAGAATGAAGTGACATCTTTACCGCAGTCAACTGAAATAAAAATGTGTAATTAATATTTATTTTTAACCAAAAAATAAATAAAAATGTACCTGAAGCTAAAGGTGCCTCAGCCCCAGTTTCATCAATCTCAAATAGAATTTTTTGTTTAAAAGTGGTGATATATTGCTTAGCAGGTGTATCAAACATGCCCGGAAACTCAGCTTTGTCCGAAAATATTATTGATAAACCAATCTAAAAAAAAATTAACATAAATTATTTTTTATAAAAAAAAGGGAAAGCTGGTAAACAAAATAAAATTACCTTTTCCAAGGCCGGTTTCAAATCGAAGTCCTGTTCTATTTGGAATTTTGGTAAACATGCACACACCGCCTGCGGTGCTAATCTCGAAGGTATAAAGTTAAACTCCAAACCCTTAAGTTTTTCTTCTAGTTTCTTTAAACCTTCAATTTTATAGGGCAATACGAACAGCATATTTAAGCCAGAGTTATTTAAAGGTAATTCCAAAACACTGGCTTCCAATTCAGGTAAATCCACATAATTAAAAGTACCTTTTGTGTGCATCATTTTCACAGGTATCTTTTCTTTCTCATTTAAATGAAAATCTGTTGTTTTTGTCAGCTTCTCATCAAAACTATTTTTCCATTTGCCCTTAAAGTAAATGCCATTAACTAAAACCATATTAGACTTAGCATTTAAATCGCTTTCAAGTAATAAATTCTTAATTTTATCTTGGGTTTGCTGTTTCACCCAACTGTTAATGCAAGCTGTTGTCAATTTGTTTTCAGCAAAGTTTACATTTTCCGTCAAGACATCGAAATTATTTTCAGCAATTCTATTAAAGTCTGATGATATTTTAAGTTTGTCGCTGACGAAAATACGATTAGCAATTAATAATTGTGAAGCAGAAGTTTTTTTGGCTGAGTTGTTGGGTCGTCGCATGAGAGATTTTAAAAATTCACCATAATTTTGTGCAACACGATTTTTGTCGTCCGAACCTAGTCTTAGCACCTGGCGCAGAACCTCCTCAGTTTTACCTTTAGCCCCAGCAAATGTTACAGTCAAGGCTGTTTCTATGGGAATTGGTGAAAAGATTATATTTTCAGCTGATTTAGATTCCACTATGGTGTGAAATAGATCGGCTGCTAGTAAATTGTGATTTCCTGGTTCTGGATATGGTATTGTCTCAGCCATGGCCAGTGGTGATTGGTAGAAGAAACAAATTATTCCAATGAATAAAACTAGAAAATGCACTAATTAATAAATTTGTTTAATAATTATTTTTCTTTACTTACCAGTATTCTGCAGCGGCATCATATTTAAAACTGTTAAAATCTTTTTTAAACAGAATCCGTTTTTTTTTATTTTAGTTTATTCAAAATAATTTTGCTGTCCACACCCTAGTGGCAATAGTTGTACTCAACTAAAATTGTCCTTTACTTAAGACTTTTATATAGACCTTGAGCTTGTTTGTATTTTTATAGTTTGAGTAAGCAGTTGCATTTTTCCTTTCGATCTTCTTTACTACCATTTTTTCTAGCCATAAGTTTTGAGTGGAAATTCTTTTATTTTTTATTTTATTTTCTTGCCTGTTCTTAAGAGAAATAAATGTGTTTGCTTGGAATATTAAATATGTTAAATAATATAACGGGTGGTTCAAACAAAGTTATCCTTTTAAAAATGAAAAAGAAATAAACTCAATTTCATTCACGTGATTACCGCGACTGGCTTATTCCATTAGTCCGATTTTCAAAGACTTTATTGGCTAGAACGTAATAATATTTAAATGTTCGGATCATTTCTAGATTATTTGCATATTATCGATCTCTAATCATAAAAAGTGTAAATAGATCAATTGCCATCGCCAAGACTGCACAAAAGATCGATTGTATAATAAAGCACTGCATGAGTAAAAAAAAAACGAAGCTCATGAGACGTTCATTATAATGTTTTATTACATTCATTGCACACAAGTAACAATGACTGGACAATAATAAACAACGATGGTCAACAGCGATGAGCTTACAGAGTTTTCATAAGCAAGTTTATATAGGTATGAGCAAGTATTGAACATAATAACAATGAACTTGGGCGATTTCAAGCAGTTTTATGCCTCGAAAGATATACGAACACAATTCGAGTCTACAAACAAAAACACAGAACTTTTCAACAACATTACTTACATTTACTTTAAGATCTTCATTTCTTAAGAAATACAAAAAACAAAAAATCACTAGTGCGTCCAAAACGCACTAAGCCTTATCCAAAAGTTATACACAACTACGAAACAAAACATACTAAGTATTTCGAACGTGAGAGGAGTAAAAACGGCGCTCACTGGTATAAAAAGTTCATTTTACTCGGTCAGCTCATTGTGTTTATGATACGAACAGAGGTTTGCTCACTAATTGCATGGTATGATTGGGCATGTGTTCAGTATCAGCTAGTTTATGTTCGAGTATGACCATTTGCTAATGAGCTTATGAGCACACCCATTAGATGAGATTGCTCATATAACTGTGTATTGTGTAATGAGCTGTGTGACATATCTTCCATTTCAGACCATAACAAGTCCATAATCATGGCGCTTTAGCGCTCGCCCGTTAACTAAAATACTGTTTCCAGCATAATTTTCGAACAAAAAAATGGGGCAATGATGCCTCTACTCCAAAATCCAAACCAAACACCACTCTCTTTGCAGGCACTGGCTTCTCTTGAATGCCGTGCGCGTTTTCCGATCCCCGGATACTGTAATTTTGTTTGTTGACATAGCTGCGAGGTGAATGAAACTGGGTCTCGGTAGAAAATATGCATTTTTCGGGCAAAGGAGATGCACGACTGCAGCTTCTATATAAAACAAATTGAGATGCCGTAACGAATTGGTTGGTCGTTTGTATCCACTTGCTGAGTCATCCGACCTTGTAAGAAAATAATACTAGATCTTTGTGCAATGTTCTCCTAATGCTAGTTCGTAAACTGCTGTGTCTACGTTTTTGGATTGAGTTGTATATACAGATTTAGCCACAGTTTTCACATTCTCGTCGGTACGTGCCACATGAGGACGGGGACCATTAGTGTTGTTCACTAGAAAGCGTACAGCACTTTCGGTGGGCCAAAATTTCTTATTAGCAAACCCACAGTTTGCGCAACACAGCACCCATATCGAAAATAAGTGTTTAATGTTCTCAAAGTTCTTCTTGTATTGGGTTCTTGTATTTTACTGTCTAAATTGTGTCAGTATATGCCACTATTTTTATGAAGGCTCTACAGGTCATACAGTTTGACATATCGAAATGAAATTCAGTATATACCTTTGGTATATGGTGATGAAGAGTTCTATAGTTTTTGGGGTAGTTTACTCGACACCATATTTTTGTGAACGCTCTACAGGGCATACCCTTTGACATATATGAAGATGAAATTTAGTATGTACCTTTGGTGTATGGAGATGGAGAGCTGTATAATTTTTGTGCATAATCGGGAATGGGCAAGTGGTAGTTTACTTGAAACACCAAACCGAAAATAATTATTTTTTTTTGTTTCGAATATACATTAAACTCTAATTCTTTATGTAATATATTTATTATATATAATAAATAAATATGTAATATATCCATAAAAATATGTGTTTGCATGAGGTATGGTAAAGTTGAGTGTTGTTCACTCCAGATTTTTATATCAGTTGGCAATATTTTAAAAGTAAAAAGTTTAAAATGAAAACCATTGTGCACAATCCCTTTTTCGTATTTTATTTATTGTATTGACAATAAGTAATCATACCTTAAGTCTAAAAAAAAAAAAAAAAAAATAATTGAGTCAAATAAATTGCACTTTTTATTGCTTTAATTCATTTGAATGGAGCGAAACGAGTATTAAAAGAAAAACAACTCTAAACCTTTTCTAGTTTGCAGACAAAGAAAATACTCGTATTTGCATATGGCAAAAGGATAGCAAAAATCTTTGAGTTTGGATATGTGTTTTGCATAATAATTATTAACATGGACATTGAACTGAAGTTCTTAAAAACTAAGATGCATAGTACAGGCTCGTCTTTATCACATGATGTAGTCTAGGCTAAAACCAGTTGAAGGTTATAACAAAAAAAAAAAAAAGAAACAGGAGTTTATAAGGCTTTTGAAGACTAGAATTATTAAATGTTCTTTTTTGCTATATTTTATTTTATCTTCGAAATAACATCCTGGTGTATTTAAAATTTTACAACACAGAAGAACTATTTCTTTTCTCTACACTTCTACAAGGTGACCCGAAATAAATGACTGACTCTATTACATGATCAAAAAGCTTTTATAAATGGCCACGAATTCAGTTAATTTATAAGATTTGCAAGATTAACATAATTAGAATTTGTGTGAAGAGAGCTTAATTACATTTTAATTACATGTAATTAGGTATTTCTAATTGCATTAACAAGTAATTGAAGTCAAGGACTAATATCAATTACAAGTTGATGTTATTGTAATAGAAAAATCTCAATTAAAATTATTTTTACAATAAAAATTGTAGGTAATTGTTATTGTGATTGTAACGATACAATAGTCTTTTATTTAAGTGAAATGCAATTACATTTTAAAAGGTATTAAGTTCAACTAAGAAATCAAAAAAATAATTTCTTAAATATTTAGGATAGATCAAGTCCCAAATATTAAATTAAAGATTAGATCTAGTATATAAAGCTCAAAATGTGTTTGTTTGTTTGCCGGGAAGCTATAGCTGCCTACACCAATAAACCGATCTTTCTGAAATTTTAAATTTATTATTAGATATACGCTTGGTAAAATGGGGTACTTAATTTTTTTTTTTATATCCGACGGGGCGTGCCACCTCCCATACAAAGCTTGGTAACAGTAACAGATAGTGCCTTGAAATTTTTTACCAGTAACCTCTATATTAATATACATAGTTTAAAGAAATATGGACTGGATAAGAATAGTGTGGTATATCCCATACAAAGAGAAAAACTATTACCCTGTATCTAAAGAACTGCAATAGCTCCTTGGAATTTCGTACCAGTAACTATCATATTAAAGTATGTACATAGTTTAGCGAAATACGGGTAAACACAGACTGAATTGGAACAGTGGGCGTGGTACGTCCCATACAAAGTGAAAAATTATTATCGTGTTCCTGGCGAACTACAATAGATAGAGTCTTGAAGCTTTGCACGAGTAACTTGAAGCTTTGTTAATGCGCATGGTCAACCAAAATACAGAATTAATTAAGACAGTGGGCATGATACCTCCCATACAAAGTGAAAAATTATTACCGTGTACATAGAGAACTAACGAGTGATTTTTTAAGAGCTTGAGAACTTTTTTTTAAAAAAAAACGCATAAAATTTGCAAAATCTCATCGGTTCTTTATTTGAAACGTTAGATTGGTCCATGACATTTACTTTTTGAAGATAATTTCATTTAAATGTTGACCGCGGCTGCGTCTTAGGTGGTCCATTCGGAAAGTCCAATTTTGGGCAACTTTTTCGAGCATTTCGGCCGGAATAGCCCGAATTTCTTCGGAAATGTTGTCTTCCAAAGCTGGAATAGTTGCTGGCTTATTTCTGTAGACTTTAGACTTGACGTAGCCCCACAAAAAATAGTCTAAAGGCGTCAAATCGCATGATCTTGGTGGCCAACTTACCGGTCCATTTCTTGAGATGAATTGTTCTCCGAAGTTTTCCCTCAAAATGGCCATAGAATCGCGAGCTGTGTGGCATGTAGCGCCATCTTGTTGAAACCACATGTCAACCAAGTTCAGTTGTTCCATTTTTGGCAACAAAAAGTTTGTTAGCATCGAACGATAGCGATCGCCATTCACCGTAACGTTGCGTCCAACAGCATCTTTGAAAAAATACGGTCCAATGATTCCACCAGCGTACAAACCACACCAAACAGTGCATTTTTCGGGATGCATGGGCAGTTCTTGAACGGCTTCTGGTTGCTTTTCACTCCAAATGCGGCAATTTTGCTTATTTACGTAGCCATTCAACCAGAAATGAGCCTCATCGCTGAACAAAATTTGTCGATAAAACACATTTCGAACCGAACACTGATTTTGGTAATAAAATTCAATGATTTGCAAGCGTTGCTCGTTAGTAAGTCTATTCATGATGAAATCTCAAAGCATACTGAGCATCTTTCTCTTTGGCACCATGTCTGAAATCTCACGTGATCTGTCAAATACTAATGCATGAAAATCCTAACCTCAAAAAAATCACCCATTATATATCGAAAGTAACAAAAAGTACAAAAATCGAAGAACATACCAAACGTGGCTAACGTGGCTTTTCAGTTGTCAACAACAATATGTAATAATTAATATCATTTGTGCTAAAGGGTGGTTAAATTTGAAGGGCCAATGTTGATTTTGAATAAAACACAAATTATTTAGGAAATTGTTGTTATTTTTTTTTTTATTTTGATAATATTGGTATGGTTCAATTACAAAAAAAAAAAAATATCAGCCAATGACCGCCGCGACTACGGCGGCACAACTCCATCCGATACTCCAGATTTTCGATGAGGCAAAATTGAGGTTCTATGCCGTTAATGTGCCAAGATATCTTATCCTTTAGCTCTTGAATTGTTGTTGGCTTATCGACGTACACCTTTTCTTTCAAATAACCCCAAAGAAAGAAGTGCAACGGTGTCAAATCACATGATCCTGGCGGCCAACTGACATCGCCATCACTTGAAATAACACGGCCATTGAATTTGTCGCGCAAAAAAGCCATTGTTTCGTTAGCTGTGCGGCAAGTGGCAAGTTGAAACCACATATCGTCCACATCTATATCTTTAAATTTTCGGGCCATAAAAAGTTCGTTATCATCTCACGATAGCGAACACCATTCACAGAAACTGCCTGACCGGCCTCATTTTTGAAAAAATACGGCCCGATGATGCCTCCAGCCCATAAACCGCATTAAACGGTCTTTGTAGGTGCATTGGTGTATTGTATATTAGATTTTATTAGCTTATTTTTATTTATTATTAATATCACTTTTTAATCTATGAGGTATCGATAAAAAACTGCGACAACTATATTACTAACAAAACTTAGTATAAAGATATTAGTTAATTTTGCGCTCCTTAACTTCATGATAAATATATATGAGCTGCTGTTGTTATATAGTTTTACACATAGTTTTACACATCAAATAGAGTGAGCTTTAAGCAAAATGCTAACACATGTTATTGCACAAAGGAAAATAACATATGTTATGTTTAAAGAGGTTTACACTACGCGGATAGTTTTACATATGGAAAATCTGACATTCCATATGATTTGTACACGCAGTCTAAACACATCTTAAACAAGCATACAAGGCATCAGTTTTAAAGTTGATGTATTGTTGCGAAACTATGCATATGTACAGGCTCTAAACATGGTTGCCCAAATGTATACACACTTTGTATTGATACATTTTGGAAGTCAGCCTAAAGCAAATTTGTGAAAACGGTTGACAACATTTATTATTTCACAAGGAAAATTTGACATTTAAAATGTGGTGTCTATCCCGCGATTTGAAAGAATTTTATGATTTTATTGCTTTTAAATATACCACATTGTTTTAGAAATCTTAACCAAACCCAAACGATCAGCTGTTGTTTGAAAAATTCCACATGAAATATTGCTTTATTTCACAGCTTTGGTAAAATTTGTCCAGAAACATTTCAACGTTTTTCCACAGCAAAAACAGAGTACTACTCCCGAAACATTTTTTCATGACTTTTTCATAGAAATTTTTTATGTATGTAATTTGACAGCATTCTGCATGAAAAACTGAACAGAGTACCAGGCTTAACAGTAAATATCTTTGCTTGTTGTCTGTCAGCTTGATTCTATATCGGTCTACAACCTAGATTTCAAAGCACAATTACACTTGATGTCATTTTCCAAAATAAAGTCACATTCACATTAAATGAATCCATGAAAAATAGTAATTAGTCTCTTAAAATACTTATATTAAAATAATAAAGCAAGATTGGTGTTTTTTTACATCTTGTGACTTAGTTTTTTTGTGAAAGTTATTTATTTTCCTGAACAACAGCAATCGAGCCCTGCTTATAAACTGTTTATCTTAAATTTTAATATCACAATAAATAACTAGATTAGATAAAATCTTAATTGACTATGAACGAACAAGTAATAATGAAAATGAAAACTGAAAGTTAAAAACTAATTAAGGAAAGCCCGCCTTGAAGTATGCAGCATGAAAATTGCAATTAGCCAAAGACTACTACAGGACCAGGACGCATTTAATTTACTCACGCTACTATCAATAGCAGTTTTGTATTTTCCCGTTAAATAATCTTTATAAATGTCTTCCATTATTCTGGAGTTAACCTCGTTTTTTAATTCCCTGAGGCCTAGTAATTCATCAGTTTGATCACGGAATATAATATTATTTTGTTTATCGAATACACCATACATGGTAAACGGTCTAACATCTTCTTTAAATTTGCTGCCAAACAAACCATCAATTTCACGCAGAGCATTGAAGATTTCAGTTTGCCTAGTCAAGGGGCCATCTTGGGTCATTATGTAACTTCGTGTCGTCCAGTGCATGTAGCAGAATTCAAATTTTGAATGTCTCTTATTGGCACCATATGGACAGAGGATTTTAAAGGACTTATGACCACTTTGTTTAACCCAAGGTGAGGTTAAATTGCCTACGACATATTGTTTGAATGTGGCGGAACTTATGAAAGCCACTTCTCCTTTTTCAGCTAGACATCTTAGAGCGCCCTCATCACCCCTGTAGACATCAGAACAGGTTTTGCCACTATGCCAAAGGCAAGAGTCACGAGAAAAATATTTATGTGGAGATATTAGTTGTCCTGTATTATTGTAAATAGTGTCCAAAACCGACAGATAAGCAGGACCTTCGTATGCAGGAAAACAGGCCTTGGCTCCCTGTAGATCTTTAAATGAGTTGTATTTGGCATCTTTATGTATTACAGCTATCGTAGCATAGAGATCATGCATGTTTTGAGAAAATTCATAAAGTATAGGCTTCAGTTTATATTCCCGCTGAGCTTGTAGACGTTGCTCAATGTTTACCACCACCACATCGGCCGCTTTGTATTTTATGTCATCCATACAAGTGTCCAAAGTAGCCGATCTTATGCATTGAATGTTTGGTTGGACACCATAAACTTGAGCAGCCTCTTGCATCCAAGAACACTTGATGTGTTCTATAATGGAGGTAGTGCAAAAGACAATTGAACGTGGTGGATTACATTCAGGAAAACTGTAGGCACTTTGAAAACCAGTAGCTTGATCCAAGTAGTCATCGATAGGTATGACGTTGTCAAGTGGTGTTATTTCGACATGGTAATTTTCCAACAAACTAAGTAGAGCATTTTGCCAACTAGAAGGATTGTCATGATTAAGTCCTGTCACCAAACGCTGTACCTGAGAGGCATGAGATCTTCTGGCGGCTATAACAGGCCAGGGTTTGGCCACCCAAACGCAGGGATTTGTGGTATTAATAGGTTGCAAATGGCCATCAACACACAAGTAACTGTATTCGCTGGGATTAGCTTGAGCCGATAAGCCAGAAAACTGTTGAGAAAACAATAAAGTTTTATTACATGATGTAATTCTTTTTTTAAATATAAAAGCAAGCTTACACCAAAATGACTCTTAACATCATCTAAACGTGCCCAGGCCACACTGCCACCACCACTGGTCAAGCAATATAAAGCACCTCTTCTGCCCCAATGCTTATCACCAATATCACATCTATAGGGATCATAGCACATTTGACACAACGAAGGATAGCGATCTTTCAATTGGCGGTCCTGTTTTTGATTTGGAACCCAAGGACCAGCCTTGCAACTAGGACCAAAGAAACGCGATGATGCTCTTATGCGATCTTCTGAAATAGATATTTCTGGATCACAGGACTTAGCCACCATTGTAGATTCAAAGTACTAAAACAAAACGGAAAATATTGATAAATTTATACTTTTAACTATTTGTCTTAACAACTCACATTAGCCAACACATCGGTCCAATGATTTTTCAAACCATAACCCGGATGACACAATTTAGCACCCCTTAAATCGTTTACTGTGTGTATATCAGCTTCATTGTCCACAACAGCCACTATTTCATATTCAAAGTGTGAATCGTGTGATCTCAATTCACTTGTCACTAATATTTCTACACTGGCCCAACGAGCTGCCACCAAATCCTCAGAGGAAAGCACACCAAAGTGCGCCGTCCCTTTATGTATACGACGCACACAATCTAGGCGATCAACGCCCACTACACAATTTATATTGCTACTGGCCTCGAGCATGGGGCAGAATTGTGGTGCCTTGCGATAATGTCCGCGTGATTCGACAATGCAAACACGTACTGCAAGATAAAAAATACTAATAATGAATAATAATGTTTTTGAGCTGTTTAAAAACTAAATAAGAGCTTTAAATCTAACATGCATAAGTAATAAAAACTGAATCATTTATTTGATATTAAAATAAAAATGTATGCCCTCGACAGCCTTTAGCTTAAATTAGATTAGAAAAAGAGTGCTAGTTATGGGCACCTCCATACGGAGACTTATTGGTTCCCTTATACTTTTCCCTTGAAAGAACCTCCATTTACTACTCTACGAAAAGGCTTATTATCGGCCATTAATCCACTTGAATCTGACTTCATAATCATAATCAAGATCGTCTAACACATCGTGAAATTGATCACCCAGTGAACAAAGCCTTTGGCTTTACAATCTCGGGTAATGACAAATGTCCGAAGCATCATTTTCCCATAAACTTGTGCAAGTTCTAATCGATCAATGACTCCTTACAATACCGATAAGGACCTGAAGAACTGGTCTGCCTAAACCTAGAAGTATGTTAGTTTTTGCAGTGTCGTCTAGGCCACATAAAGCTTGAAAACCTTCACTTCTCTAGGACTGATAAGTTATGCCTAAAATGAAGCTATTGCGCTTCCTGTAGTTGGGAATGATATGTGGTTATACCGTTATTTGCCACATCTCGAATGGACACAAAAACTAATATCTCAAGAATTCCGAAACGTATGTAGATCCAGAAAGGAAAAATAAGCTGAAGCCCATCCAAAAGTTTCAGTTTTCGATGACTCTTTCGTATATTTCAGACTGAGTTTGAGCAATGTCAAGATCACAGACTGTAAGTAAACAACTATGCACGTTGGCTGCTTAGGCCATGAAACTGGCTCTAGTCGAGTAGATGGTAACTGTTGAAACTCACTGGCTCCATTGGCGACTTCATTTGCTATGCAATAGCAATTAGCAAGACGGGCTCACCCGCGGCATGATGTCGGGGAAAATCACTCCCCCTTGACATATAGTTATTCAAGGTACGTGAAGGAAGCAGTTCCGAGGTTTTTCAAAGGCCTGCTTTGAATGTTATGCTAGGACAACAATTTCCTGTAGGGCTATTAGTGAGACTTCTTAGAGGACGCAACTTAGAGACTACGATTTAAATTCCTAAATCGCAAGTAAAGCTATAAACACATTCGAGACAGCAGACAGCCCGCAGCAATATGTCAAAATTAAAACACATGCATTCTTATGAGAATGATTATATTGACGACAGCATGCTGCTCGACAGCTCGGGTTTTAGTGCTGCTGCTGTCAAGATTAGATTTATTTCTATTTTTTTCGGCAGCACAAAGGGATAAGTAATGCCAATACAACAAGGAGTGGCTTGTTAAAAGTGCTTTTTGTTTGTTAGCTAGTTTTAGATAAAGTGCAGAAAATATTTTGTGAAAGCAGATGTTTATTTGTGGGGTGTAACAGAGTAAAAAAACATCGAGAGCAGGCACGCGTACGACCTTTAGTAAACATATTTTTCACACCCAATTTTTTAAGGTACCAATAAACTATTCAATTTAATGTTGTTTATTTGTGTTTTCAACTTTACTCTTTTCATTCAACAATCTATATATAAATAGGCAAGTGAAATAAGTTAAGAACCATTTTAACTGTCTTAAACTCAACGTATTCGGTTGATGTTTTTTATTTGAGAGATTGTCGATAGGAGCGGTGCAGAATGTATTTATTCCTCTACATTTTCGTGTCTGAGATAGATAAAATCAGTTAAGAAATTAGTCAATCATAAAGCCATAATCTCTGTTTCTCTCTAAATTTGCTAAATAATTATAACAAAAAACTATTATTTATTTGGAAGGCTCTCATTAATAGATATAACTATTAAAGAACAGATAAAGTACGATATTATATTATATTAGAACGAAGAAAAATATAACATTTTATCTAAGTGGTTTTGTATTATTGCAGTAAAGATTGAATTTCAACCACTAGGCGAACACTAGTCTCAATAATTTGAACAATAAGGCAAAAATAATCAACACTTATAACTAAATTGCAGCAATTTTTAAAAACAATTTTCGGTCTACATTAGAAATGCCAATCCCGAAATATGCCGAATCCCGGGACATTTATTTCCGCATCCCAAAGTAATATGTTTTTATAAAATCAGAATTTTAATTATAATTCTTTTTTAAATTATTCTTCTTAACGAATTTTTAAACTTTCTTAAAATCCCGAGCTCCCGAAAAATTCCGCGTTCCCTAAAAACTTTCGGAATTTTTATTTCCCAAAAGAGGCTTGACATTTTAGAAATTTCCTCCATTCTAAAATATTCTAATGGTTGGTTTTTATTTTTCTATGACGTACCGTAGAAAAAGCTTGTTTAAAAAGCGCTAAAAAATGTAAAGTGACACCACTAAAACACAACAGTCAGCTGTTTATATTTCTTGTTTTCATTTTAATTTTGGATTTGTAAATTTATATTTGCATTTGGATTGTTGGGCGAACGCACCATCTTCGTTTATTTCTTTTTAGTTTTTTCTTTGCCTCATATACTCACGCGGTAATTTGAACTATTTTAGTGAGGCCTTCCATACAACTAATAATATTTTCCTGATACATATTTTTTACGCAACAAATACTTTGTAAACAAATATTAAGAAAACAAAACCATATGTTTATTGCTGCTGCTGCTTTCAAAATAATTATTCGCTTACTGAAATAGTGCTCAGGCTGTTGACAGCTCGGGTTTTAGTGCTGTCGCGTGAAGTGCTGTCTCGAATGTGTTTATAGCTTAATAGGCGTTACGCGCATAAAGTGCGGTATAATTTTGGATTGTTTAGGGAGCCATGGTACAAAAATTGGTAATTATGTGCAGCATGCACATAATCAGTGGAAAGACGATTGTCAAGTAAGAACTTTAAATGAAAATAAGTTCCACATTCGCAGTAGATGCCTCTCCAATAACCGAGCAAATTTTATTTTTGATCGTGAAGGCACAAGTTTCCATGAATGCTATCTCCGGTCGATCTTTCCTACAGTTGCTGGCTATTTACAAGCCATGGTGAGTTTTATCCCCATACCCTATTCGCGGATTTCAGTTCGTTAAAGAGCCGGGGAGCTTAAAAAAAAAGACTTCCTCCCGGGGATACAAACTGTCACTGCAGCATTTCCAAAAGCTTTCACAATGTGCTCTCTGGGAAAATGGGGGTACCAGACGCCAGGGTTCCTGCATCCTGAATCTGAAAGAACAAGTCTGTTTTATTATGGGTCCTATTCATTAGCCCGACCAGTGCCCAAAATACTGGTACCACGGGAACTGGTGGCCCCACAGAGAACCTCTTATCTCTCTGGCCGTTTGTCAATGAGGTCCCCTTCGGGGGTTCAGGTAGTGGAGACTAATTTTAAAATTGTAACTTAAAATTTGCATGAAATTAATGTCAGTTCAAGGTTGGCGGTATTGTAAAAAGCAATTTATACTTTTGTTGATTTATAAAAGAAATGTATTTTAGCAGTAACATCATAAATCCCTTAAGGCCTTAAAAAATGATTAAGTGACGCAAACTTTTTAACGTTTTATGATTAATTTAATACCAAAATCATTAAAGATTTTACTTTAAAATGATCAAAAAAAGCTCTTAAAAGAAACTACCCGAAGACATCAACAATTAATGTCAGTGTATTTATTAAATAATTAACCAGTTTCTACGTTTTTTTTTTTATTATTTTAATTATCATGTTAAGATTCACTTGTTGCCTGTAAAACACTGACTTAAAGAAACCAAAAAAAAAATTTAAATCAACTTTGAGGTTTAAATGAAACCGGTACAGGAAGGTATTTTTAATAAGTTCTTTTTTGTTGACAGTTTCATGAGAACTTGTTTTCTATTCCATACACAAAAATGAGTTGAAAATACAAGGTGGAATTTTAAAATTAAACCCCTTGAATATTTTAACCTTGATTTGCGTTTTGAGAAAGAAAAATTGACATATTAAAAAAAACTGTATACTTTTAGTAATTTGAATTTAACTATTTTTTTTTTTAATTATGAGTCATTTTTAACTTGAAATTATTCACATGATATTAAAAAGTTGGTGGAATACCCAGGCTTAATAGTTTTTATGTGACGTTTTTTCTATTATTGTGTTGTTCAATTTGTATTTGTGTTAAACCTGTTTATAATTAAAAATTCTAATGACGTATGAATGAGAAACCAAAACATGCAACAAAAAGAAACCCTTAATCAGCGCGTAAAGCGTAACGTTTTCTAGAATCTAGCTATAACACTGCAATCATGTGCTTAAATAAGATGGTCAACGGTCTGCCATGATCAGTAATATCTTTTTTAATAAAAGCCAATAAATATCTGTTAGTACTGTCTCTGTTAATACAAATATTTATATATTTATTGCTTTACATCCAGCTTCTTTACTTAATGCAATGTCAAAATCGGATATCGGATATAGTTTGAATATAATTTAAAACATAGAGAACATCTAGAAAGTCCAATAAGCTATGTATGTTTGCAAAACTAGCGCTCAAAGTGGCTGAACCGCCGTTGTGTAGTGTATCACAGTGCAACATGGAAAAAAATAACCATATACGGACACCACTACGTGATAAAAGACCAAAAAAAAAGACCACTGTCTCCCAGTTTTGCCCAAAGTCCTCCAGGTTTTTTTTTATGGGCCCTCAAAGATCATTTACTCAAGCTCATATTTTGCAAACCGTTTGGAATTTTGATATACTCTCTGAGGCAAAGTTGTAATAAAAGCTGTAATATACATACATGAATAGTGTTAAATAAGCTTCTTCTCATTAATGTTCTTTTTCATAAATGAACATATTCATTTATGAACATTAAACATTTATAAAATTTCTCAAAAATGTACAAAAAAAAAAAAATAATATTCTGCCTATGATCGCACATGCAAAGAAAGAAATAAAGAAAACATTTTATTATTGCATACGCCGGCATATACACATTACAAAATATGTGCGTACATTTATGTATGCGAATGCTTAGAGCAAATTTTTCTACGATCTTTTCAATTATGTAAAATTATCAAAATTGTAAACATATTTTCTCATTTATTCACTTTTGAACAGAAAGTGAATTAATAAATCAACGCATTCATAAATGAAAAAACACAAAAAACTATTTTGTAGACTCTCACACATGTATGAGAAGATGCAGCTAAAAAATGAAATGTACACATTAATACATGAATGAACAGTGGGTGAAGATTTCGGTACTATTTCACCATAGCATAATCGTCTTCATATAAACGTGTATAGTTTAGTGGCAACATCCTGAATAATTACCTAGAAACGGGTATCCAAAGTAAATATACACAAATAAAATATGTACATATGTATATCTGCAGCGATGTTGCGGGCACTGCTAGACATAAATAAAATTTATTTAAGTAATAAATAGACAGTCAATAAGTTGTATTTATGTGAAAATTCTCTCTGCTATAAACATGTAATTAATACAAAAAAAACCCATGTTTACACGCCTATTCATTCGGCTTTGAAACCTTGTTTGAGTTTGTAATTAACAAGGTTTTTTCGCACTTAATTTTATATTTCTTGGTAACTACGTTTATTTCAGTATTTCCCAGAAGTTTTTGGTTTTGTTTTTGTTTTCTACATAATCCCCAGTTAAGTGTGATTTTTATTGATTTTATATTTTCGGTTGACGTCCTGTCAAAAAATATATAGAGATTTTAAATGACATGATGTAATAAATTGTGTTTTTTTTTTGCCAGTTTAAAAAAAAAACGCTGTTTTTATTTTAAGTTTTTGATAAATATATTAACTTATTTAAATCTGGTTTATCATTAAAAAACAATAAATTTAATTTTTAAACACAAATTCTTCTTAGTTCATGTCTAACCAAAAATTTGAAAATTTGAGTATGTTAGTAACTGGCTGCTTGCTGACGGTTCCTTAGTGATCTTCTTATAAAATAATTATTGAAATAATATGGTGATCTTCTTTTAAAGTAATTATTGAAATATTACTCGAACTTGCTTAACTTGTTTATATTGATATTTTAATAAAGAGAATAATACTTTATAAAAAAAATTTGCATCTACGTAAATAGAAATTTTAGAGCAATATTTTGACAAACTAAGTGGAGACCAATAACAACAAACACACAATTACACAAATTAAAAACATTGGGAACTGTGCATTTCAAATCCGGACGCTTCAAAATGTCAATAATTTTAAAAGCCTGGTACTCTGTTCAGTTTTTCATGCGGAATGCTGTCAAATTACATACATTAAAAATTTCTATGAAAAAGTCCTGAAAAAAATGTTGCAGAAGTAGTACTCTGTTTTTGCTGTGGAAAAAACATTGAAATGTTTCTGGCAACATTTTATCAAAGCTGTGAAATAAAGCAAAGGGGCATTATTTTATGTGGAATTTTTCAAACAACAGCTGATCGCTTGGCTTTTGTTAACATTTCTAAAACAATGTGGTATACTTAAAAACAATAAAATCGTAAAATTTTTTCAAATCGCGAGATAGACACCACATTTTAAATGTCAAATTTTCCCTGTGAAATAATAAATGTTGCTCAACATTTTTCATTTCACAGGGAACAGAGTACAAGGCTAAAGTCATGAAAAAATGTTGCAAAAGTAGTACTGATTGTACTGTAGAATATCGTTGAGATGTTGCTGGCAACATTTTATCAAAGCTGTAAAATAAAGAAAATTGACATTATTTCTTGTGGAATTTTTTGTGCAACGATGTGGCATATTTAAAAGCAATAAAATCATAAAATTATTTCAAATCGTGAGATAGACACCACATTTTAAATGTCAAATTTTCCTTGAGAAATAGTAAATGTTGCTCAACATTTTTCACAAATTCGAACAGAGTGCTAGGCTTAATGATTTTCAGCCACTTCTTTAATGCTCACTATTAAGTATTGTAATATTTTTGAATTTTTGTTTTTGGAATTTTCTCAGTTTAATTCTTTTATGCTTTTTTATTGCAATTCTCGCTTTATACCTATTTTTTAATGCTTGGATGATTACAGACAATTGGGTTGAAATCATCACTTACTGAACATCATTAACATCATTAAATCGACTTTACTTTAAAGGTACCAGGTATTGTCTTCCTCGAATAAGCTCCATTGCCCTTCCCTCTGAAGCCTATGGCTCGTCCGGCAATTTTTAGTCGCGGATTGAAAAAACGATCCCCTTACTGATCCTCCAAGGGGCCCACTGACCTCCCTAACCAGCTTTGTGACCATTGGGTGCTCCTAAGTTAAAAAAAAACCCAACGTAACCTTTATTATTAAATTTTTTTAATTTTAAATTTATTTTTAGGGTTCCGTACCCAAAGGGTAAAATCGTAAACCTATTGTTTTCGCTATAATGTCAGTCCGTAATAGGTAGACTTGAAATTTTCACAGATGTATAACTGTTGCTACTATAGCAACAAATCCAAAAACTTATAGGGTGTTCCGATAGAGACGTGTTATTCACTTATATGTGTTTATTTCTTGTACTGTAGGAGGCATACGCTTTAAATTTACAAACAGTAACTAAAACTTAGTACGCTATATAAACAAGTATAAAGAAACCTAACAATTAACGGGTGTACCGATAGTGACGTGATTTAAATGTACAATATGACCCAAGTTTTAAACTATAATGGGTAGACTCTTAAAATTTTCATAGAAGGTGTATAAGTGTGGTGGCTATAGCAACGAATACTAAAACTTATAGGGTGTTTCGAAAGTGACGTGTTATTTGCGTTTATGTATTTCTTTCTTGAGCTGTAGGAGACAACCACTTAAAATTTACATACTGTAATTAAATTATGTTCGGTATATAAACAAGTATACAAAACTAAACCTGAAAATTAATGGGTGTTCCGATAGTGACGTGATATGCGTGTATATGGCCTAAGTTTTGAATCTTGAAAATTTTACAGGTGTATTACTATGGCCATTATAACAAATAGTAAAAATTAAAGGGTGTGCCGACAGTGATGTGATTTGCATGAATATGGACTATTTTTTTTTTAACCGTAATAGATAGATTAATCAAATTTGTTCAGAAGGTGTGTTGCCACAGCCGCTATAATAATTACTAAAAATTAAAGGGTGTTCCATCAGTGATATGTTTTTCACGTATTTAACCTTATTTTTGAACCGCAATAGGTAGGCGAAAGATATTTTTATAGAAAGTATATTACCATGGCCGCTATAACAACAATTACTAAAATTAAAAGGGTGTTCCAATAGTGTTGCAATTTTCGTGAATATGACTAATATTAAAATTAAAGGGTACTCCATAAGACATGAACAATTTAATAACTTGAATTTTTAAAGTGGTACTAAACATAGTACGGAACCCTACGTATGTGACTCTAACTCGCACTTGACCGATTTATTATGCTTTACCATGACTTCAAAATAACTAAATAAGAACAAATAATATGTCTAATGTTATATTCCAGCCTCTGCCTATCTTCAAAAATGTTTGAGAATTGTTCTTACCCTAATAACAAATTAAAAAAAAAAATATATAATTTCAAAAGCTTGACTTTGTGTTTGCAAAAATACTGAAATCGAAAAAATGTATTGCATTAGAAACAGCCCCCAAAACTAAATTATCAAACAACGCCTGCTTGATAACTTTTAAAAACAGAAAACACATTTTATTACTTCAACTATATTATTTTTTTTACTTATTTTATTTTTAAATTACATTTTTTAACACAAATTATAATTTTAATTTTAACTTACATTTGCCATCGTCTAGTACTTCCCCAACACTGATATTCAATGAAATTGATAAAGCGACTAACAGGCACAATAATTTCAAATTCATATTTTTTTAACTAAATCCCTGATTATAAAACAATTTTTTTTTTGCAATTTCTTATTAAGTATAATACAAAAACAATATTTTTTTTTTTTTTGAATTATTTACTAAATTAATTATTATTATTTTCGTTAATTAATTAGTATTATTTTTTTGTGTATTTATGTATATATTTATTCAGTATAGATTTCTATTTGATCACTTTATGAAACAAATCAGACTAGTTTACGCCCATAAAAAATACATTTAATAATATAAAGTTTTTTGCATATTTTATTTCACTTTTTTGAAATACGCGCAAATTGAATTTTTTAAATTTTAGTTTTCGAAAAAAACTTAAATAAGACGTGTGTTACTAATGAAAGCCCAGCTTAAACTGAGTTCCTGAATTCAATACTCAATGTTTACGTTCTGTTTTTGATTTTGATTCGTTCATTGTTGATTGTTGTTTGGTTTTTGTTTTGATTTTGTTTATCAACTATAAAAAAATGAGTTAACAAAAACGAAACCTAACAAGTAAGAGTGACATATTCGGCGGTGCCGAATTTTATATACCCTTAACCATAGTGATGTCATACATAGGTATGTTGTTATGTTTCCCAATTTGCTAACACAGTAAATTCTACTTCCCGTTTACAATTATTATAATCTATACATACATATAATAAAACAGTAACTCATTTTCTATCTGTCTATCTTTTTCTTTGTGTTCGCATCACGTAAAAACTACTGGATGGATTTTAAAAAAATTTGTGAGGAGGTACCTTAGTATGCTGATTCCAATATAGGTATGGTGACCATCCGTTCACTATTATAGTGGACAGTATACTATTTTTGCCTATTGTACACTATTTTTTATGCGTACTATATTTGTCCACCCTTTGTAATACATACCCCTTTTGTACATTATGTTTTCTCACGATTGTTCACTTTTTTCATTATTTCCACAAAGAAAAAACTCAATAAGAGGTAGAATTGTTTTTGTAGGATAAGAAATACTTAATTTATGAGTTTTCATATAAAAATGTAGTCCTGTCCTTTAAGTTTAGTTTGATTATTTTTAAATGGTTTTTGATATCCTTTGCAGAATATTGTGTTTATACCCTTCACCACAGATGAAAATTTCTACAATATTTATTTCCGACCCCTAAAGTATACATATACATATATTTTGGATCCTTATACATAGAAAAGTTGATTTAGCGATGTCCGTCTGTCCGTGTTGATGTTGAAATGTCATTTGACAAGGCGCCAGAGGAGGTACAGAAGATTTAAACCCACCAATCTGCCTAGCATAGTTGAGAAAATTTTAGGATTGCAATTCAGCAACATCAGAAGATTCTATTGGAGGCTAAAGCCAAAAAAAAAACACGCCCACCTATATTTTTCACATTGTTTTTATTTATTTTTTTGTTGTAATGATTCTCTTTTGCCTTTTTTGTCAAATAAATATTAGACCGCAACAAATGGATCGCAAGGAGTGCATACAGATATCGGGGAATCAATAACCACCTACGAGGGCGAGATTTTTAGGCTGTTAAGGTTTTTTTGCTTTGATTTGTATTAAAGGCTTTATATAAAACAATACACATAGAGGTAGCCAATAGACCCACAGGGTGTTTACTGGCAACCACGAGCAATCAAAAGGCCAAATGCGTGGGGGGTGGATTTGCCAATATGAAGAAAATGTATAAAGGATTCTTTGCCTTAGTCTGACCGTTCTAACGCATTATAGATTGCAGGAAGATCCCATAATTTAAAAAAATTCAATAAAATTTTTACAAAAAAATTTTCAGATAAATTAAAAAATTAATAAAAATTTTTTGACAATAACAAAAATTTCAAAAAAATATTTTTACAAAAATTTTAAAAATATATTACTAACAACTTTTAGAAAAAATTAAAAAAAAATTACAGAAAATTTTCGATAAAATTTTTACGATAAAATTTTTTCGATATAATTTTTACAAAGACGTTTCAATAAAATTTTTACAAAAAAATTTGATTTATAAAATATTTGCAAAAAATTTTTGATAAAATTTTTACAAGAAAAATGTTGATAAAATTTTTACAAAAAAATTTCGTTAAAATTTAAAAAAAAGTTTTCGATATAATTTAAAGAAAAAAAATTGTATATCTCTATATTATATTTGTAATAATGAAGTTGAAAATCATGAAAGTAAAAACCTTATGTATATTATGCAAAATTGGGAACATAACAGAGTAACGGAATATTTGGCATTACTATGGTGAAGGGTATATATGATTCGGCATGACCTCTATCAATTGTTATTAATGAATTTTAATATTTCATCAAATCCATTATATTTGTACACTTTTTTTCATGAAAATAATGGTCACCGTAAATATAGGATACTTTTTACTGCAAAAATATCTCATATGCAAGAGAAATTGGTGAAAAAGCAGTGAAAGTATGCCGATTTTTTTCCGATTTAAAGGTACTGCATACTTTAAGGCATGTTTTATTTTTGAAAGCGGGATATTTTAAATACGGATGCGCAACAGATGGCGCTGAATGAATAAGTCATTTACGGTCTGTCTTTTTACTATAATTTTTAGAATTTTATATATATTTTAGAATTTTATCCCTTTATATAAAGTAAATACATAAGAGTCTTAAAATTTGGTGTGAATTACTTTCAAAGCATACTCCAATAAAATATTGTCAGGACGCACACAACGTGTGTGGTCACAATTATATTATAATTAGAACTAGCACTGTGAAATCGGTGTCTATCCCTTTCTTACTTATAAGAATACAGAATATATGTATCATACTTGGGATTTTTTCATTAGCATTGAATTTTCATTGACATTATTTCAAGTAGTTACAATGAAAAAAATTTTAACTACTATTTAATGCTACTGATTTATTTTTAATTACAATTGTTTTTGCCAATGGCAATGAAACTGTAATGAAATCGTATAATTGCTAATTATAATTGATGAAAAAATCATTGTTTTTCATTTCAGACATTTTTTTATATATTTTTTCTGATTTTTGTTTGTTTTTATATGAAAGCATGAAAATAATAAAAGAGCAGAGAATAGAGGGTCTTCTTTAAAAACATCACTAAAAAAGGTTGATTGCAAATGTGGCCAATAATGATAATGCTTTTTTATAATTTAATCATTGATTAATAGTAATGATTTTGTTTTTTATATAATTACTAATGAAACTTTTCCATTAAAAAGCATTACCATTAATGGAAACAATTGTAATGAAAAAATTTATTAGCATTATTTATAATTCAATGCCAATGAAATTGCCAATTAATTGCTCAACATAATTAATTAGTCCCATGTATGATATGCATATATAAAATATTCTAAAAATTACAACCGGAATGACAAACTTATATATCCACCTGTGCTGAAGGGTATACAAATTATTGAGATTGAAAAAAGCATCAGTACTTAATGGGAATCGAACGTACATTATTAAATTTGTGATATGTATTGTATAGATTGCTTATAAGTGTTGTAAGCATATGTGGTGAATGTCTGCATTGTATGCGAATTATGAATAAAATCTTAAAACTTTAAGTTGTCTGAATTTGTTTTTTTTTTGTGACCTTCTCTCTGAGTGGTTAATTACCTGCAATCAAATATCGTTATAAGGTTAAGGGCGTATTATTAATAAATTGACTGTATGCTTTTGAATTTGTGCAGTAAAGATTATGTTGCAAACGAATGAAATTTAAAGGACAGATAAGTAAGAGTATTATTTATTCTATACCTTATATTTTGTCTGCACAGTGGACCGATTCGAGTCATAAGACGCAGGTTTTCATGCTCACAGTATTGCCGTTTTAGATTTATATTTTTGAAGTGAAAACTTCTTTAGGCACGTTGAGCACAAATTATTGTACGTAACCGTCGCGAAAAGCTTGTTTATGCAACTGTTTACTTTTTTTTTCTCTTGGATGATTACACACTGTGTAATTTTTTAAGTCATGGCAAAATAACCATATACGGACACCACTATGTCATAAAAGACCAAAAAAAAGACCCCTGTCTCCCAGTTTTGCCCAAAGTCCTCCAGGTTTTTTTATGGGCCCTCAAAGATGTGGGGCCTCGATTTCATTTTTGAAAAAAAAAGGATCATTTCCTCAAGCTCATATTTTGCAAACCGTTTGAAATTTTGATATACTCTCTGAGGCAAAGTTGTAGCTCTTGTCATAAAGAACAAAAATTGTTAACATATAAAATCAAAAAAAACTTCATCTTCAAGGTAAAATCGCAAAAAACTTTAAAAAATTCATTTTTTTACCTTTTTTCCCCTGAGATCTTAGGTTCATTTTTGTAGTTGATTTTTTAAAAAAATTACAAAAAATTGGTGTGTTGTATTCAATATCGATTAATATTTTCATAAATATTTTTTTGGACAGAAACGGTTCTCTAACAGTGCACAGTGGGGCAGAATTAAAATATTTTGGAAGATTTTGTAAAGGGCTACACCGATTGATCCAAAATCTGACATGAAGTTAGCAGAGGAGAATCAGAGCTTAAGTTTTGACGCTGGGCGCCATGCACTTGCCAGGGATGGCGCTATGTTGTCTCAAATTTGGAGACTTCGCATCTATCTTCAATTTTTTTTATTTTTAAAAATTATACATGGTATTAAAGGACTAGTTAATACCTACCAAACGATGTTCTAATCCTAAAATTATATTTTAAAATGAGCGAGTTATAAGATAATAAAATTCGTTGCTGTTATCTGTAAATTTCGAAAGTTTGGTAAAATTTGAGGAAAGTAAAAATATTTAATATGCAACAAAACTTTTATTAGTTAAATAATTCAAATACAAATTTCTGTGGATATGTAATTAGTGAACGAAAATCAAATCGTAAAAAATATACAACATTAAGGTAAAGAAAATCCCACAATTCCCAAAATAATGATCAAAAATTTCAAAATTAATTTTTTTTAGTATATGGAGCAGGGCTCTTGAAATACTTTCAGCAATAATTGGAACTACATATATATAGCATTATTATAGTAGTCTTCTTTTTCCGATCCCAGCTTTGGGATTTTAGAACATATAGGCTAAAGACAAAATTTCGATGTAAAATAGGTCATATTGAAGGACCTCCACCGTCTACAAGGATAATCAATTTTACACAAAATTTGCTTTAAACTTAAGCACATATAGTGCGCTTACACAAAAATACAAAATTTTTATATACATATTCCTTAAGAAAATTTTTTTTCTATAAAAAAATAAGATTGCCGGCCATTTTTAGGCTAAAATACACAAAAATTTTATAATTTTGGAATTTTTAAATTGAAAACTGTCTAGTTTTTAACTAAGGAAAGATATAATTTTGCCACAATATTTTTAATTGTGCTCGCTAACATCAAGAATAAATTTAAAAAAAAATTGTCTGAAAACAGTATATTAATATTTTGAAAAAAAAACTGGACCAAGGTATCGAAAAAACAAAAAATTTAATTTTAAATTGCTTTTAACTCGCACTAGACCTACAAAGAATTTAAGAAATGACAAGATTTAAAAGAATTTGCCGGTGCGAGGTACCCTACTTTGAGACCACATTGCGTCACCCCTGGCAAATAGATGGTGCCCAGTTTCAAAACTTAAAATCAAAACTTACTCCTCTGCTATGCTCATGTAAAATTTTGTATCGATTAATCTAGCGCTTTTCAAAATATTTTGATTTTGCCCCATTGTGCAGTGTTATTATATACGAGTATTCATGAGTTTTTAATTTGTTGAGTAAATTTCGTTTTTTTTTTGTTAAAATTGCGATTTTTCGTGATATTTTGAGATTTTGTTTTTGTGAAATTTTAATTTTCAAGGGAATTTCGATTTGTGGTAGTTTTGCGTTTTGTGATTTTTCGGTTTTTAGTGAAAGTAAATTGTTTGCTTTTTTTTATTAAATATAATTGCATATATTTTGCTGAAAGCGGGAGGGATTTCATGCTAAACTTTGCTTTATTGTGACTCATTGGTAATAAAATTCCTTATTCTTGATGAATTTAATTATATGATTAAACTTTCTAAAATCATAGTTATGTCATGTTAATAAATTAAATAATACCTTTACAGCTCTGGCATAAACTGAGTAAATAAACTCTTTGTTATCTTCAGTAGACTACAAAGTTTACGAACAGAACCATCACAAAATTGTATTACAGAAAAAATATTTTCCGGTCCGCTTTTTAATGATGATTTTGTTTTCTTTTTATTATAAATTAAAACTTTGTACATCGTTAATTTTGTTGGTTAAACAAAAATCCCCAAATAAAACTTGGTATTTCCCTTTTAAGCCCGATCATAAAAAAAAAATTCTTTATCCGGCAGTATTTAAATTTTTAGATTTTATTTACTCTATTCTCTAGTTTAAAGTGAACAAATTTATGACAATTAAAAACAGCTTTAATTTAATAATTATTTTTCTTGCTCATTTTCTCTTTCTTAATCGTGCGCTAAAGTTTGTGTAATTGTCAAACGATAAGATCGTATCGTATAGAAAGAAATACTAATTATCAATATGAATTAATTAATATTTAAACGCAAAAGAAGACTTACAACAACCGCAAATATTAACTTGCTGATAAAAAAAAAACCAAACAATAGAAAAAATTAACTGTAATTAAAACAAGTGAAAATTTATTTAATTCGATAACTGAAGGGAAACCAGACGGTCTGATCTGTGCGAATATATTTTAAATGTAGGTTTTATTGTTATAAAAAAAACAAATTTTGATTAAACAATTGTTGTATTTCAAGAGTTGTGTTGTAAATTAGTTTAACTGGTTAATAATAAGTCAGTGTTTTTAAAATTCTGTTAATGGGGAATCCCATCTTGATTACAGCAAGACGTCAAGATAAACAATGTTAAACATGTTTTTAGTTGTTTAATGATGAACTCTTTCCTTGAGTAAAGTATCTGCTAAAGATTTAACTTCAACAAACAGGTATGAATGAACAAACAGATATGATATGATCAATGATTGACAACTTTTTTTGTTGGTAGTGATTTTATAATTAAGCATATTGTACGTGTAAACATTAGTGTTGCCAATTAATGAAGTGTTCGTTTCGGATGCTTTTGATATCGTTTGAAAGCAGAACAAAAAAATATAAACTTAACAAATTTAAAATACACTCAACAATATTTCTTTTATTAAATTGAAGATTTTATTATGTTTTTAATCTCAGTAGCATCTCATAATCTAAAAGCGAAAGAAAAACATTTTTTAAATGAAATTTCATTTTAAACTCTATACCCTTTACAATAGGTAGAAAGAAAAAAAAAATAAAGTATGGCTGACTTCCAAAATGTTAATTGCTTTGTACTCGCACAAAGTATCATGTTTCATAAAGCCGCTGTACAAAATATTTACAATGTAAACGATTTCAAAACGTCACAAATGAGTATTTTTAACGCAGTAAAGAAGCAATCAGGCATCGGTTTTATTGTTGATGCTTTGTTCGGTATTCGTTTGTTTACTCATAAAAAATAGAAAACAACAGCGAACGCTTGTATACGGAAAAAATAAAAAAAAAAAAAAATTATAAATAATGACCGACTCGCAATTTAATAAAAATATATAAATACATGAACAACTGGATTTTTACCATATTTTAGCGAAAAAAAAAAAATGGAATCATCTGCAAAAAAAATTTCTGCTAACAACAAGGTTGCGCAATGAACCAGACTTTTGCGCAAAGCGGAAGAAACGCAACGTTCTGTGGGAAAAGGTCTTAAGAGACACTGACGGAATTTTGTATTGAGTTTCCACTTGAATTTTCTGATAATTTAAAAAAATTATCAAATAAAAGTTTAACTACCGCGCTTTCCATTTTTCTGTTTGTCAATAATAAAAATGGTGCATTGCAACATTTACGTTTCATAATGAAAACGTAAACAAAGCACACAGTTGCATTGTTTCGAAACTTTGCATATGTAAAAAGTATAAAGGCCCAACTATAATATGCATAAGCTGGCTTAAGCTAATGTCAAAATATGAACGAAAAGTCTGTCAAATGCTTAAGCAACTTATTGAAGACTTTTAGGTGGCTACAATGTACTTACAGGAATTTAAAAACTATCATGACACAGTTGCTCATTTGTTTTATTCGTACTTTTTTTTCTGAATAAATATAATTTGTTAACAAAAAGGTGTTAAATAAACATATTTTATATACCTAATACCATTTATATACAAATTAATAAATATTTTTAATAGCTTTAGGAAAATTTCGAAAGAAAAATTTAACATTTTTGGCTGTTTGTGTAATTTTGGCCAAAAGTACTAAAAAATACAGCGGTGTGCATCACTCAACTCATAAACAATAAAATGCTCTTTCTTTTTAATTTCGATTATTTTACAACGCCTCCCTTTTTTCTTATAGAAACTTTTTTTTTTAACATTTTATATTTAATTTATATATAATTTGTTCACTTTCATTCTCCATTGCAATTTTTTACGAATATACATTCATATGTAAAACACAAAGCACAAATAGCTGTTTCCGTACGGAATGTGCGATCGGTTTCGGACTTTGCTTAAGCAAATGACATTTGACGAAACTCAACGAAAAGTGTTGTTAAGTACATTATAGTTTGCCACATATGATTTATATGTAATTGCACAGTTGCTTAAGTTGGCTTAAGCTAGCTTATGCATATTATAGTTGAGCCTTATATACCGCAGTATTACTGTATATAAACTTTGCATACATTTTGAAAGTCAGCCTATATACAGTAGCGAGCAGAAAAAATGCAACACTATTTATTCTTTTAATGGAATGTATAAAAATTAACTACAATTTTAGTTAATGTTACAAAAAGCGCATAAACTTTCAATATTGGCTTTCAGTGCAGCAACCGTTGCGGGCTTGTCCTTATAGATATGAGCCTTAACATAGCCCCCTAAAAAATAGTCTAAAGACGTTTAATTGCACGATCTTTTTTTTTCATATAATATATATTTAGGTGATTCACAAGGTGCCATAAAGTCATATTTTTTTAAATAATAACATGGAAAAATATGATGTTGAGAACAATCCCTCATATTTTTTTTTGTACTACATATTTTAAGTTTGTCAATTGATAAAAAGAAAATTATAAAAATAAGGCGCTTCTCAAAGATATAATTTGCAGCTTGCAAGCCACATTACAGGCGGCTCGAGCAAGGCAACTTTGCCTTGCGGCTCAGGTTTCAAATGAATTATATGACAAAACAATAAATAAAAAATATAATTATTATTTTAGAACGTTTTTTGTCTGAAACACAACAACAATATTTTGAAACTATTATAAAATATTAGAGCATTATGACTATATGACATGTTAGCATACCTTGTGAATCCCCCAACTAATCTTCAATATAGTTGAACTATCAATAAATACTCATGTCTTAAGTCTAAAATAAAAAAAATAAACTTGTTAACTCCAGCCAGTGCTAGAAAACAAAAATTCTTGTTTCCCGGTTGTTGCGCACGATATAGGTGGCCAATTGACCGGCCTCAAAAGTGAAATAAACTGTTCACCGAACTCGCCTCGCAATTGGGCCATTGCTTCGCGTGCTATGTGGCTTGTGGCACTGTCTTATTGAAACCACATGTCAGCCATGTTCCATTTTGGTAGCTCTCCCCAGTCACAGTAACGTTCCTGCCTTCGTGGTATTTGAAAAAGTTTCGTTCAATGTCACCAAACAGTGCATTTTTCTGAATGTATACATTGCAATGCAGTTCTTGCAGTGCTTTTGGCTGCTCCTCACGTCAAATACGGCAATTTTGCTCGTACACGTATCCATTGAACCAGACATGAGCTTCTTCGCTAAACACAATTTTCCGAAATTCATCCAACTTTACCAGCGGCCATTCAAAGTAACCCGTTGTGGTAGGTGGTGTGGCTTTAATTCTTGCACCAGCTATATTTTCAAAGTTTTTACATCCAAGTCCTTTCGCAAAATTTTCCACGGAGTGGAGCAACAGAGTCCTAATTGCTTCGAACGGCGTCGAATCGATAATTCACGGTCATCAACATCACTGGCGGAAACAGCTGCAATATATTCCTCTATCCGCACTCTTTGCTTGTTAATGGTTTAATGTCAAATAATGTAAATTTGGTGTTAAATTTAGTCACAAGATTCCGAAGATCGCCCAAACTAATCATAAAATGGAAGAACTGCACAATGAACTTTCTTAACCGACCATAAATTTTGATAATAAAATTCAGTAATCTGCCAGCGTTTTTTGTTTGTAAGTCGATTCATGGTTAAATTATAGACCAAACTGAACATGTTTAACAGTAACATGTTATGCTGATTTTCGGTTATCTAGGGACCAAACCCCTAGCGATTAAGTTGTATATTGTTTTCTTGTAGCTTGGATTTTTGATGTACCTCCTGAAATCTATTTATATAGTTCATACTACAAACACGTTGTGTGCGTCCTGGCAATATTTTGTTCGATTTTGCATTGAAAGTAGTCGACACCAAATTTTTAGACCCTTACGTATATACATTATATATCCCTGGATACAATTCTAAAATTTTAAAAGTTATTGTAAAGACAGCAAATGAGTTACACATTATTTTAAAACAGCGCCATCTGTTGCGCAACCGTGTTTATAATATCCCGCCTTTAAAAATAAAAGATGCCGTAAAGTAGGCAGTACCTTGAAATCGGAAAAATTTTTGGCGTATTTTCACTAGTTTTCTCCTTTATCTCTTAAAAATAAGATAATTTTGCGAAAAAAAAGTATCCTATTTTGGAATCTGGATACTAAGGTATTTCCTCACAAAATTTTGTACGTGATGCGAACACAACAGACAGACAGAGAGACAAGAAATGAGTTACTGTTTTTTTTATATGTATAGATGTATCCACCAGTCTTCTTCCGATTTTGTATGGCACTTGACTAGTGAGTATTTCGTATGAGTTGTTATGGTACTCCACCAAAACACCTAACTAAAAATACAAATTGGATATTAATATATATAGGATTTTATGATTTGCACTGGACAATACAAAAGTATAATTAAAATTAAAAACAAAAACAAAAACGACAGAATGTGATTAATATCATATTACAAAAACTATTAAAAATGATACAGTTACCCGATTTAGTGGAAGTGGGGCAAAACCTTCGAGAGTAGTAAAACAAAAACAGGAATTAAGAAATATTTACTATGACATATTAAACAGAGAACATATAAAATTGTATTATCAGTAACCTAATTTTATGTGTTTATGTATGTATGTAGCAGAGCTGTAAATGAATCATTCATTTTAGAATTAATTCGCGAATTTGAATTAATTCAAAATCAACTCAATTCATTTGAATTGGAAATGAATTGCAATTCATTTTACAGATTCATTTGAATTGAAAAATGAATTGCAACTCATTTTACAAATTCATTTGAATTGGAAACGAATTGTAATTCATTCAATTCATTTTTTTGTGTGAAAAGAATTATTTCAAAATTTGCTAATTCGTAACGAATTAAATTCAAAAAAGAATTATTCATTTACAGCTCTGGTATGTAGTACGTATTTATATCTAAAATTAAAATATATTTATTTTTCTATATTTTATATAGTTTATTGTAAATTATGATGTTTTCTTTTTTTTACGCCAAAATAAGCTCGCACGTGAATTAAAAACTCAAATTTATTCATAATTCCCATTGTTAGTAATTAACGAAAACATTTTACTTTTGTTGTCGTGTTTAATCTGACAACTAGTCAAATCAACTTGATAAATTTAATCATAAAGATAATAAAAATCTAATGAAACTTTGATAAGAGGAAGGGCTATACATTATTCCTGCCCCGATTCCCTTCACAAATATTGCAAAATATTATATTTATACACATGTATTCATATATGTATAGGTACACACATTCACACATACATACCTCTCGATACAAGTGAAAATTTGCTGGAGAGCATAATCAAGAGATTGAGCCGAATTAGTTTATGGATGAAGCTCCATAAACTAATTCTGCTGTGGGAAGGTAATCTCAACATTAGACGTTAATAATTTGCAGTATGGGCAACTTAGCGAAAGAGCTGGAAAATACTACAAATAAATATTGCATAATTGCAACCCTGAGCGTCAAAAACTCCTTTTCAATACAGCTAATTTTGGAGAATTCTTTAAACTAGATCTGACAGATTGGTTCAGTTTTCTCGTTCGCTTTCAATTGTAACCTGAACACGGATAACGTTTATATTATGGGTTAGCAAATTAATATAGTAAAAATAATCTGTAATAAAAGATATAAAAGTGATAATGATCGGCTCTTACATAAGTTTCTTCAATAAGTCTTAGTACTAATTTATTTTTGTTAAGATAAGACACATTTTGATTTGTTATCTCCTTTTTATTTGACATTTTAAAACCCCTTTTAACTAAACTCAAAAACGAAATTAAACAAATATACTAAAATTGATAAGAAAAGTAGTAAAATATAACTTAGATAATGGAATTAGTTATTATTTACACAACTTATTGACTCAATTAAAAATTTAATAGTACATTTGAACGGTTTTTTTCTTTAACAAGAAGTAGAATAAAGCGGATTTCTTGGAAAAATATATTTATCCCAAAATTAAGACAAGATTTTAATTAAAAAGAAAACAGTTTATTATCATTTCCGACCCCATAAAGTATATATTTTAAATCCTTATACATAGAGATGTGGATTAAGCGATGTCCGTCTGTCCGTGTTCGGGTAGTAATGCCATTTGCCAAGGCACCGGAAGAGATACAATAAATAAAAGCAAACCAATCTGTCAGGCATATTTTCGAAAATTTTCGGATTGCAATTCAGCAATATCGGTTCATTTCTTTAAAGGCTGCGAGTCAAAAACCACGCCAACCTATAGTTCACGTTTTTTTTAATTTTTTTCGTCTTTAATGATTCTCTTTTGTTTTTTTTTGTCAAATAAATATTAGACCGCGACAGGTAGAGCGCAAGGACTGCAACAGATCTCGGGGGATTAATAATCCTCTGCGATGGTCGATTTGTATTTGTTTTTAGGTTGGTAGGCCTTTTCGGCTTAGATTTGTATTAAAGGCGTTTATAGAAAGCAATACATATAGAGGTAGCCAATGGGCCCACAGGGTGCCCATTGGAAACCAGGAGCACTCAATAGGTCACATTGACCCCCAAATGTGATTTAGTCTGACCATTCGAACGCAATATAGATTGCAGGGAGGTCCCGATTTCTACGAAAAGCTTTCAGAAAAAACTTTCCATCAAATTTTTACAAAAATTTTTTGATTAAATTTAAAAAAAAAAAAAATTTGGATTAAATTAAAAAAAAAAAAATTTTGGTTTAAATTTTTAAAAAAAATTTTGGATTAAATTTTAAAAACAAATTCAATACAATTCTTACAAAATAATTTCGATAAAATTTTTACAAAAAATTTCGATAAAAATTTTAACAAAACATTTTCCGTAAAATTTCTAATTTTCCATAAAATTTTCTAAAAAAAAAAATCGATAAATTGTTCAAAAATATTTTTAATATATTTTTACAAAAAAAAAACGAAAAATTTTCGATAAAATTTTTAAAAAAAATTTTCGATAAAATTTTTACAAAAAATTATCGATAAAATTTTTACAAAAAATTATCGATAAAATTTATACAAAAAAAAAAATTCTATATCTTTATATTATATTTGTAATAATGAAGTTGAAAATCATTAATAATCACACTGAAAAACTAAGTTTTCAGCAATTCGATTTTTCACTAAATTTTAACCCAAGTAAAAAAATTGGTTAACTTCTTAAAACAGTTCATGGAAAGACTTCAAAATTTTCAAAAAATGTTATGATTATTTTCTGTAATTGATTTATAGACATGCAGTAAAACCAAATTTTCGACACGCATTTGGTTGCGGTGGAGTCCGGAAGCACTCCACATTCTTTTCCCCAGTTATTTTTATCAACATTAAAATCAGTCAATTTTCCCTTAGGTCAATTTCCATGTGTGCGGTCACATATGTTACTCTGTCAAGTTGAAGTCACAAGATTTCCAAAATTATTACCGTAGCAAGATCGATTGCGAGTACCGGTCACTGTCTGACCGTGACCATGACCGTGACCATGACCATGACCGTGACCATGTTGTGAATGTAATTGGCAGCAAATTTGCTAAATTAAAAAAGCGTTTGTTAAATCAGAGCTTCGTTATTTCTAAACCGAACTTTTATATTTAAAAGGTTATGCTTACAGATTGTTCCGATTTGTAAAAATATTTCATAAAATTAGAGGGTATCCCCATAATGAACAAGTGAACATAAATAACGTAGGAAATTATAGGAGGGCCCATATAAGAAGTGATTATGACGTATTTGTTTAATAATTTTTGTTTAAGTTAATGCTTACAGATTGGTTCTATTAAAATTTTTATATCATATTCGATTCCAGTCTATCAGTTTTAAAATCGTGTTTGCTATTTAACTTTACGTGGATACGAAAACTAGCGTTGTTAACTAACTAAAAAATCTAAACCAGCGCTAAAACACTAATACCTATTAAAATAAATTGTTTATAACTTTAAATAAGATCATAAACTAAAAAATAAATATGAAAACAAAAAGTCTTATCGTTTATTCTTTTAGAAGATTACAGTGCAAAATAATCATACAATTACCCTGGCACTCTTCTACACACACTCTCTTCCATGCAGATAACGTGAATGCCACAGAAAACAGTCTGAGTGTCGCATGAGTGGTGTACAACAGTTAGCCACAACATCTCAAAGGTTAAGCATGAAAGAGGTGTAGGAAAAGTTTGCAAACAATGTTTTAGATTTAAGAGAGTTTGGATACTTTTCTTTTCAAAATGGTTAAACTTAATAAACGACTATTGCCTATAAAGGCACATTATTTCTTTTTTATGGCGGGTAAGTTTTTTTGTTATAAATTACTAAAGTGTTTTTTTATTTAAACATTTTTAATCAAACCTTTCAATTTCTTTACAGCTATGGGTCCAATTTTACCCCAGCTGTCTGTTTGGGGCAAACAGATCGGTATTGCCCCTGAGGTAATGGGTTATATTACTTCAATTTTACCCGTAATGTATGTTTTAGCCAAACCTGTGTTTGGTTTTGTGGCAGATTATTTTACGGTAATTTCTTTCTTTTTATAGCAGTTTGAAGTTGAATTAAAAATATTAATATATTTTTTTATATTTTCAGAATTTACGTAAATTCATTTTTATTCTTTTAATTATGTCCATGACTTTGGCTTTTGCTTCCTTTTATTTTGTGCCTCAGCCACAGTCCCCTTCTGTGGCTTTTAATGAGGCTTGGAATGTTACATTCAATTTGGAAGTGTTGCCGATTTGTGATGCAGAGGTATTTATGCTGTGTATTTAGGAATATGTGATAATATGTTTACAAGTGTGAGTCAGAGTGTCAGCAACACTAAGATTTGAAAACAAAGAAGGTTTTTCAAAAACCTTCGTGTGGTAAAGTTATAGGGAAATCCGCCATTTAACAACATATTTATAACATCGATATTATACCTAACCTTTCTATTGAAATTCTCCCTGTACAGCCAGAAATGTTTGCTTCTGGCTTCTTTCGAGAGCAAATGTGGAACCGAGTGAAATGTAAGCTTAGACTAGCGCCCCCATTGTGTAGTATAGCAACACTCCACGATATGACGTTGTATCGCAATTTATGTGTGAGTAAAAATTTATATATGGCAAGCCTAGATGCCATATTATAGCCTCTTGCTTAGGGGTTTGGAGACTACCCAAATTCCGTTCTGTTGAGAGTGCAACAGCACATTTGATAGAGCGTGCACCACACCTACATAAATCCATCTTAAACCACAACCACCACGTGTACCCCCGAAGGGGAGCACACCAACAACCGGTCACAGAGAGGAATAGGCTCTCTGTGGGGCTACCGATTCCCGTGGTACCAGTCCTTTGGGCACTGGTCGGGCCTCTAAGAGGACCCGTGTAATAAAACAACAGACCATTTCATCCACATTTAGGTTCTAGGAACACTAGCGCGTGGTGCCCCTATTTTCCCTAAGAGAACCGCGTCAAAGCATTTGCAATCTACCTCAGTGAAAATTGGAACCCCTGCGGGGCTTTCGAGAGCAACCTAATATGGAACAATAACTTTTTATCGTAGTAGCACGCACCATGCGTTAAGATCATGTGCATCGTAGGTGCCATAGTAAGCCGCCGATATTTTTGGATATTGTTTTTGTGACGACTTGATATTATTATTAACATAGAGGAATTTTGCAGCAGACCACTTCCTTAATGGATGCCTTTAAGACCCCCTACCGTCCTCAATGGTTGTAGACAACCGACTTGTAATTTACGGAAATACTATTTTCATTCACGGAGTCATTTTTGCTCATTTTTTGGGGTTCCTTACCCAAGGAAAAAACGTAACCCCATCGTTTTCCTTACAATGTCTATTCAACGGTAATCGCCTTTTATCTCTGGCACCGTAATAGGTAGACTCTTTAAATTTTCACAGAAGGTATATGTACTCTGGCTGCTATAGCAAGAAATACTCAAAACATAGGGTAGTCCGAAAGTGACGTGTTATTTGCGTCTATGTCTTTATTTCTTGAGCTGTAGGAGGCAACCACTCTTGACTCTTGAAATTTTTACAGCAGGTGTGTTCTAATGGCCACTGTGAACATATGTAAAAATTAAGGGGTGTTCCGGCAGTGACGTGATTTGCATAAATATGGCCTAATTTTTTAACTATAATAGATAGACTCTTCAAATTTTCACAGATGGTATATTAATACGGCCTCTGTAACAAATAGCAAAAATTAAACGGTTTTCCGACAGTGGCGTGATTTGCATTTATGTGTCCTAATTTTTGAACTATAATAGGTAGACTGTCGTGATTTGCACTTAGCCTTATTTTTTGAACCGTAATATATAGACTCCAGAACATATTTTGTCACGGCCGCAATGATAATTACTGAAAATTAAAGAGTGTTCCAACAGTGACATGTTTTTCAGGTATATTGCCTTATTTTTTGAATCCTAATATGTAATTACTATGAATAAGTATATTCATAGAAAGGGAATTGCCATTGCCGCTATAACAAATAGTAAAATTAAAGGGTGTTCCGACAGTGACATTATTTGGCCATATATGTCCTTATTTTTTGAACCGTGTTGATGTGTTGCCATCGCCGCTGTAACAATTAAAGGGTGTTCAGCAATAACATATTTTTCACTTATACTGCCTTATCTTTTGAACCGCAGCAAGTAGGCTCCTAATATTTTCATAGAAAGTCCTTATATTTGGACAGTAATAGGCTGACACTTAAAATTTACGCAGATTATATTTGACAATATTTACTGTAAGACAGTGTTCCCAAGATGTTGCGAATTTGAGGAGTTTAGCCTTCTCTTCTAAACGTTATAGGCAGACATTTGATATTTACACAGGATATTTAGTACTATGCTGTAGTAAAAAATAATTACAAATTAAAGGGTGCTCCATAAAACGTGAAAAAAGTAACAACTTGTATTTTTAAAGTTGTACTGAGCATAGTACGGAACCCTACGTGTATGAATCATACTCAAACTTGACTGATTTATTTCAATATATCGAAAAATCATCGAAATAAAAATGTCTGAAGTATTTCGATCTTTTCGAACATATTTGAATATTAAAGATTTTTTACACACACAATTAAAACAAAATAAAATATATTTATTTTTCTTCTTTGTAGCTCTTAACTAAAACGAATATGTGTAGCACAACACATCGTGCTCAATGCCATAATGGAAAACTCAAATTTGAAGCTGTTTTCGTAGACACAATCGATCCAGCCATTAATTATCTCAACTTAATATCAAACTATGAGAAATCTTCTTTGCAATTGCATGTGTGTGTAGACAATTCATTACCTGCTATCAACAATGTGACTATGTTCAATGGCACCTGTGACTTCCGAACATCTCAGCAATCACCATGCCTTTACACAACATATGCTTTTTGGCTGTTTGTCGTGTTAATGTGTGCCGGTACAATTGGTTTCAATGTCACCAATTCGATATCGGATGCCATTTGTTTCGATATGTTGGGTGAGTCGGAAGAAGACAAGTATGGAGCCCAGCGTGTTTGGGGTACCATAGGATTTGGCGCTACTGCCTTAATTTCTGGTATTTTGGTGGATTATTGGACTTTGGGAGAAATCAAGAGTTTTGTTCCAGCCTTAATAATAATGTTAATATTTAGTGGTTTTGATTTGTTAAGTATTTCAAAGCTAAAATTACCCAAATTAAGCTCCTCGGAGTCTATATGCAAAGACGTCTGGGATTTGATTAAGCAGCCAGCCATAGCCATATTTTTGGTATTTGCCACTATAGCAGGTATAATCGATTCATTTATTATATATTTTATGTTCTGGCATTTGGAAGAAGTGGCAGAACAGACTGGTTTCATGCCACAAATCAAATTGATAGAGGGTTGTGTAGTAGCAGCCGAATGTTTAGCCGGTGAAGTACCCTTTTTCTTTTACAGTGGCAAAATCATTAAAAAATTAGGTTATATACACTGCATGAGTATGTGTTTCTTTTTCTATGCCATTCGCTTGGCTCTGATATCTTGGATACCAAATCCTTGGTATTTAGTCGGTGTCGAATTATTCTTTCAGGGTTGCACTTATGCATTGTGCTATACATGTATTGTGGCATATGCTTCGTCTGTGGCTCCACCTGGAACATCAGCCACTGTGCAGGGTCTTATGGCTGGCATGGATGATGGTTTGGGTTTCAGTATAGGATCTCTGATCGGAGGTCTGGCTTTTAAGCGTTTCGGCGGTAGACGTAGTTTTATGTATTTTTCTATAGTGGCCATTTGTACTTGTGTTGCTCATATTCTCATAAGACCTTTGTCAAGAAAGCATCAATATTTACCAAAATCTGGATATCAACTACCAAAAGAGCAGATTGAGGTTGCTATGGATGCAGTAAAAGAAGAGGTTAAGTCGTAGTGTTGTATTAAGTGGCATATTTTTAACGGATTAGACAATTGGGGTACTCACGATGTGTATTGCAAACAGCAGAAGAAATGCAAATGTGTGCAAAAATAGTTTTACCAACTCAAATTGCACATATTGGTAATTTCCTTAAGTTTACTTTAGTATAATATGCTCAAATTTTCGCATTGGTTTTGAGATAGTTTATAACAGTTATTTTAGTACCTCAAAAAAAAGTAAACTCAAAACAACAATATGCCTAAATTTAAAATGGTTAAAAAAATTAGAAAAACATTCTTCATTTTTTGCTACTAAAAGCCTTCTAAGAAGGCCTTGGAACGCTTGCCGGCACAAGCGAGAGTAGAAGGCCTGCTACGAAATGTATGTAGAGTATGAAATGCGACTAAAAAAGCCTTGTACCTACTAAAGAATCAGTAAAAGGTCTTCTAGAAAAAATTCATATTCCTTGCTTTTACCACTGGGACACGTTCTGTGAAAATTTCTGGTGTTTACTTAAAATGGTTTTACACGACGTGTATTTGTCATATGACTTGTCAGTTTGATAACCCATATGTAATTTCATGTGTTTGTCAAAATAGCCATTTTACATACGGTTTTAATATTTGCTTTCAAACGTTCATGTGTAATTACATGTGACATAACCTACAATATATAATTTTGCCGCCACACAGTTTTTTATTTGCAACCACAGCTGATGCAAAGATGTAAACCTAGTGCTTTTACCACATTTTTAGCGCTTTTGGTACCACAAAAAGCATAAAATAACAAAATATCAAGTTGGCATTACAAGATGTCAGATGCTTTGTCACATCAAAATAGAACACGTTCTAAATGAAAAATTTCATTTGTATTGTACACAGGGAAAATACACATGTTATGTTTGAGAGGGTTCACACGAAGTGTATAGAATTTACACATGGAAAAGTGACAAGTCATATGACAAATACACGTCATGTAAAACCAGTTTTATTACTGTTCATGAGATAAAAATCAGTAACAGATGGAAAAACATCGGAGATAAATTTGTAGGGTTATAGGCTTTTTACACTGATCAACATCTACCATCAATTTGCGAAGATGTTGACATCTTTCCATTAGACATACACAGGCCTAAAATTCAACATCTTCACAAGATGTTACAATCTCAGCTTGTTCCATTTTACATCTTTCGATTATTTTAGTGTCATCACTAGAAAAATGGCAATAAACTAGATTAATTTAGTGCCATCACTGAAAAAATGTCATTTATGTGGAAAAAATATAAACCAATATTTATTTAAAAATGAGCATCATACGAAGGTACACAAATTTTTTTTTACATCTTCTTTCTCTAAAATGCTTACAATAACTTTAATACTCTATTTTAATACTTGGGTTTGTTCTAGCAATACAACAATTATTCCAAATATGGGTTGTTAACCCATATTTTTTCTTATTAACTAAAAGCGGGTGCTTTTAATTTTGCGACAGCTGAGTTGATGTTATGTTAGATGTAAGAAGATGTTGCAAATGTAAACTGATTTTCACATTTTCAACATCTTCCAGACGTTTCACTAAGATGTTGGTCAGTGTAAAAAGCCTATTAAGTTTTTACCCTTTGGGTACGGAACCCTTATAATTCTTGTATTTTTTTTTTTTACTAAAAAACAAGTTTTTATTGGCTTTAAGCTTTACGGTAGAAAAACTAACAGTTGAAGTTGTAATTTTTTAATTTTTAGAGCCTTTTAAGAAATCGCAATATATTGTAAATGGAAAAATACACACCATGCATTTTGCAAAGTTTGCTCGATACCTTCGTGAGTACCTAAACGGACAATATTGGGGCGCTATTTTCTTTAACATTTTAAAAATATCTGCTATATATATTTTTAAAATGTTAAAGAAAATAGCACTTATTAATAAAAGTCGAGGAATTATATACATATGTATGTTAAGGGCCTGTTTCACAATGTCGACAGAGTTCGTTCTTTCTTACAATTATATTTAAAACAATAACAAATTCAAAAATTTTGTTTTTGTTTTGCATGTATTTATACGAAACAACGAATTCTTTCGACATTGAGAAACCGGCAGTAAGTGTAACATTTGTATTGATATGAGCAAGATTTTTAACAATTTTGTTTCATCATGAAAAATAATATTAAAGTAAAAACCACAAAAAAATAAAAGTAAAAAGAAAATAACTTATTTTCTTGATTTTAATAAGAATCAAACGTTACTGTCGTGGTGTCCCCATTTTAAACGTTTTATTTACACAGTGAATATGTACGATAAAAATAAAAAAATATTTTATTGTTTTGTACATAATAAGTTTAAGTTAATGTTGTACATACTTAGTTATAAAAATTTTATATATTTTATACAGTTTTCTATGTGCATATATTATTGATATAAGAATAAATAAATATAAACAAATACGTCTTACAAAAACAGTTGTTTAATATTCTAATTTATTTATTTGTAAGATATTTTACCAAAAGATGTATATTGGCCGAAGTAGTATCGGATATACTTATCTAGGGTACCACAGGTCCCTAGATAATATATACTTATCTAGGGTACCACAGGTCCCTAGATAATATATACTTATCTAGGGTACCACAGGTCCCTAGATAATATATACTTATCTAGGGTACCACAGGTCCCTAGATAATATATACTTATCTAGGGTACCACAGGTCCCTAGATAATATATACTTATCTAGGGTACCACAGGTCCCTAGATAATATATACTTATCTAGGGTACCACAGGTCCCTAGATAATATATACTTATCTAGGGTACCACAGGTCCCTAGATAATATATACTTATCTAGGGTACCACAGGTCCCTAGATAATATATACTTATCTAGGGTACCACAGGTCCCTAGATAAGTATATCCGATGCTTAACTGCTTGTCATTCCACTTACCTAATGTAAGATTAATTTAGTGTATAAAATTATATGTATCTAACAACTAGCAGTGTACAGTGGGACAGAATTTAAATATTTTGGAAATAACTTAGCCATTTGTAAACGGCTGATTGATAAAAAATTTGTTATGACGAGATCAAGCAGACGAGTATCTGAGCTTAAATTTTGACGCTGGGCACCATCCACTTGACAGGAGTGGCGCCATGTGGTCTCAAAGTAGGGTACCTCGCACCTGTAAATTATTTTAGAGCTTGGCATTTCTTAATTTTTTTTTTTAGTTTTTTTTAGGTCAAGCTAATACCTACTAAACGATGCTTCAATCTATAAGTTATGATTTAAAAAGAGCGAGTTATAAGAAATTTAAAATTACAATTTTTAATTTTTTTTGGCATATGCAAAAAAGCGACATTTTTCAATTTTGATAACTGTGTAGCGGAAAAATCATATTTGGATTCAGGGAGTCAACGACTATAAATAAAAAAAGTTTCAATAAAACCGGGAGTGGTAAATTTGAAAACATTTTTTTATGGTTGATTTGACTTGGAATTACCCAATAATATATGTACATTCGGTTTTAATTTTTATGATTTTCAACTTCATTATCTATACATATGATAAAACTGTAACTTTTTTCTGTCTGTCTTCGCATCAAGTAAAAACTAATGGATTATAATAAAATTTGTGAGCGGGTCCCTTAGTATCTTGATTCAAATATAGGATAATTTTTAGCACAAATATCTTACTTCCAAGAGAAAGTGAGATATTTTAGTAGGGATGAGACCCTTTACATAAAGTAAGTACATAAACCATAAACGCAAGCTCTAAAAAAGTAAGGGTCTTTGATGTGGATTGTTTTCAAAGCAACGAAATTATTGTAAGGATGCTGACGAAGTGTTTGGTAAATTTTATTTTATTTTTGGTTAATTTTATTGGAATTTTTGTTTAAAAATTTTATTGAAAATTGTTTTCTTAAAATTTAATGGAAAAGTTTTTGTAAAAATTTTTTCAAACATTTTTTTTTACATTTTATCGAAAAATTTTTATTCAAATTTTTTTATAAAAATTATACAAAATTTTTTTATAAAAGTTAGTACCTTCCTGCAATCTATATTGCAATAGCAATGTGCCTATTACCTGCTCCTGGCTCCCAGTGGACATCTTGTGGATCTATCGGCTATTTTGTATTGTTTTTCATAAAGGCCTTTAATACAAAACAAAGCAGAAAAACCGTACCAAACTAAAAACTAACAACAAGCGCCACTCGCAGGGGTTGTTTATTGATCCCCCGAGATCTATATGCACTCCATGTGATCTACTGGTAGCGGTCTTTAATAAATGTCAAGGTAAATAAAACACTATAATTGTGGTGGAAACACTTTTGTTTAGTTTGTTAAACAACTCACTTAAACACGTTAAAATTTAATAGTGTGAACGCCATATAAAACACCTCATTTTGAAGTGTTGTCAAAACACATCAATGTATGGAAAACATCTCAAAAACAACTAGTTTTGCGCTTAAACAATTCACTTAAGTGTGAAGGCCATATAAAAAACAAAACAAAAAAATTCTTTAAAAACACCAAATAAATCTTTAAGATAATGAAAAATTCATTAATGTATCAATAAATTTTTAAAAACAAATATAGTCTCACAAATAATATATATTTTTATTTACAAAAACTTGATAAAAGAATATAGAAATATTTTTATTTTCTAAATCCCGTATTTTTTCTTAATTACATTTAATGCAAGTGAAACTATCTGGCAGCATTGATATAAGCTGCTTCGTTTTGATTTCAAGTCAACTGTTGTTAAAAAGAGAGCAATATATGAATTTAAGTGATTTGTTGATAAGGGTGGAAAAAGATATAAATTTAAAAAAACACATGCAGCTGCTATTAAATGTCGTTGAAGTCGTTTCTATCTGGGTGTTTCAGTTAGCACAGCTGTTCACAAAAATAAACTCAATGTAAATAAATGTTAAGGAAAATATTTGTTAATCAATACTGTGTAGAAAAATTAAGAAGAAACATAAAAACGCTGAAATAAAATAATTACTAGCTAGCTGTTGAGCGAATTTAAAACTAATTTCTTAATAAGCCGAATAGTTTTTAGATAAGTACGTTTTTGTGAAGGATGTTATCGATTTTTTATACATAATTTTATACTGTATATTGTATACCTACTTTATTTATTTTTTTTTATAAATAGATGGCTTCCGCATCAAGTAGCAGCGCCCGACACTTGTTTGATGAGAGGTGAGTAATGAAATAAATACTACAAAATGTGCACATTCATGTGTAAGTACTTAATATGCACCGAAATATTAGGTCTGTTCAGTAAATTTCCTAGCAGAAACTAGAAACGAGAGAGTAAAACAGAAATTTACATAATTACTCTCATAAATATGAAAAAGTAAATGAACGCTTTACTAGCAAAAGTTAGCAAGCAGACTACGGTGGCGTCAGGAAGGACTAAAAACTTGTACCGATTAGACCATAAAATAGTACCTTTGAAAACGTAATTGTACTGAAAGGGCAAACATAAAGTAATCTGCCGTTGTTAGCCAGAAATGTTGCTTTAAAGAAGTTTAAACTGATAATAGTAATCTCAAGGAAACCATAGAAATAAATCAAACAACAAAAATAAAAGCACAATAATTTAAATAAAATTATTGTTTTAAAATATTGGGTAGTTTTTGAATGAGTTTATGATGCATTTAAGCCTTAGATGTCAATATTTTTAGTTAGTCAGTGCTAATAAACATTCTTATTTCAAAGAAACTTCTATAATATTTACATTAACAATATTTCAAAACACAAATACATATGTTTATTGTTCAAAATATATTAAAAACTGTACAATGCCAATTTTAAAATCAGAATTGTACCGAAAAAAGTACGATTGCAATAAATGTGTCATCCCTGATTTGTTTACTATTTATTATTTTAAAACAAAAAGACCATTGATGAAAACCAAGGCGAAGTCATACCAGAGCAGTAGGACAACAACTACAACAAAACAACAACTTTGACATTGGATTAGCAGATATGAAACAATGTATTTTTTGACAAGACATTAGCAAAAAACGAGACCAAAAAACAATCAGCTGGGCTATCGACTCCACCTGGTATGAATTCGACTTGATGAAAACCTAATTTTAAAATGGAAAAACTAAATTTTATCGTTTTATACCCTCGCTAAATTAAAGAAAAACATTACACCAACAAAATTTTATTCACTTTTATATTATTTGAACTACTAAATACTGATATTTTTCTTAATATTGCAAAAATTTCTTTTTTCATACCATTTTTCCACAAAAAATATGTTGAACACAAAATCCCGAAGCTGATTGACAAATTCTTGTTAGTAAAAATTTTACTAGCAAAAACTTGCAAGTAATTTTTTTCTCTCACATTTTTATTCTCTTGTTTTGCTCTCTTGTTGCTAGTTTTTAGAGTTAATGAACGCTTTTCTAGTAACAATTAGTACTAATTTGCAGTTACTGAACAGAGCTATTATGTAGGTATTTTGGTACGTTCCGATTTTTTAAATCTACTCATTTCGTTGTAATGTAGAAAATTAGTTTTTAGTTTCAGTATAGAGCTTTGAAGTGTAGAATGAAAGCTTAACATTTTTTCCATTCATAAGGTGCGATCCCGTACTTTTTGGGAAAAGTTCGGTAAAATGAGAAAAAACGAAAATAAACTCTCTTAGAGACAAAAATGCCCGAAAGTACGGGAACACAAAAAACCAATTTTATATCCCAAAACAAAGTGTTTTGTATGCATTCGTAAATAGTAAAACTTAAAAACACAAATATTTTAAATGTACTCGCAGTTCCCAACATATTTTTCAAGTTTAATTTATTAATCTTTTATGATAAAACTCTTAAATAACAGATTTAGTGCACTTTTGTGAGCATATGAACACATACATATGTATATTTTTTTAATTTTCTATTAGTTTACTTTCAAACAGCTCATTGTTTTGCTTTTACACAATCAACCCGAAGATAAAGTTTGGGCTGTTTCGTGCACGAAGAAGAAGAATACTCTCTCTCAAAATTACTCTTTTTTACCCAATCTTGCAGTACGGAAACAGTTTTCGGTATAATTGGGATCCCGCGGGATCCCAATGTTGAGTACGGGATCACACCTATAGTATTATTACTTTCTGGATTACTCAGTTTAAAATTTTTAAACAAATTTTACTACATTTGTAAAATATAAATAACTTTTGACATGTCGCACTACTAGTGAAGAAAAAAATAATTAGCTGGGCGGACGACACTACCTAGTAAAATGAATACTTTGCTGCCTATATGTGTACATATATCCAAAACACATTTATATAAGGTAAACTAAAGGCAGGAGCTAAAACCATAGATTACACAGCACAACAAAATAAAAAAAATTTCATGTGCTCTTAAAACCACTATATAATTTTGATGTATCATGACTACCTTTGTACAAAAATGGTAAAATTTTTAAATTCTATGGATAGATTTTTTTTTAAAAAATTTTTTTTTAAAATTGCAATTTTTTTGAGACGTTTCTTCAAATAATTAATGATAACTCAAAAACTACTAGTCCGATATTATTAAAATAAATTCAGAAAAATTAAGATTTGCATAGCCTTTAATTCGTCTATATATCGCGTTTCAATCGGATCAATAGTATCGGAGTTATAATAAAAAACTTAAGAAAAAAATATATTTTTTACGTAAAAATGGCAAAAATTTTCGTTTTAAAAAAATCATAAAAAATCGAAAACGGTAAAAAACTTCCAGATTCATTTTTTTATCGCATAGCGACATATAATAGCAACAAAATGAGATATCGACCATAAAAATCGATTGATTTTTTTCGAATTTATTCACATTTTAGTGAATTCGCTCATTTTCACAAAATTTTAGTTTTTTGCTTGATATACGCATTATAGCGGGTTTTCAAATGTGTGAAAAACATAAATTTTCCTATTTCAAGGGGTGCATGTCGGATTAATGTTAGATTTGATGAGAAACTTCCACCCACAAAATTTTAGTCGAATTCGACAACGTTAACACGTAGCGCATAGGCCCCAAATCTGAAAAAAAGCGTTTAAATCGAAAATAATTGACAAATTTTCAGTTTTTGCAAAATTAACGCTATTTATTTCCCCTTTTGCAAAAAAGTGGATCCTGGTCCTTAGGGCAAACACAATGAGATTTACAATAAGCTACATGTCTTTAAGTTTTCGAGTTATTACAATTTTCACTGGCCATTATATGTCCTTGAGAACTTGCCGAAGACAATTTACAAAAACATTTTACTTTTAAAATTTTTTATTTTTTTCTTTTTTAACAATAAAATATAAAATTTCGCTAAAATTGACTGATATCTTCCTATTACACAACGCAACAAAATAAAAAAATTAGATGCTTTTGAAACCACTATACAATATCCAGGTACTGCCAAAGTGTTTTGGATGAATGAGAAATGTATGGCAAAACAAGTACGCGAAATACTGTTTTGGGCAAAACACGTATTTCTGTGGGACAAGTGTTACTGTGGAAATACAGTATTGAATGTAGAAAATTGTTTGGAACAGATCTTTATGGCATTTTTATGATTTTCAGAATTAAAAAAAGTAAGCAATAAAGGAAAAGTTTTTTAATTTTTACGATTTCAGTAGAAATCTGATAAACGATGAAATGCTCCTTTTCTGTTGGCTACCTGTCGCCCTTGCTTCATTTTGACAATTGCGGCGGCAAAGTAATAAACGTTCATAAATTTGCGTGCACGCCGAATTGGGTTTTTCCGCTGGCTACCTGTAAAGATTGATTTTTTGCATAGCATTCCTTAATGTTTTTTACGATTCTTGGGAATAGGTAAAAAATAGGACAACATTAAGAGTTGTTCGAAATTTTAGTATCATTATTTATAAGAGCTCCTTGAGCCATTTCTATTAATTCAACAAGTGTTTGCGGTAACAGAAGCATAATTTTCAATCAGCCATGAGCAAGAAAACTAATAAAATATAAAAGAAAAGAAAATACATGAATAAAACAATGAAATGCATTTTCGATCTATTCCATCGATTTGACTTAGTTACATTTTTTTGTCAATTGCCTTCGGCAAGTAACTTGAAAACTGTTTAACCGATTTAAAAGATATGTAGCTTATTGTAAATCTCATTGTGTTTGCCCAGGATCCACTTTTTTGCAAAAGGGGAAATAAATAGCGTTAATTTTGCAAAAACTGAAAATTTGTCAATTATTTTCGATTTAAACGCTTTTTTTCAGATTTGGGGCCTATGCGCTACGTGTTAACGTTGTCGAATTCGACTAAAATTTTGTGGGTGGAAGTTTCTCATCAAATCTAACATTAATCCGACATGCACCCCTTGAAATTGGAAAATTTATGTTTTTCACACATTTGAAAACCCGCTATAATGCGTATATCAAGCAAAAAACTAAAATTTTGTGAAAATGTGCGAATTCACTAAAATGTGAATAAATTCGAAAAAAATCAATCGATTTTTATGGTCTCATTTTGTTGCTATTATATGTCGCTATGCGATAAAAAAATGAATCTGGAAGTTTTTTACCGTTTTCGATTTTTTATGATTTTTTTAAAACGAAAATTTTTGCCATTTTCACGTAAAAAATATATTTTTTTCTGAAGTTTTTTATTATAACTCCGATACTATTGATCCGATTGAAACGCGATATATAGACGAATTAAAGGCTATGCAAATCTTAATTTTTCTGAATTTATTTTAATAATATCGGACTAGTAGTTTTTGAGTTATCATTAATTGTTTGAAGAAACGTCTCAAAAAAATTGCAATTTTAAAAAAAAAAATTTTTAAAAAAAAATCTATCCATAGAATTTAAAAATTTTACCATTTTTGTACTAAGGTAGCCATGATACATCAAATGTATATAGTAGTTACTCGAGCATATTTTTGCTGTTGCCCTGTGTTACATAGATAGTCAACTCTCCAAATGTCAAAAACGTAGCTACAAATGTCTTCACACATGCGGTGTAAATTCAACACATACAGGGGTGTAAAATTTTTTTCTTACATTTTTTCTTACAAGACACTATTGTGCGATACATCGTTTAAGTTTCCAAATAAATAAATAATTAAAAAACGTTTCTCTTAAAGCTATATTCAATGTTTTGGACAGAACAAAAATTTGCCGGCATCAAAAAAGATACTTTACATTTACAACACCCGTTTTAAAATATTTTTTGAAAGTTTTTTTGGTGGTGCAGATATTTATCGATTTATAATACAAAACAACAATTTTGGGACTTTTAACACAGGTATTTAGTACCTAGACCTAGGTATTTGGTTAGAGAGAATAATGACGTTCTAAAGGTCTCCGATTGGATTACAAAAGATTTTTTTTTTTTGTTTTAACTGGGCCTTCAATACAAAACTAAAATCATTATCTTCATTTATCTAAAGAATATAGTTCCAGGCCTTTAATTTGGCAAAAATGTTTCTATTAATCTAATTTAATCCAGTTAGCGAAATATTTAAAACTGGTGTGCTAGCGTCTTCACTCAACGTGAGTCAGCTTTCAGTAAACATAATCAAGTATAAAAAGGGTGATAGGAGTAACGAATCTTTATACTTTTAGCTATTTTTCAGCAAAATAAAATACTTTTTGTTTCGTTATACATATCTTATCTATTTTGACAATAAAATATAATTTATTTCAGCAAAAAGCGTCTATGTGCCCGAGTGGCTGTCAATGTAAATAATATGAGTTCAGTGGCTCGTCAAATTGTACGAAGCTCTAAATCAAAGGAGGTAAGTTCCAAAAAATATTTTACAGAAGAAATTTAATCCTTAAATCCTTTAATACACCTTTTCAGATTTTAAATCAAACAATTCGCAATTTCACCCAAGTCGATATCGTATCCGATTATAGTGCTCAAAATTTAAATAAAATGTCTTTAATATTGCAACATGTCAGTTATCATTATGATGCCATGAATGACAGTGTCAATCATTTAGATTATTTAAAGGAGCAGGTTACGGCAATGGAAAGGTGACTGGAAGTTAAAAAATAAAACCAAACCGGTGAAGAGGAGTTTAATTTGAATAATTTCGTATTAATTTTTATAACTCTTTTGTATGCATTTCACTTGTAATTTATTTTACTTTAGCATTAATCGTAATTTTATAATTTAGAAATTTCGAATATTAGTCAGTTAATTACATACATATGTATATTTTCATCCCGTTTTTTTAAATCAGCTAGAAGAGGTTACAAAACACTATCTGACGCAGATAGAACTCTTAACTATATTCACATAAATTGTATTAAAGTATGAACCCACTTTGTATTGTCTAGAATAAAACAAGCCAAGTTTGGAGTTGTAAATTTCAAGTTTAGAATTTGTAATTGTGGGGAAAGAGATCACCCCTATCGTAAATAATTATTCCCATGAAAAAAACTCCCAAATTATCTATTGTGAATGATTTTTACCCTGAAATACGATTTTTTTTATTGGAATCCTTCACAATAAAAAATTTGGGAGTTTTTCATAGAAAACTCCCAAAATCTCTATCGTGAATGATTTCTTCCGTAAAATACAAGTAAATTGTTATTGGAATCATTCACGATAGAAAAATGTGGGAGTTTTTTCATGGGAATAATTATTCATGATTGGGGTGATAATTATTTGCGATAGGGGTGAATAAATCTCTTATATATAACCGGGGTTTAAATGTACAACTCATTCACAAGTCTACATTTGAAACAAATGTGTAAACAAAGTAGGACTACTAGTAGTCGAAATGTTGCATCAGAATCGTAAGTGAGAAATTTCTCACATTAATTACCCCCGTCTCCATTAGACATTAATATGTCTTAACAAAAGTCAAACTTCATATAAAAAAACATTATTTTTAAAACTGTTTTTATATTTGACTTTTGTTAAGACAACTTAATGTCTAATATAGACAGGGGTTTATTAAAGTCATCTTGTTTTACACAGGATGGACAATAGCTAATCATAAACTTTTTTAATAAAGTAATAAAATAGTTCATGATTAACTCTAGCGTATCCTCTATAAAACAAGTTGACCCTAACACCCGTCTACATTAGCCATTAATTTGTCTTAACAAAACTCAAACTTTATATAAAAAAAAAATAAATTTTTTCCTTTATATAAAGTTTGACTTATGTTTGGATAAATGATGGCTAATATAGACAGGGAGGGGGAAATACTTTTATGTGAGAAATTTCCCACTTAAGCTACAGAACAGCTGTAATATATACATACATACATATACAGGGTGGGCCAAAAGAAACCAAGGGCTCTCCAAAAATTTGTCTTAAAAGTGCCATTGTGTCTCGGGCAGTATGGGCAGTGGCTCCGTCCTGCTGAAACCACATACCAGGTCTGTTTTCAAGAGCAGGACGTAAAAAATTTTCTATCATAAACCGATACCGCTCTCCATTTACGGTTACAGCACTTCCATCTTCATTCTCGAAGAAGTAGGGCCCAATGACATTTTCAGATGTGATCCCACACCATACTGTACACCTGATGGGGTGCAATTGGCGTTGATGAATGGCTCTTGGATTTTTAGAACCCCAGAACCTACAGTTCTGCTTATTAACAAAGCCATTCAAATGAAAATGAGCTTCATCACTCATAATCAAATTTTCAATAATGTCGGCGATATGCTCTTTGCGTTAAAATAATTGATCTCTGGTTTAAATAATACAATTCCAAGTGTTGTCTATATAATCTGAAAGAAAAAATAAAAAAAAGTTAATAAACAAAAAAGTTATTAAACTTTTACACCCCTTGGTTTCTTTTGGCCCACCCTGTATAAAGCAATCATATACATACTTATGTCAGCTACAACTTTGCTTATTCCATTCCTCATACTATAGAATAAAAGACAAAGGCGGAAATAATTCACAATACGGAGTATTATAATTATAAATTAATCATTTAAGACCTATTTTAAGAAACAAGATCTATTATTTTAATTTCCCTATTTTAAAAATAATTTTTCGATTAATATAATAAACTGAAATGAATCTAATAAATTAACTAGAAAATTGTTATTCCCGTACTTTTTAAGTATATGTATTAAGCTGCACTGTGTTCACAGTAAATTTTTAGTTACATTAATAACTTTCCAACATACATACATATGTGAATTTCACCATCATGATACAAAGTGCTGAAAATCGTTGCTAACGGACGGGTTGACCTTAAAGATCACTGTTTTAAGACCAGTGTTGGAATTGCATCCGGGAAAGGAGACTTGCTGATGTTGAAAAATTTTGTGAGGACGTATCTTAGTATCCTGATCCCAATCCACGAGAGAGGGAAAAAAAGCAGTGAAAGTACGCCGATTTAAATATACTGCATACTTTAAGGCATCTTTTATTTTTGAAAGTAGTTTATTTTAAGATATGTTGTGCAACAGATGGCGCTGTTACCCATTTCCTGTCTGTCTTTTACAGAGCTTTACTATAATTTTTAATATTTTAGAATTTTATATAAATTTTAGAATTGTATCCAGGGATGCGTAGCTTTATCTAAAGTAAATACGTAAGAGTCTTAAAATTTGGTATGGATTACTTTCAAAGCAAAATCGAACAATATATAGGCACAGCTATTCTTAGCTAATTTTGTAGCTCGACATGTCAAATTCTATAGTGAGAAAGCAATAACATAACTGATCAACCTAAACAAGGGCGTAAGGCGTAAAACAACTATCAAAAATTCTCATGTACATACAAAATGTATGAAGCATACTTAAATAGCCCGGCGTCAACGCTTTGCAATTGGAAAATCCAATTTTGACAGAGTGTTAGGTAGTGAAGTTGGGTGCAAACAGGTTCTCTTTGGTGCAAACAGGTTCTCTTTGTTGCAAACAAAATGTTATTGTTTTTTTTTTCTGTAAGAGTGGTGCCTAGCTATTTTCAACTTTATCTAGCGATTGTATCTCTCTTTTGCGATTAAATTTATTAGATTTTACTAAACAAAATATGTTAACATTACTGTTTCTTACAAAACGTTGCGCTCTTATTTAGGTTTGTTCAAAACTAGGCGCTAGACGTCGTTACGCCTTACGGTCTTGTTTAGGATAGTCAGTAAGTCAGAAATGAAGGCGAATTCATACCAGGTGGGAGCTATAACCCATCTGAGTATTTTTTTGCTCTTATCAAAAATACATGGTTTTATATATTCTAATATAATGTTATTTTTCCCCTCCTTTTGTTTGCTAATGTGTTGTCAAAGTTGCTTTCACCTTGTATCAATTCGTCTTAGCCACAAATAATAAACGCCTCAATTTCCTTTTTTTAAGAGGTCTTTTGACATTTCGAACTTAAAAGCAACAATAAAATGCCATGTTGTTTTTGTATTGTCGTACTTGTTGTAGAGACGCTATTATTTGTTAAAATAAATCTACCTTAAGGTAGGAATTATTAAGTGGGTCAGGGAATATTTGGAGATCTCTTATTTTCTGGTTTTTAAATCCATTTTCAATGAAATTGCACTTTTAAGTAAATTTCTATATTTTTGTTTTTGTAAATTTTTGATACGTAAGTTTTTAAATTTTTTAATTTAATTTTCGTTTTTAGTATAATTTTTTTTAATAAAATTTTTTTATTGAAATTGCAATTTTTCGTTAAATTTAGTTTTAAGTTTTTGATGATAGTTTGATAAAAAAGTGATTTTTAGTTAAGCTTTAAATCGACGACAATTGGCTACCGACTACAACCAGTCAAAACAGAACAGAACTTTTATATAAAGACGATTATTTTGGATCCATCATTCATATATATGTAGCCACATGGCCCCACGATCACCGTGTGGCTGTAGCTAACTTAGCTTAATTTCTATTTTTATAAGTAACATTGAGCAGTGAATGTTGAGAAAAAGGGGGAGACAAAAATATTTTTTTTTATCAAACAAAAGAGAATATTGAAAAATTAGAAATTTATTTAATAAAAGTATTTTTTGAAAAAGTTATTTTATTTTTAAAATAAAATAAAAGCTAAATACGTGTTTCTACAACAATGTCAAGAGTTCGGATAAAGCTATTGTCTTCAATGTAATTAAGTAGCTGACAACACAGCGACAATTGTAGCCAACGACATTTGTAGTCATGTAGCTTTGGAGCCGATGTCTTCTATGTGTGAAAGCATTAATTTAAATTTTGTATAGCAAACCTTCGAGATGATGGAAGTTTTTAATTTTATTTTGTTATTATTATGTTATTATTATGTTATTATTATGTGATAAATTTTTTATTTTTTTGTTGAAATTTTCTTTTTTTGTTAAATTTTAAATTATTTGATGAATATATAATTTTTCATGAAATTTAATTTTCAACCGAATTTTCGAATTAAATTTTTTTTAATAAAAAAATCAACATTAACGAAATATGTTGTAAACAATTACACATTTTTATATTTTAACTACTCTTTTTTTGGCAAAAACAAAGATTGTAATAAAAAAATTTTTCTACTGCTTTTACTTCTTCAACCATTTAGTTTCAATAACGTTCTGGATGATATTGACCGTCTTCCTCATGACCATGTTCAGAATTGACAGCAAGCTCCAAACGTTCAGCTTCCTGTTGGGCGCCAATGGCAGCATGTTCAGCAGCAATGTGATCGTATAAACTCAAGTGTTTATAAGCAGCTCTAGCGACTGCTTCACTTTGATTGGGACCAATAAGAGGAGCCTATTAATAGAGCAAAAAAAAAAAAAAAAGAAATAGTGAGAAAATCCAACTTTTTCACATAAAGCTTTTGAAGTTTTAATTTGCATGAAATATGTATGTATGTGTGTGCTTACCGCTGGCTGATGCACACCAGCAGCGTGTTCTTGCGCAATGCGGTTGTATAAATTCATATGTTTTTGTTTGGCTGCCTTAACGGCCTCACTGTCTTCGAGTTCATGGCTCAATTGTGGGTGGAAACCATGCTCATCAGCCACATACTGAACAGTGCGTACTTGATTTTTAGGATCCACATAAGAGAAGGCACCACGTATAACACCAGTTCCATCGGATACCTCAGTATGTTGACGATCTACATGACCGGGAGCGCGACCAGCTTGATAACTGAATACATAGGGGCTGGCAGGTCCTGACTTAGGTGTTGTGGTTTCATGATGACCCACAATATGAGAAACATCCGCTAGTGCAAACGTCAAACAAAGTGATAAAATTACCTTTAAATAAAAAAAGTATAGATTCAATAAATGTTTTTGGTTTAAATAAAAACTTGTTGCGGAACTAAAGTTTATGCGAGTAATTTTTCAACGGCCATCCATCCATCCGACTTACAATTGTTTTCATGTTGTTCGTTGTTCGTATTAACAGTTTGATTGTTTTTGAAAAACTAACAATATTTTTTAAAAGTTTGTTAAAGTATTTGCTAAAAAATAAAAGAAACAAAATATGAACGTGAAGCTTAAATACAAATGAAATGTCTTTCAAAATACTTGTTGAACAAGTATTTTTTTTTGTCTGTCGTTTTGTTTTGTGTTTTTGAATTTATATTTTATTTATTATTATTATTTTTTTTTTAATTTATGAAGCTTTGTTTTGTTTTCAAATCGTCATAAGCGGATATTTTGGTTTTAACTAAAGCAGTTAACATTAAAAGCTTCTAGAATAGAAAGCTTTCATATAAAATTAGTACAGTGGTGATAACAAAAATAGCACTGATATGTCGATTAATCTAGTATACGGTTAAAAAACATAAATAAAAAGGTCATACAAATTATCTTATTGTCAGACTTTAACTTTCGCAATGTCAAAAATAATTGAAATCGCGATAAAAATTAATATAAATGTAATAAAGCGTTAATCTTTCAATTGCTAAGCTTCTTGATAAGAACACCATCAGCAACATTTTTTTAAATCTAAAATGTTCCTGCGGCAACTAGGCTTTAAATACACTGATAAAAATAGGGGCAATCTCTGCGAACAACACATTAAATGTGCTCTATCTTTATTGATGATTAGCTGTGCCCATACACGTTGTGTACGTCCTGACAAATATTTTATTTGATTTTGCTTTGAAAGTAATCCACACTAAATTTTAAGACTCTTACTTCTATAGTGCTTCACGTGGATAAAGTTCTAAAAATTGTTGTAAAGCTCTGTAAAAGATGTTTGAAATATTTTAATAACAATGTGATTCCACAAAGTAAAATCACAAATCAAATATAGATTTTATTCCTTTGGCTATTTGACAGCAAGTAATTCATATTTTGTCATTATTTTAAAACAGCGCCATCTATTGCGCAACCATGTTTAAAATACCCCGCTTTCAATCCATATATTGTCATCAATTTAAAACAGCGCCATCTGTTGCTCAACCGTGTTGAAAATATACCGCTTTCAAAAATAAAACATACCTTAAAGTATGCAGTACCTTTCAATCGGTAAAAAAAAATTGCCGTGCTTTCACTGTTTTTTCTCCACTTTCTTTTGCAAATAAGATATTTTGGAATCAGGATACTAAGGTACCTCCTCACAAAATTTTGTTAAAATCCATCTAGTAGTTTTTACCTAATGCGAACACACAAAAAGAAAGACAGACACAGGAAATGAGTTACTATTTTATTATATGTATAGATAAAGAAACCCGTCAACCTACAATGTTAACATATATTATAGCGCTAAAAATACCGCCACCTGCAGGATCTTTTGCACAACCGTTCTATTTTTGTGAAAGGTCTAAGCTACGAATACATACAATCACGATGGTAAGTGATAAATTATTGCACCCCTGGCAGTTAAAAAGGAACCTCAGAGAGATTTTATTCTACGAGGCCTCAAGGTAGCACACTCATAAGGTCCTTAGATGGCAAAAACTGCAACTGTGTGATCTCAGAATTTACTTTGATGGTATATAAGAGGTTTATGTTATAAAGTAACATCAGCCTGTGTGATTTACTCCGATATTAAGTTATACCGAGAAAATTCAGATTCCATCCACAAAACAATCTTCTCCTTAGCATGAATAATGTATTTACCGCAGAAGTATGAATTTGCGTGGTTCACCCGTTCATTGCCTTGCATAATCTCATGAACCGGCACAAAGTACAGTGCCAGTCTGTTGTTGGTTCCAAGGTCATTCAGAGATGGCATTGGTTGACCGATTTTCCACTGGACAAATTTATTAGCGCAAGTCTTAATAGACTCATTTTACTCGCCTTTTTCTCTTCCAGAAAAATTCAAACTTTAACAAGAAAATTTGACCTATGGCACAGGTCTTAATGGTTTCAGTGATTAAGACCCAACTGAAGCTGTAGACCGCTAGTGGTGACTGTGTTGCTTTTGCCAACTATAACGGGGCGGAAAAAGTTACTATTTACCTCATAATAATGCTGTAAGATCAAGAGATTATTCTTGGTTTTAGGGGTTCTATCAAGAATGGCTCAGACGATATAAAAAATGAAGATGAATAAAATTGCAAGGAAGTCAAGTTATTTGATTTCTGCAAAACAAAAATTATTTAAAATATCTAAACGTGAATTTCGTCAAGCTTCCCGAATTGCACGCCAGTCTAGAGAGTTTTCACTCTACAGTCGACAATAAATGCTAATTACAGCACGTGACTCAATGATGAAAGTAAGATAGTCGTAAACTGGCTATCGGCCAAGCAAAAACCATAAAAGAATGAAGCAGGTCGAAAAGGGACCCATAAAGTTAGTGGTTTGCTTAGGTATCTTCTAGAGTATCCACTCGATCAATGATCGCTCCATTACTCGTAGATTTTTGTCTAATTGCAAATTTCGATTAAAAAATAACTCGAACAAATTAAACGACAAATTGCACTTCATGAAAAATGTTATGTTCAAAACGTGTTCCTTAACTTTTCCTTCCGCATAACGACAAAATCATGCTATTTATGAAATAATTCATATTTATGTTTTAATGTCACAATACATTTACAAATTAAATTCTAACTCAATAATCGAGCTCACTAAAAAAAACCTTCTCTTGGTAGTCAAACACTTTTTGGAAATCGAACCCACAACCCCCAGACTCATAGACTAGTATACTACCTACTAGTCTACTGGGTCGCCTAATTCATATTTTACATCACCGAGAAGCTATGAAATCAGTTCATATTAATTATTCTCAAAATTTGTTATGCGTATTGGAGAAAGAAATTAAAATATCAAATGAAAATAATTTTCTAAGTGAAATAAATAAAACATTTTTAAAAATCTACAATTTTGTATGGTTGTCCTTTCTTAATGGATACAAATTCTTAAAGTATGTTCGACTAATTCGAGTTATTCGAGTGATTTAAAAACCTTAATCGATTAATCGAGGAAAATTTTAATTGCAAAATCGATTAATTGTTTGCTTGAATAAAATCAAAACCCGATTAAATAGATACTTAGTATCTTCTGCATAGAAATGGCCAGAAATGCGTATTTCAAATATAATAAAGTCGTAACTAGCCACGTTGTAGGCCTTGTAACGAAAATCTGGTTTATTAAATGTTATATTTAGTTCGTCCTTTTATATGCCTCTGAAACATGGACAGTAAAATCAGCGGATGAAAAGAGACTTGATGCGTTTAAAATACATATGTATATGACGGATACTAAAGTTTCCATAAACCGATCGGCTTTCGAATGATGAAGTACTGAGAAGAATGAATAGTGACCGACAGTTGATAAGAATCTCCCAAACGGAAAGAATCCCATATTTAGGACAAATAATGAGAAATGACAAACATAAGATCCCCCAGATAACTGTCAAAAGCAATAGGCGAAGGAAAACGTTCAAAAGAAAGAAGAGAGATGTCGTGGCTGCAAAATATACAAGAATGGATAGACTACCCAGATGAACGGAGTCTCCTGAATACAGCTAAGAACAGACCATTCATAATTGCTGAATGAAATATTAAATACTATATTTTGTAATATGTTTAGCCAATTCACTATGCTTCACTGCTATTGTGTTCTATTGTCCTATTGTCATAAATATTTATAACTGTCACAAAAATGTTGTTGGTATTTCTCATTACAAAAAATATTATATGACAATAGTACTTTGAAACCCATGCAATCTCATCGTGCCATTGAATTCAGTGATGCCACACTCATATTTCTGCATTTTTTGTTTGGAAAAGTTGGCATGATTGATTTTATTATATGTTTTCTGTTGTTTATGAAATTTCTGTGTAGTCGTATGACGTTTATTGAAATACACAATGGCTGACATATGTACGACAGGTCGTTCACAGTAGTGCTATTTGACCCTAAATAGCAATTTAGGATTTAGGAATTTAGCAGACATAGTGAATTGACTAGTTATATACATATGTATACTTACACTTCTCAATGTATGTATGATCGCTGAAATCCGAATACAGATGGGCAAATAAAAAAGAAGTGTCTTCCTAAAAAAATAGAAAAAGCAGTATTTAAATTAGAAAAGTCTGGAGCAAGCAATAATCTTACACTAACAATAATTAATATTAGAGTTAAACGCAATTAATTATTAATCCTGGGAATCTTATAGATTTTGAATGTTTTTAATTTCCACTGTGCTACTTTCATAATCTCCACTGTCATATTAATTAGATAAATTTTATAAACAAACTAGCTGCAACCCGGTGCTTTTCTCCATCTTCATTGCAATTAAAATAAATAAAAAATTAAGTGAATTTTTTTATTTATTAAATTAATTGCTGCTAACGATTAAAAAAATTAAAAAAAAAACTCTCGCAATTATAGTCCTCCATATATTGGAACGATATATAATTGTGACCTTTTTATTCCATATAAATAAAATCAAATATCGTTCGTGGGTAATCGCATCAGTTAAGAACGGCTGCACCGATTTGACAATTTTTTTTTTTTTTGTTAAATCTTCATCATAACCCAACTTAGTTTTTTACGAAAAGAAAACTTGATCAGACCCACTTTTTAAGTTGCTAGAGAACTATAATGGTTACTGGTGCCAAATTACAGCATCCAGGGTTACTGGTGCAAAATTACAACGATCTACCTTTTATAGTTCTCTAGCAACTTAAAAAGTGGGTCAACGAACGATATTTGATTTTATTTACTTATTAATATAAATAGTTTACTGAAACATAGGCTCGATTGGAATAGTGGGCGTGGAAACACTCATGAAAAGAGGACAATTATTATCGTGCACCTAGAGTCTAGAAACTGTGTACAAGCAACCCTCAGACTAATGTGCATATCATAGCAAAATATAGACTGGATTGAGACAGTGGGCGTGGTACCTCCCAAACAAAGTGAAAAATGATTATAGTGTACCTCTACTTTTACATAATAATTTTACAATAGGCAGAGCCTTGAAACTTTGCACGAGTAAGCTTTATATTAATGTGCATACTGTAGCAAAATTTACACTAGATTGAGACAGTGGGCGTGGTAGCTCCCATACAAAGTGAAACATTATTATGGTGTACCTAGAGAACTACAATATATTGAAAGTTTGCAAAAGTAACCATCATACTAATGTGCATAGTCTAGCAAAATACAGACTGGATTGGGATAGTGCGCGTGGTACCTCACATACAAAGTGAAAAATTATTAAGGGGTACCTAGAAAACTACAATATGTAGAGCCTTGAAAAATTGCAAAAGTAACCCTTATACTAATGTGCATAAATCAGCAAAATACAGATTCGGATATTGGGCGTGGTAGCTTCCATAAAGAAAAAAATATTATTATCGTAGTATTACGCATAGTCTAGGAAAAAACAGATTAGATGGGAACAGTGGGCGTCGTATGTTGCATATAAACTGAAACAGTTTTGTCGTGAGAATATCGTTCGTTTACAAGTTAAAGGTTAGCCATACTTATCTCCCAAGTAGTTATTGTATCTTTATGGACAGGTGTAGTATCGGGTATAGCTAGTACCTAGATAAAGATTATTTACTCTTTATAAGAACTGTCATGCCCAATTTGTGGTATTACAATTATTACAGGTACTCGGACAAAATCTTAAGGTTCTCACTATTAGAATACCCTGGGTAAATGATGTCAACTGCCCACATTTAATAAGGGGTTATACGGAAGTTTTGTACAGATCACGCCTAATTCAAGTCTACCTATAATAGTTTTTTTCTAGTTACATGTTCGAGTTCCACTCGAACATTGTGTTTATAACACCTCCATATAGTAGCTTTCTGGAGGTGTCAGCAAATTGATAAAACAAACACTCATTCATTTTTATGTACTGGATAATTTAATTTAAAACATTTTTCATGAATCATCGTTATTTTCAGTACACCAGAGTGTGTGTATTCACATAAAAAAGCTACTATTTAAATAAACGTTACTGATGCTATGGTTTCAATCCAGACTTTTCTTTTTATCATCGTTTAAGATCAAAATTAGAATTTGAACTTTCCCTAGTATTTGCAAGGCATTCAGCAATCAAAGATCAGCTCTGTAATATTTATTTAATACTTTAGTTTTTTTTTGCATATAATATTTTATATAAAAGGTTATCAATCATGCCAAACAGATTTGATGCTGCTAGTATGTAAGATTTTGTTTTGTGTACGAGGATTAACCAAACTAGTACGTAAAAAGTGTTTCTACAAAATTAGTTTTGGAAAAATTCTTTAAGTTAAAAGCAATTAGTTAGTTCATGCCATATAAGAGCTGAATTAGAATATTGACTATTACGTTCTGATCATCGATTCCAATGATTCCACCGGCCCATATAGCCCTTGTCATTGATGATTGTCAACGCTACAAATACAGCATTTCCGTTCATTGACATAGAGATTTATCGAAATGTGTACTTCATCACTGAAAACTATCTTTGTCTAAATGGCCTGATTATCAAAATAAATTTAAACAATTTTTAAATCTGTCGAATCAGCTGTCAGAGAAAAAAGTTGATTTTTGATTTTTTAGGGATATTATCCGCTCTAGATAAAGCATCCTGCTTAAAAGTAAGTTATCCAAAGACTCCAAAAAATCCCATTTTAAATTTAGAGCGGATGGAGCAAGCACTCAAATCGACTTCTAGAATTTTTGAATACTTTATTTACAGGGTGTCCGCCGGGAAGGTATACTACTTTGTTTGTTTCCATTGTAATCCTGGCACCGTTTTGTTGATACCACATGTTCGTCAAGCCCAAAGCATGCAGTTCATGCAATCATATTACGATAACGCTCCCCCATTCACAGTTACCGTTACCCCGTTTTCATTTTCAAAGAAATAAGGTCCAATGATTTCTCCTGACCAAATTGCACACCAGACTGTCACTTTTAATGGATTCAAAGGTGACTGATGAATAATATAAGGGTTTTCCATTTCCCAGAGCCGACTATTCTGTTTACACAGAAAAAAATGTTTGCACCAATTAAAGGTTTTGATTGGTTTCAGATACAACTTTAATTTAATTTTTAATTAATTCAATTATTTATTTAATTGACATATTATTGAATTCATTCTTAATTAATAATACAATTTAGTCAATTAAAAAATTAATTAAATTTGCATCTGAAATTAATTAAAACTGGTAATAGGAGCAAACAATTTTTTCTGTGTATTCATCATTATTTATTCATTCAAATGGAAATGTGCCGCGTCACTCATTATGATTTTTTCAGGAAAATCATCATGGGCGAGCTGTTTTAAGCGATTAAAAGACGTTGGTTTATCGACTATTTTTCCATAATAAATTTGCCACGTGTCTACTTCACGACTGCCAAATATGAACTGTCGAGAGTAATGTTTACCAAAATTGCGGCAAAACAAAGTAGTATACCTTCCCGGCGGACACCCTGTAGTTAGTTAGTGCAATTCAGTGAAATGAAAGTTTTTTCAAAATGTGCTTAATCTCCTAGTGAAATGGTCAAAATTCGACTAACCTATAATTTTTTATATTATTAAGGTAGGGGGATATCGAAGCACACCGCTTGCTTAATAGGTCCTTTTTGACCCCCTTACACCCGCAATTATTTAAGGCAAATGATTTTCTTTTATTTCGTCATTTGCTTTTACCATTCTTTAATCTTGATTTTAGTGATTTCAGACTGTCGACTGTTTCTGCCCGTGGTCCTAAGTATTATGTTAGCCAGTGCTGGAGGCTAAGCCTCTTCCAGGTACAGTCTGTAAGTATTATCTTCTTCGATTTTTATCTAGGCTAGATGATACTTAAAGTTTCCATAACCTGTCACTAACGCATTTATCCTGCTTAAGGTACTTCCATTATATCTGGGCATCTGGGCGGTATCTCTTGTGAATAGGTTGTTCAAAACCCTAAATTGTGGAAAAATATTAAAACTATCAAAATAGAAAAATGATGATTGCTTACAATATAAACATTAAACTTGAAACGTGAAACTTTACTGGCCCTGCTGCGGGGCTCCTTGAGCACTATTCGAGCCTGTTTACATGTAGTAGGCTCCTTCAACCTTTTTAGGTTTAGTGAGGTCACCCATATTAACACCTTGCTCGCATTAAGCCATCATTCAGTGCTACTCTGGGTTCTTGTCCGCACAAACTTACAGCAAATCCCCTTTTTGCTAGTTGGTCTTCTGCTTCATTTTTAGCTGTGCCTATGTGTTCTTTAACCCACATCCATGTTACCTCATTAACCGAGGTACATCTGTTAACTTTTATATAATTTCTTAAGAATATTAATTTCATGTAATATACATTGTTCCATGTAATATAGATTGTTCAATGCTTTGTATTTTAAGCACTCAATACTACAATGCACAGTGGGACAGAATCAAAATATTTGGGAAATAACTCAGCCATTTGTAAAGGGCTAGGCCGTTTTTGACATGATAATTGCAGAGGAGTATTTGATCTTAAGTTTCGAAGCTGGTTACCATACACTTTCCAGGGGTAGCGCTATGGGGTCTTAAAATAGGATACCTCGCACCTGCAAATTCTTTTGAAGCTTGCCATTTCTTCCATTTTTTTCTTCTATTTTTATATACAAAAGAAAAATATAATATTAGAAAAATATTTTAAAATTCGTAGCTGTTATCTGTAAATTTCGAAATTTTTTTAAAAATTTACAATTTAAGGAAAAAAAAATATTAAATATGCAACAAAATTTTTATTAGTTGAACGATTCAAATGAAATTCTGTGGTTATGTTTTTAGTCAATGAAAATCAAATAGTAAAAAATCTGCAAAATTAAGGGAAAGCAAATCCCACAATTACCAAAAATCCCAATTGGTTTTTTTTTTGCATTTTGCCCATAACGTACACATGTGGACTAGAGCTCATAAAATGCTTTCAGCAATAATTGGGAGTATATATAGCTCTATTACAGTAGTCTTCCATTTCCGAGCCCAGATTTGTGATTTGAGAACATATAGGCTAATGTAAAATAATTAAAATTGAAGGACCTATATTTTCTACAGGCATTTTAGGTATTAAAAGATATAATCTTCTTATATCAGAAAAGATATAATCTTCAAATATTTCCAAAATATTTGAAATTTTGCTCGCTAACTGCGATAAAAAAATTTAATTGTACCCAATATTTTTTTTGGCAAATAAAAAATAAAAAATTGTAATTTTATAAATCTTGCAAAAAAACCGACTTCAAAACAGACAAACTTAAAATCATGTTTCTTTAAGACGGTAACTGTTGCGACACCCTGTAATATCCGAATTCAAATTTTATACTAGTTATAGCGGTCGTAGCAATACAGGTTTTTTGTAAATTTCATCCGTCTGTCTGTAACGGTTTAAAAGTTTGGTCATATACATCAAATTACATAAACTATTGCGACACCCTGTAATTTATAATTTTAAATATTTATACTTATTATAACAGATATAGTAATGGACATTCTGTCTAATTGTTAAGTGTTTATCAATAACTGTTTAAAAGATAGGGTCATATGTATCAAATGACGTCACCAATTGGGACACCCTTTAAATTCAAATTTTAATATAAATACTTTTTAAAGAGGACTTTGTCATACAGATTCTTTTTAAATTTTAACTTTTTGTCCATATACATCAACTATTGGGACACCTTTTAATTTCCAATTTTAAATATTTATACTTGTTGTTATACCAGACATAGTAGTGAACATTCTGTCTATTTTTTAAGTGTTTGTCTATAACGGTTCCAAAGATGAGGACATAATGGTCAAATTACATCAATAATGGAGACACCCTTTAATTTATAGATCCAAATTGTATACTTATTGTAACAGCGGACTAAGCCTTATAGGTTCTTTTTAAATTTCAACTGTCTATCTATAACAGTTGAAAAGTTTGGCCATATATATTACTTTTACATTAACTGTTGGGACACCCTTTAATTTCCAAATTCATATTTTACACTTGTTATTTTAGCGGACTTAGCAATAGAAGTTCTTTGTAAATTTCAACTGTCTGTCTGTAACGGTTCAAAAGTTTGGCCATATATATATCAAAATAAACCAACTAATGGGACACCCTTTAATTTCTAATTTTAAATATTTATACTTATTATAACAGACACAGTAATGGACATTCTGTGCAACTTTCAAGTGATTGTCTATAACGGTTCAAAAGATAGGAGAATAAAGGTGAAATTAAGTCACCTATGGGGTCACCCTTTAATTTTTAATTTTATTTTTGAATTACTTTTTGTTATTGGGAGCTACGTACTTTTTTTTAATTTTAAATTGGTGACCTATAAAGTTCATAATACACGTAAAAAACATGTATGTTGTATGGGGACACCCTTTAATTTTTAAAATTTTGAACTTCTTTTAAAATGGGACCAATCTGTAGCCATAACCTTTCTAATAGTGCAAACATTTTTAAAATCGGTTCAAAAAAGACCGAGTTCTGAAGGCACAAACATACAAAAAAAAAAACAACACACAGACGAATTGATAACCTCCTTCTTTTTTGGAAGTCGCTTAAAAATGCTTATAACTCGATAATTTTAAAAAAATAATTTACAGATTAAACCAATTAATTTTTAGGTATTAACTACACTTTCAAGACCATGTATAATTTTTAAAAATCAGAAAAATGGGCAGAGCTGTAAAAATATATGAAAAGCTGTAATAGAATTTGTACATAGCGCCACCCCTGGAAAATATAAGCTCAAATACTTCTGCTATATTAATGTCAAAGTTTGGATCAATCAGTCTAGCCCTTTACAAATGTCTGAGATATATACAAAATATTTTGATTCTGCCCCACTGTGTAATGTACACCGTTATGGCCGGGTTGATCCTCGTATTTTAAAATAAAAACATAAAAAAAATTATTCAAAATCATCTTCTAAGTCAAATACCTGTTCAAGTTTAATAGGCTTCATACAATCACGTTTAGCATCAGTTCATCATCATCTCTTGACACGGGCTAGATTGTTTAATTTACAAAATTATTAATAAATAAATATGAAAATTTGTTTAATATTTTTAATCTGTTTATCGCTGTTAATAACTTGTTATGCCGGTAATTAAACATCAAAAATAGTTTTGTCTAATTAAATATTATTTATTTTAATATTTTTTTCTGGATTATTTTGGGTGCGATAATTTCATTTGTAGATTGTGAAGTTTATGGTTTGTTATTGAAAAAAGGTGAAGCAAAAACAGTGCCTGGAAAATGTAGTCAAGTTGTATGTCAGGGCAATCGCTATGATGAATATGCCATAGAGGGGTAAATAAATTCATGTTAATTGAAAAAAAAATATTGTATTATAAATAAATTATTTTTAGTTGTCCAAATGCTTATGGAGCTAAAGATTGCAGTTTTGTGCCAGCAGATTTAACCAAACCGTATCCAAAGTGTTGTCCACATTGGAATTGCCAGGGAAAAGTATAATTTTTAAATTGATTTCAGCTATTATTTTAACTTAAGTATTTTATCTGTTATTAGTAAGTACAACTGTTAGTAAATTATATTTAAAATATATTGGAAAAAAAAACATAAAATAATTTTAAATTTTAAAATAACAGGAATAATTCCTGTGGAGTATTAAATGATTTTAATGTGACGGAGCACGAGAGCCATATCTTGTGCTTTGCATGTACGGCCAACATAAATACATATGAGATGCTCTAGTTCCGCGCCAGGCGAATTTTCCAGGTGAGAGCGATACCGGTTTATTTTCAAAATAAAATCTTTTTTAAACTAATCGTTAACCGCTAAGAATACCATTTAATCGCCTGTGATTCATAAATCTTCGTTGCTTATATCTATACATAAAGGGTGATCCATTTTGAGGTAATGTTTTCAATAGCTTTTTTTCGACAGATAACGTGTGAGTCGTGTCATGATGTCATGCTATTTTTGTTTAGTATTGTTTGGCATCTTATAATGGAAAGACTTACGCCTGAATCGCTTCGTTCTATGGGCTCTTGAAAAGTTCCAAGAAGATCCGACGTTTTCGAGGCAATTTTTGTTTAGCGATGAGGCCCATTTCTGGCTCAATGGATATGTAAACAAACAGAATGGCCGCATTTGGGACGAAGAGCAACCTGAAGAGATTCAAGTGCTACCACTTCATAAAGAAAAAACAATGGATTTCTTGAGAGAGCAAATAATTTCACGTTTTGTTCCGGTCGATTGGCCACCAAGATCGTGTGATATCACTTTTTCCTGTGGGGATATGTAAAGTCTAAAGTTTATGCGGACAAACCCGCTGCGATTCAGGCATGGGAAGAAAACATCACGCGTGTCATTCGCCAATTACCAGTCGAAATGCTCGAACGAGTCATCAAAAATTGGACTCAACGTATGGACCATCTGCGACGTAGCAACGGCCAACATTTGCTAGACATAATCTTCAAAAAGTAAATGCCAAAGAATGTTGTTTCAAATAATAATAAATATTCTCCATTAAATTTGAATTTTCTGTGTTTTTTCTTATTTTAAAGTAGGGAACCTCGAAATGGATTACCCCTTATAATAAAATAGTAAATCATTTCCTGTCTGTCTGTGTTTGCATCACGTAAAAACTGCTGGATGGATTTTAATAAAATTTTGTGAGGAGATACCTTAGTATCCTGATTCCAATATAGGATACTTTTTTTTCCGCAAAAATATATTATTTCCAAGAGAAAGTGAAGAAAAAGCAGTGAAAGGTCGCCGGCTTTTTTTTTATCGATTTAAAGGTACTGCATATTTTAAGGCACCTTTCAGTTTTGAAAGCGGGATATTTTAAACACGGTTGCGCAACAGATGGCACTGTTACAAAATAATCACAAAATGAATTGAAAGCGGGATATTTATGCAATAGATGGCGCTGTTTTAAAATAATAAATATATGAATTACTTAAAATGGTTTTACACGACGTGTATTTGTCATATGACTTGTCACTTTTCCATGTGTAAATTCTAAAGACGTCGTGTGGACCCTTTCAAACATAACATGTGTATTTTCAATGTGTACAATACATATGACATTTTTCATTTAGAATGTGTTCTATTTTGATGTGACAAAGCATCCTGTAATGCCAACTTAATATTTTGCTATTTTAGGTTTTTTTGTGGTACCAAAAGCACTACGGTTGCATCTTTGCATCAGCTGTGGTTGGCAAAACAAAACTGTGTGGCGGAAAAATTATATATTATAGGTTATGTCAGATGTAATTACACATGTACGTTTGAAAGCAAAAATTATAAACCGTATGTAAAATGGCTATTTTGACAAACGCATGAAATTACATATGGGTTATCAAACTGACAAGTCATGTCATGACAAACACACGTCGTGTAAAACCACTTTTACTGCCAAATATCAAACTGAGTAAAATTTGATTTGTATTTTTACTTTGTGGAAGAACATTGTTACTTACATGTTTTAATCACCTTTTATAGAGCTTTACAATAATTTTTAGAATTTTAAATACATTTTAGAATTTTATCCAGGGATGGGTACCTTTATATAAAGTAAATACGTATAGGTGAAGCACTATAAAAGTAAAAGTCTTAAATTTGGTATAGATTACTTTCAAACCAAAATCGAAAAAAATATTCACAGGATGCACACAACGTGTGTGCAGCTCAGATACTCCTCTGCTATACTCATGTCAAATTTTGGATCAATCGGTTTAGCCCTTTACAAATGGCTGGGTAATATCCCAAAATATTTTGCTACTTTCCCACTGTACAATGCTGAGTAAATGAAAGTTAATATACTTATGAGCAAGGTATATTTATCTTGCTAGGTAGTGTCGTCCGCCCAGCTGATTTAGTAGTTCGACATGTCAAAAGTTGTATGTGTTCAGAAATTTTATAGTGTAAAAGTGAGAAAGCAATAAAACACATACACGCCTTCTCAATTTTCTTATATGTTTTTTGACATTTCGAACTACAAAGCAACAACAAAATGCCATGTTGTTCTTGTATTGTTGTATTTGTTTTAGGGATGCCACTACCTAGTAAAATAAATATAGCTTGCTTATGAGCATATAGGTTTTGCCAGTTAATGCTATGTATGTATAGTTGTTATTTTCGTTAATAGTTAATTTTGGTACAATTTATGTTTATTGCGTTCAATTATATCGTTAAGGCGCTACAATTGAACAACAACAGTGGTATACACTGTGGTGGAATATTATAGCATCATGCATACTTTTTTGCAAATTTCTTACGTTCACAAAAAAAAAAAATTAAGAAGAATATTTAAAAATTAATAAAAAAGGCAACAAAAATCTTATTTTTTTTTTAAATTTAATTAACCGTTGTAATTTGTGTAATTTTTTAAGTTTGGGGCATTGATATAGCGGAAGTATTAATAATTACATACATATAATGCTCCGTTAATGCTATATAATCAAATCTAAAAAAACACAGTTTTTAAAATGATTGTTTTATGGCTTGATTAGATAAAGAACATTTAGAAAAAATGTCAGTTTAACTTGATATATAATACTAAGAAATTTTCCCTCTCATAAATTAGACCTAAAGCAACACTTTATATTCAATAACTTAAAAATTTTGATTTTTTGAGATGTGACTATGTTGCATTAAAGGAGTATACCTATTTATTGTATTAAGACCCAAATAAACTATACAAATGGCTTGCCAAACATACTTTTTAGGCGTTAATCTCAGCCATTCAATGTACTGCGGCAACTTTTTTAATTATCATTTAATTATCCTTTAATTTTTCAAATAAAATGTCAACATATCTACATTTTAAAATCTTATAGCTGTAGTCTCTACACTTTACTTTTTTAGCGATGATATGAATTTATAAATTTCAATAAAGAACTTAACAAATTTTTTCTTCTTATATTTTAATTGTCCACGTCGCACAGTGAGACAGCCTTATAGTAACCGCTGCAAAAAATGGTTTTTGACGTGTCGTCCAATTTAGATGAAATATTAATAGATATATGAGTAACAATTCCCTGAAATTTCAGTCTCATAACTTCATTACTTTTTGGTCTAGAACAAGTCAAAGTTGTGGTATGCCAACGCGCTTGAAATATCTTACTCCAATATGTAATATTCAAAAGCTTATTAATAAAAAATACCTAATAAATATAACTTCAAAGTATTTTTTTAAAATAATTTAGTTGTTGTAGAATGAGTAGATGAAAGAATAAATTAAAAAAAAAACACAAAAATTTCTTAACAACAGAATTGTGGTGTAAAAATTTAACATTTTGCATTTTCAATGGACTAGGAAATATAGAGCAGCCCCTCGCCCTAGGTGTAGACTAATATCAAATGAAAGATTGAAGTTTCAGCTTTCATTTGAAGTAAAGGACATATAGCAAAAGTTTGCAAAAGTACTTTAAACATACAAAAAACAACAGAAAATACGCAACGCGTACATTCTGCCGCTATACGTACATATGTATGTTAGCATGCAATAGCATGTTTACAACTGTTTACTTTAAATTTTTTTTAATTTTTTACAACGATTCACTTATTGGTTATTATTTTATTTACATTATTCATTTGATTGAAAAATTTTTTAAGGTTATTAAAACAGAGATAAAAAATTTCAAATTAGTTCTGGGTTTAAAAGTCGATGTGGTCAAATAACCCTACAAGAAATGGATGATTAAAACCAAGGCGAATTCATACCAGGTGTGAGCAGTAGAGCAACAACTACAACAAAACAACCACTTTGACATTAGATTAGCAGATATGAAACAATGTATTTTTGACAAGACATTAGCAAAAAAACGAGAGCAAAAAACATTCAGCTGGGCTATCAACTCCACCTGGTATGAATTCGCCTTGATTAAAACTAACACATGAACAATGAAAACTCATACATAAACAAAATTAAAAAAAATAATGTGAGTAGCAGAGTTGAAATTTTTGTGAAATACAACTCTGCCACTGTAATTTGAGTCGTAAATTGTAAAATATATCCGCGTGTTTTTAAAATATTAAATATGAAAAGAAAATAAATGTAAAAAGTAGTTTGGTGCATAAAAAAGTTATTAAAAATATAGAATGTGTTAACATGGAGTCGCCAGCATTCTTTCCTTGAAGACCCTTGTTGCTGCGGTAGAGGTAGGGCTGAAATTAAGGACAGGAAATTTCACTCAAGCAATAGTAACTAATTCAAATTTTTACTTTATTATTTTATTCTTCACAGACTACATACATATTTGCGTAAGCTAAAATCAACGTCGGGGAATACTGTTGACATCCCCGCAATCTGCTCGGAAGACCTGCTGGAGAAGTACAGTGAGGAAGCCAGATGACAAAAATATGCTTCCGGGTAGCTTATGTGATTTGATAATCATCCTCGAGGTATATATGTACATACTTTGGTCCACTTAAAATATTTTATAACTTTTATATATCTTCATACATATTTCAGAGGCTTTACAGTAGCAGGGAGCGATTGAATTTCAAAAAAGCCTACGAACAATGACTGCGTTCAGTCATTATTGAGCGAATAAAAATATTTAAATATGTAAAATTATATATTGAATAAATATTTATAAACTAATTTTAAAATGTATTTTAATAAATAGGTATAAAAATATTGAATCTGTTTCTGCACAATTTTGCTTAGTCAGCTGTGAGGGGTTTATTTATCTAGTTTGAATGGTCATCGTTGATTAATTTTTTCAGCATAGTTGATTTGTAAAAAGCTCATTAGTCCAAAGAGTTAATAAGTTCGAGAGAGTTGCAAAATCACACGTACACAAATGTTTGCCTCATTTTTGTACCATGCCCTTAATAACGTGATGATAGCTCTGTTCTACGCAATGAGAAAAAATTTTTCATTAGTGACACTCAAATGATTGCTCAATTGATGGTCACTGTTCTTGTAGGGAAGGCATGGGAACAACCAATGATGGTAATGTTTCTAGAAGATGGTGTAAATGTAGACTTAATTCACCGCTTTAAAATTATATTAAATACTATAAATACTAGTAAAAATATAGATGTTGGTAAATTCCATACGTATTGCATGGACACAGCAAAATTTTATGTAGAGCTTTATGGCTGGTATTAAATGCCTATCACTGTCCATAAAGTTCTCATTGACGGCAGCAAAATGGTATCTAAAACTACATTGCCAATAGGTTTGATAGCAATTTTTATTTTTGAAAGTATTTTTTTAAATTTTATTTAATATTAACTTTTTTCTTGCTACAGGAATGTTATCCGAAGAAGCGAAAGAAGCAATGAATAAGGAGTATAGAAACTGTAGGCTATTCCATTCTCGTTAAAATTCACGTACTTCTACGAATGAAGATGTAATGCACTATTTGCAAATATCATAAGATCCTTATATTAATTCATTTAGGATGAGCATGAAATTGAAAAAATTAGAATACCATGATGATGTTAAAAAATTATTGATAGAATGAAAAAAAAAATTGTTCTTTTTTATTGCATTTCAATGGGAGGGGGGCTTAATAGATGTGGTGTTATTGTAGTTTTTGCCTGAAACATTATATTTAAATGATATAAATTACAGTAATATCAAATTTGAAGGTTGTACCTAAAATATTTTTGAAAATATGGCACTTTTTATGTTGAGGTTGTATGAGGGGTGGGGGTAAAAGTCGGCCAAAGTTCAAAATTTTTTTCGGATAATGTTTGTAACAATATAACATTCAAGTACACCAAAATTGAAAGTTATACCTAAAGTATTACGGACAATACGGCATTTCACCAATTTCGATTGTATGGGAGGTGGGCGAATTTTCTTAATTTTTTTTTAACTGGAATTTTCTCAAAAATAACCTGTGCAAAATTTCAGAGCTCTACAATGACTCCTTGTATTTAATGCCGGCGTTGTCTCACTGTGCGTCGTCAGCACTATATACAAATTTTGTTTTAACGTTTCGTCTGACAACACTCTACAAATAGTTTTACAAAAATTAAAACAAACATCATTAGGTATGTAATACCAAACATTTTTGTACCAACAAACTTTCAGCTGCTGGGCAAACAAAGTAGCATTCCACTTTGTGTGGCAAGCAGCTGGTGTGGTACATACATACATATGTCTGTAGCTAACGACTTTTTGATCTTTTGTTTATTTTTACTGTCAGTAAGATTTCATTTTTCGTGGAATGTAGGTAGTTCGCAATTTTTTAAAAGACCTTTTTGAATACGGATTAAAAATACAGGTAGTTTTGACAAAATTTTTATTGGCCATAATTAGCTACCTTCTACGGAATACGCATTTTAACGTTTTTGTTTTATAGGTCTATTATGGCTGGCAACCCTACCGTAGTTGCGTTGTCAGTTGCCGAAATTGTATTACGTATGGCAACTTGTTAAATTTAGTTGCCAAAATGGCAACTATAAATTATAAAGTAAAAACTGCCCTAAAGTTTATTTTTCTTCATCCTTTTCTTCATAATATTACAGACAACGTATATTGGCCCTCTTTCTGACTTGTCCACATCATCAACCAACAAAAGATGATACGAATAATATTCCGTATTTTTATAGACACATATTTGATCATCAGCTGATCCCTGCTTTTTAACTTTTTGATGAAAATGGTCGACAGTCGTAAAGTAGCTCTGGGTCGGGAAACACGTGCGTGCGTCATTGTCATTATCGCTTAAAGTCAATCAGGCTGTCCTTGTTGCTCGGCCTTCGAGTGGTTTGCGTCTCGTTCACACACTGGCTGATTGGCGTCCTCGAATAGCTGTACTACGGTACTGTTATTGGTGGTTGTTTAATCAGCCACGTGTAATCGTTTGGTTATCGTTTATAACCTATAAATTTTAATTTCAATAAGTCGGACATTGGTGGAGCACCATTTTAAAAAACTCAACTGTTAACTGGAGGAGCACCATTAAACTCGATTTTTAACTGGAGGAGAACCATAAACTCAAGATTTTCACTGGAGGAGCACCATTAAACTCATTAATTTTACCTAGCTGAATTCGGAGTCTCACTTCCTATACGAAGGTATAGGTCGCTCTGCAGATTTTGGAGGAAGCTAAGGCAATCACACCCTGGCGCTTTGGTTTCGTACCTTTACCAATTTTTTTGGGCAGAATCCAAAAAAAAAAAGAAAATGGTCGAAAAATAGCTGCTGCTATGAAACTTGGTATATCAAATATATCATTCTCAAGAAAGAGAGCTGTAATTTACAGGAGCATCTTTAGGTGGATGAGAAGTTTTCTTTTTAGATTTATCGCCTTGGCTGGAACATGATGATAAACTTGCATTAAATTTACGAATGTATTTAAACACATTTTTTAAAGAGATTGGATATTTATTTCAAAAAGAATTTTTTTCTCAGTTGAGTTGCTTTTTGACAACGTCAAAGGTTAGGTCACAATACAATTACAAATTAAATTATAGCTTAATTAATTTTTAAAAAGTACATTTTAAATAAAGGTGCTTTAAATAAATTAGTCAAGTGCGAGTTAGACTCACACACGTAAGGTTCCGTACTATGTTCACTATAATTTAAAAATTTCAGTTATTTCTTTATGTCTTATGGGACACACTTAAATTTTAAAATTAAAGTAATATTCGCGAAAATTGCATCATAATTAGAACACCCTTTAAATTTTAATATGTAATTGATTTTATAGCGGCCATGGTAATACACTTTCTATTAAAATATCAGGAGCCTACCTATTGCGGTTAAAAAAATAAGGTAATATTCGTGAAAAACACGTTACTAATGGACAGACTTCAATTTTAAGTATTTGTTATAGCGGCCGAAGTGGAACATCTACTGTCGGATTTTATATTACGGTTTATAAAATCTTGTCACTGTCGGAACACCCTTTAATTTTATTATTCATTATAGTGGTCATGGCAACTTCCTTTCCATAAATATACTAAAGATCTACTTATTGCGATTAAAAAATAAGTCACTATAAGTGAAAAACATGTCACTGTCGGAACACCCTTTAATTTTTAGTAATTGTCATATCGGCCGTGGCAACACATCTTCTGTACAAAATTTCAAGAGTCTACCTGTTACGGTTCAAGAAATAAGGCTTTATACATGCAAATCACGTCACTGGCGGAAAACCCTTTAATTTTTATTATTTGTTATAGTGAACATAGTTATACACCTCCTGTAAAGATTTCAAAATTCCGCCTATTCATTAAAAACTTAGGATATATACATGCAAATCACGTCACTGTTGGAACACCCTTTAATATTTAAGTTCAATTTCGTATACTTGTTTATAAAACAAACATAGTTTTTATTACAGTCTGCAAATTGTAAGTGGTTTCCTCTTACAGCTCAAAAAAAAGAAATAAACGTAAATAACACGTCACTTTTGGAACACCCTACGGTTTAGTATTTTTTGCTATTGTGGCCGCAGTTATACACTTTTAGTAAAAATTTCAAGAGTCTACCTATTATGGTTCAAAACTTAGGCCTTATACATGCAAATCATTCCACTATCGGAATACCCTTTAATTTTTAGGTTTATTTTTTTAGACTTGTTTATATGGCGAACTAAGTTTTAATTACTGCTTACATATTTTTTGTGTATGCCTCCTACAGCTCAAGAAATAAACACATATTTGTGAATAACACCTCTCTATCGGTACACCCTATAAATTTTATTATTTGTTGCTATAGCGGGCAAAATTATACACCTTCTGTAAAAATTTCAAGATTCTACATATTATGATTCAAAACTTAGGCCTTATAAATCAAAATAACACCACTTTCGGAACATCCTTTAATTTTTAGGTTTATTTTTTAGACTTGTATATAAGGCGAACTACGTTTTTATTACAGTTTGTAAATTTTTAGTGTATGCCTCCTACAGTTCAAGAAATAAACACATATTCGTGAATAACACCTCTCTGTCGGAACACCCTATAAGTTTTAATTTTTGTTGTTATAGCGGCCATCGCTATACATCTTCTGTTAAAAATTTAAGAGTCTACCTATTATGGTTCAAAGCTTATGCCTTATACATGCATTTCACACCACTATCGGAACACCCTTTAATTTTTAGTTTTATTTTTTTATACTTGTTTATATAGTGAACTAAGTTTTAATAACTGTTTGTAAATTTCAAGTGTATCCATCCTACAGTTCAAGAAATAAACTGTCACAAATAATTGTCAAAATGATTTTTGATTTATAAAAGGAAATGAAAATGTCTTTACAAAATTTAAGACACAAGACGGAAATGTGTTCACTCATCTTTTATCGAAAATGAGTCGCGTACACAAGCTCACCGTTTACCTTCCAAACTCAGATTTGTTGTTCTTTCCAATTGCCCAGCACACTGGCAACTTTAGATAGATGCACGACTAGGCTCGCGGGCTTGGGTGGTGGTTCGTTGTGGGCAATAGGCGAACAAAGGTGTGACATGTGTGTACCAGTGTCACTAAAGACGCACTACTCGTTGATACCCAGACCCAGTTGTTATGGTCCGTAGTGGTTCCCTCCCCTTGACCATGGTAGCCGACCAAGGCGTTAAGCTACCCCGTACTCCAACTTCACTCTTACCCTTACCTGTACCACTCAATCATAGGTTTAGTAAAACATTATTTTTTTTATATCAGAATTCAAACCAAAAATTATATTATTATAAAACATTTATAAGATTAAATTTTTTATACAAAAAGTTACTAAAATAAATGTAATAATCTACGTTCGAACGTCTGAATACTGTAAACTATTCTTACTTTCTACGTTATAATTCGCTTAAATTGTATTTTGACTTATAATTCAATTTTTTTTTTTTTTTTTGATTTATACTTGAATATGTATTTTGTTCTTTTTCTTTTATATTTTAATCTTATGTTTTCTTATGACTTTACACATGAATATTTGTACTGACTATTGGTTTACTTTTCGTTTATTTTGGATTTACTTATCGATTGGTTTTGGTTTGCTTATTTTTCAATACAATAATTAATTTCTAAATCGTACAAGTTTTAAATTTAATTTCTTTCAGGAATTTATTTACTATTGGCTGAAATAACGATTCCTGAATACCCTTAGTATTAAGGTTTCACTTAGATTTTAAAACAAAACAGATAAAATTGGAAGTTTATTACTCGTCTTTGTTTTGGTTTCCACACAAAGAGAGATATTTTTCAAAACAGTTTTATTTCTAAAGACGGTTTTTATTTTAGGTACTCGAAAATTTTGCGTTCACACTGTTTCACTTTTTAAACTGTTTAAAATATTTAAATAACATATTTCTTTTATCTTCGAAATTTCAAAATAACCTTCCAAGTTTATGGTTTTATTTATTCAAGTGTTTTGTTCACAAATAATATCCAAGCTTGACCAATATTGAGTTAACATTCATCTCATGATAATTACAGCCAGAAAATCGCTGCTTTATTGAAATTTGATCAAATTTGAATTCTTACTTCTGAACCAAAATCTGGCAAGCCTATTGTTTACATTTTGTTTTTCTTTTAGAATTATTTGACTTAATTGAAAATTACTTTGAAGAAAATATGAATTTTATTTTACAAGCGAATGAGAAAAGTGTTTTATTTTGTTTTATTAATATTGTATTTTTAACCGGTCTATTGTGTGCTCCAAATCGAGCGTGCTAAAATGCACAAAAAGGTGCTGATGACTCTGCTAGTGGTACTACTGGTGATTAAGAGTTTGGGGTTTTGGTTGGGCCCAACCTCCGAATCTCCTGCCTCTCACTAACTTCATCAACAGCGCGAACGACGCACGTTCGTTAAACAATTGAGGTGGTCAGTTTTCTTTTTAGAGAGGCAAAGAAAACTGCCAAAAGAAACTTATAAAACAAAAACAAACCAAATGGTCAGTTTTCTGTTTCTAAAGGCAAAGAAAACTGCCAAAAGAAACTTATAAAACTGAACCGTACTCAAAAATCAGATTCGCGACCGAGATTGGATACGTTTTGGCCGTTGCCACGTAACTAAGAAAATTTAAACTATACCAATTAATCTATACTACTTTTACTTATCTGTTTATCCTGAATTGTAGTCTGCGACCGGCTTCTTGCTGTTGTTATGGATGTGGATGTCTATGATGGTGGTTGTAGCTGACTATGTTGGGTGTTGCTCCTGATACTATTGTCGTTATGCTGGTCCTTGATGCAGCTGGGTCTATGGTAGTTTTTTTTCAACTGCTGTCGGTGATGTTGTTGTCCTGTTAAAAATTTAAAGCTGATCATATGCTGCTGTTGCTATTGCCACTGTTGTTTTCTGTGATGATTGCTGCTGATGTTACTGAAACTGGAGCTATTGTTGTTGTTGTTGTGTATTCCAGATGGCTTACTATTGACATGATGATTAAGGGATGGTCTGCTGGTTTTCCACTGGGCCTTTTGGCACCTTTTCATCCTGGTCGTATAATCCCAGCTAGGATTAGATTTTGGTTTTTTTCTTTTTAGCTTGTTGGCACTGATGACGTTGTACTATGGCGGTTTGTAGGTTTTTCTTGGAAGGTGTTGGTGGTGAATGGTTCTATTGGTGTGTTGTGAATCTTTATTAAGTTTTTGGTCTATGGCTGGTTGACTTTGTTGGGGTCTCGTTATTGGCCTCGCCCTTCTTATCCTGGGCGGAAATGCACTTTTCGGCTGGTTTTCTTTTAATCGTTTCTGGCCTAATGATGGTTACCGGCTGAATTTTTGACGATGAAGTTTTCAGGGGTGTAAACTATGGCTGTTCGGTGAGCGTTTCAGTCCACTTGTTGTACTTAACACTGTTCCGTGTAACAAAATGGACGACCCTTCACTTTACAAAATTGAATTCTACCGCCACGTCATGTACTTTTTTTTTTATGACTGTTTACTCCTCACCCTAATTCGTTTGGATCATCCATGACCCTAACGTCTTCATCGTCACCAACCTGACCAATATTAAACACACTTTCCGATGGTTGATGGTTAGTCTTTCTTGCGGTGGATTTTCGCGCACTATATAATTTATTTTTACAAAATAATTTGGCGATTACCCATCTGTCCGACACAATATCACTTTGTACATAATAATTTGTACTTACCACAATTGATGCTGCTGAGGTTTTTATATTTTTTTTTTCTTCTTTTATTCGTTGTTGTCCGCTTCACTTCCTCTCCATTCAACGTTCAGGCCAGAAAGACCGGATGTTGGCCGACGCCTAATTAATTATGGCGGCATGACGTATCTGTCAAAAACCCATTGCTACCAACCTTGCCTGTCTGTCCTATAATTTGTGCCTATTCGATGCGACCCTGCACTGGTGCTGCCATAGCCTGTTACGCATGCGCGCCAGTGAAACGTTACACACTCCCAAAACAGTGGGACATTTTTTTATCATATTAGCAAGCGAAAGTGCTAATATGATAAAAAAATGCTATTCGCGAACTCCGTGCGCCTGCTTACGCTTTAAGGTCCTTCGCATGGAACACTCCTATTACCTTTCCTTGCATGTTTTCTACTTCATACAGGCTGTTGCCGATGTGCTTGGTTATTCGACACTTCACAAACTTTTTGCATAACTTTGCTGACACTTGTTTTGCAAAATCCGATAACTGGAAGTTACGCCTGAAAACTTCTTGTCCTATTCGAAACTTGGTCGTTCTGCTTCTAATGTTGTAGCGCTTTGCGTTATTCTCATAACTTTTGTGCAAATTCTGTTTCACGTTTTCTCGTACCAGTTCTAGGAATTCGTGTCGGTTTTCCATTCGGTTCTCTGGATCTTCCAATAAGTCTAGTTGCCTTAAAAGTTTATATGCTGAGGCATGCGTGATCATGTTCGTGCCAAAAAGTGCGAAGTACGGTGTCGTGCCTGTGGCCGAATGCATTGCTGAGCGTAGTGAACACTCGATTTCGCAGAGATGCAGATCCCAGTCGGTATGGTTTTCGTTTAAGTATGCTCTTACCGCTGCAAGGATAGACTGGTTCACACGCTCTGATGCATTAGCTTGCGGTGCGTAGTTGGCTGTTCTCCTATGCTGTATACTAAAGCTTTTCATCAACTCCTCAAACTCCTTGCTGACAAACTGCTTTCCGTTATCTGAAACAATCACCTCTGGGCATCCGAATTTGTAGAATACTTCGCGTATTAAAAAGTCAATTATATTCCGGCTATTTGCTTTAGACATGGCTTTCAACAATACGTACTTTGAAAAGTAGTCCAGCACTATAAATATGAAGCTGTTTCCCTTCCTAGATCTTGTGTAGGGGCCTAAAAAGTCCATGTAAATTCTTTGGAATGGCCTGCGGACGTCTGGCTCCTTTCCCATTGGTGGTCTTAAAATCGTATTCGCTGGCTTACTTTCTTTACATGTATCGCATCCATTGATGAATTCTTTTATCTGAGCATTCATGTGCGGCCAATAATACCATTCTCTTACTCGCCGTATGGTTTTACCTATTCCTCCATGCGCTGCTGTTGGTGGCGTATGAGCTTTCGCGATTATCTCGGTAGTCAAGCCTGCTGGTATCCATAGCTTCCACTCATGTCCTAGAGCTACGTTGCTATCGGTGTACTGCGTTCGCTTATATACGAGATTGCCCTCCACTTTGAGATCTGGCAAGCTGTCGTTATTTGCCAACACGGTAGCTTTTAATTCATTGTATTCTTCAGATTGGAATTCTGGTGATGATAAATCTACATTTTGATGAGTTTCTTCCACTGCGTCCATCGCGTAGCGAGATAGTGTGTCTGGTACTACGTTCTGCGAACCTTTCCGATGCTTGATTTCAAAGGTATACGCTTGTAGTTGCAAACTCCACCTTGCTAAGCGTCCACTAAGTTCCCTCTGAGTCATCAACCATTTTAAACTGGCATGATCAGTAATTACCACAAAATTCGTAAGTTCGACTTAGGGTCGGAAACGTTTTATCGCGGCCACTACTGCTAAGCATTCTTTTTCAGTTACCGAATAATTCTTCTGAGCAGCAGTCAGTTTCTTGGAAAAGTAAGCTATGGGGTGCTCTCCTCCGTTCTCGTCTTCTTGGAACAGCACGGCTCCAATGCCCACGTTTGATGCATCACATTGTATGTAAAAGGGTTTACTAAAATTGGGATGTGTCAGAACTGGACTGACCGTTAACCGCTCTTTAAGAGTGTCAAATGAGGCTTTTGCTTCTTCTGAAAACACAAACTTTTTCCCCTTTTTCAATGTATCACTAATCGCAGTTGTTATTGAGGCGTAGTCAGGGATGAAGCGACGGTACCACCCAGTGGTTCCTAAAAAGCTCCTAACCTGCTTTGCTGACGACGGATATTTAAACTCTAGAATTGCTCGTACTTTCTCGGGATCCGGTTTTAGTCTTCCTCCTCCTACAATATAACCCAAGTACTTCACCTCTTTACAACAAAATTTTGACTTGCTCACATTAATCGTAAGTCCTGCATGCTCTAAGCATTTCGCAACCTCGGCCAACACCTCAAGGTGCTCCTGAAAAGTTGACGATACCACTAAAAGGTCATCCAAATAGACAAACACCCTTTCCCTTAAGCGTGCTGGAATCACCTTGTCCATTAAACGACATAACCTTTGGGCAGCATTACACAGCCCAAAAGGCATGACCGTAAAATGGTATAAGGGTCTTCCAGGCACAGTGAAGGCTGTCTTCTCTCGGCACGTCACCTCTAATGGTATCTGCCAGAACGCGTCCTTGAGATCGATACTGGATATAAAGTGTGTATCCCCCAGACGACTCAAAAGACCCTCAATATGAGGAAGCGGATAGGCATCTTTAACGGTGAGTTCATTGAGCCTACGCGCATCCAAACAAATTCTAACTTTTTCACCTTTTTGAACAAACGTCACTCTATTATTCCATGGACTTTCACTCGGCTCAATGACTCCCAAAGACAACATCCTATCCAGTTCCCCATACATCAGCTTCTGAACCGCGGGTGACACAGGATAATGTTTTTCTTTAATAGGTACTGCGTTACCAGTATCTATATTGTGGATCTCAAGGGACGTCTTTCCAAGCCCTTTACGAGTGAAACACGGGAACATATCCATGACGTTTTCTAAACTTTGCTGTTGCTGACTGATCAATCCATGGTATTGCGGAAATGAATAATCTGGAGTTTCTTCAACCGCTATACCTTGACTGGCTAAACCATTTATCTCAAATCTAATTAAATTAAACTTCCTCATAAAATCAATTCCTAAGAATAATTTCTGTTGCAATGTCGGCACTAAATAAAAATCCACTGGCTTTGTTACGTTGTTAAAAGTTATGTTCGCTCTTACGCGGCCTATTATGCTGTTCAATCTCCCATCAGCTGTTCGAATTTGCGAATGATACGGATAAATAATGAGCTTTGCTTTCTCCGCGAGATCCAAGCAATCCTGCCCCAAACACGTAACCGTTGCGCCGCTATCTAGCAATCCTTGCACCCGTTGACCATTTATCTCTATGGTTGAATAAATTCTCGAGTCTGCTCCTTCGTAGATACTGGCTTCTGCAATCTCGAACCTTAACTGCTTCCTTTGTTGATATCTTTCTCGGGTTTTAATAATGCTGTTTGACGGCCCAAAGATCCTATCTCGAGCTGCAACGTACTCTTTTTCTCGAACCTCTAGTGGCTTAAACGTGTTTACTTTACGCTCTGTTTTATTCTGATTAACATTGCCTAAAATTCGCACTGGTTCTGCATTATACGGCTTATTGGCCTCGCCTACTTTATCTCTATCTGGTGCTATAATTGTTTTTAACGTTAAAACTGTGTTTTGGGATATTTGTTCGTCGAACGTGCCTCCGTCCCAATTCGTGACTCGTTCCCGCTCCTGTTTCCCTGACAAATTGGACATCTAGGGGTAACGGTGTTCTCTCGTCCACATTTGTAGCAAAACAAAATCCGCTTTTCTTCCGGACAATCTATAAATATATGGCCTTCCACTTTGCAGTTCCAACAAATGATCCTTTTCCCTGTCGACATAGCATGTACTTCTGGCAAATCCTCTTCCTCTTCTATTTTGCAAGCCAATTCCTGTATCGTTCTAATTGGTACTCTTGTGTTAAATTGTCGTTGACTATTCAATAAATTTTCAGCTCTCCGGCATTCTTTCGCGAAGTGTGCTAGTCCAGTCACCTGTACTGAAAACAGCAGCTGTGCCATTGGCGCTCTTAAATTTCCTCTCATAATGCTTACTAAATCCTTCTCTACTAATGGGCTTCTCAATTGATTTCTCAATTTAATTACAGCATTATAAAAGTCCTCGAATGTCTCTTGACTCTGCTGACGACGGTCTAATATTTTGCGTTGTATGTCAAAATCGCTATCGAATCTGTGAAATTGTGATATCATTGCAGCCTTTAAATCTCTCCATTTGGTGACATTATTGAACCTCCTGTGGTCCCAAAACCACTCACGCGCTGGTCCACTCAGTAAGTGATGGATGGACTTAATAACTTCTTTCCATTCACAACCGTAGTCAGCTTGCAGTGTTTCTACTCTGAAGACGAAGTCTTCTATGCTGGTCGTCCTACCGGTTCCATCGAAGGTAATACCCCACTTGTCTATACGTAACCCTGTGTTGGCTGGTGCTTGACTCCGGAAACCTGGTGGTTGGTAAGCATAGGGGACCTCCGCTCTAAAGGCTATGTCTGCACGACTGGGTACATCTGGATTAAAATTGTTATTAGCTGAGTTAAAATGTTGATTAGCTGCCCTAAAATTGTTACTGGCTGGGTTAAAATGCGTATTAGTTGGATTAAAGTTGTCATGGGTCGGGTTAAAATTGGTATTTCCGGGTTGAAAGGGTCTAACTTGTAAATGGTGGAAGTCATTCCTAAAGCTTGGTGGTGGTTGTGATATGTCTGGGATTGAACCACTGCTCCTCGGCTGTGAAAGTTGAGTACCTTGCGGTTGTGTATGCTCTGCCATGGACTGGTGAACCATTCTGGGTACTAGATTTAAGAGCCTATCCTCAAAATTTCTTAAGTCTGACAGTGTTACTGCTCTTCTCTCTCCTGTCCCCTCGGTGTTAGCAACTCTTTCAGGTCTTTCACGCGCTGGCCTTGACGGTACGTTAGCTTGGTGAAATGCCTCTCTTATTCCTTGCGCACTTATGCTGCTGAACGGCGGCGTTACGATGGTGCTATTCGCTGACATACTGCTTCCACTTGCCTCGAATCCTTCAAACTCTGGGTTAACACTTCCTACTGTTGTTGGGTTAGATTCCTTCGGAATAGCTCCGGTACTAACTGATGATGTGGTCGCTGAAGTGGCTGTTGTTGTAGCTACAGGTAAATCCACTTTGCTTCCTGCTCGTGTTCCAACCATGATGGTGAAATAAAATCAAGTACGAAATCTAACTAAACTCCCTAACAGAAACTAAGACGACTGAACCCACGATGCCTTAACCGAAAATTTAAAATAATTAATTGCAAAAAAACTATGTTAAAAGTATGGATATATGTATCTTTGTAGATAATCTTATGTTCTTACCAAAACACTTTTCTGTATTCGTTTATAAGAAAAATTGTAAAAAAAACTGAAAAAAACTGTTATGCTGTAATCTACAAAAAAAATCTAAAATTTTGTTGGTTTATTATGATCAATAAACAAACAAATATTTGATGAATAAATATAAAATGTTGTGTTTGACGATTATTTTTAATCGCTAAACACTTTTGTATATCGACGCAAAACAAAATAATGTTTTACTATTAGATGTAATAGTAAAGCAAACTTAATGAGTCTTGTAAGCACTCATATGCTGAAAAATTATTTAGTTAACTCAAAAGAAACTAAATAAAAGAAATATTGTGTTTATTTATTTTGATTTGTTTGACTATTATGATTGTTAGTTAAACAACTTATTAAAAAAATTATATATATATAAAGGTTTAAATAGAGTGGTCTGATAAGGTATTGAGTGAGCGAGAAATAAAAATAAAAAAAAACAAAACAAGTAGTGTGTGCCGCTATCTGTGGTCAAAACTTTGTCGGGAATTTTGGGTTAAGTGCATAATTGTATCGAATAGGTCGCAACAATTCTTATTCTTTATTTTATGCAAGAATGGACTTACCATATTCGTATACGTTTGAACTATCGCCAGAAATCGTCGCAATTGTAGAATTATTTCGTTCACTCTACAAGACTTACGATATTCCTTTGACTAGTCGGTTTTTCAATCCTAGAAAATGGCAGACGGACTTTGGAAATCTCCATGACCGTGACTCATAATTCCGGACTGACATACTATTGAAGCTTGCCGCTTGGACATCAACTTACAAAATTCCTTAAAAGATTTTAACACTTAGTAGTGGTCTAGTAAACTAAACTAGAGTCGTGCCCCACGTTGGGCGCCATTTATTGTCACAAATAATTGTCAAAATGATTTTTGATTTATAAAAGGAAATGAAAATGTCTTTACAAAATTTAAGACACAAGACGGAAATGTGTTCACTCATCTTTTATCGAAAATGAGTCGCGTACACAAGCTCACCGTTTACCTTCCAAACTCAGATTTGTTGTTCTTTCCAATTGCCCAGCACACTGGCAACTTTAGATAGATGCACGACTAGGCTCGCGGGCTTGGGTGGTGGTTCGTTGTGGGCAATAGGCGAACAAAGGTGTGACATGTGTGTACCAGTGTCACTAAAGACGCACTACTCGTTGATACCCAGACCCAGTTGTTATGGTCCGTAGTGGTTCCCTCCCCTTGACCATGGTAGCCGACCAAGGCGTTAAGCTACCCCGTACTCCAACTTCACTCTTACCCTTACCTGTACCACTCAATCATAGGTTTAGTAAAACATTATTTTTTTTATATCAGAATTCAAACCAAAAATTATATTATTATAAAACATTTATAAGATTAAATTTTTTATACAAAAAGTTACTAAAATAAATGTAATAATCTACGTTCGAACGTCTGAATACTGTAAACTATTCTTACTTTCTACGTTATAATTCGCTTAAATTGTATTTTGACTTATAATTCAATTTTTTTTTTTTTTTTTGATTTATACTTGAATATGTATTTTGTTCTTTTTCTTTTATATTTTAATCTTATGTTTTCTTATGACTTTACACATGAATATTTGTACTGACTATTGGTTTACTTTTCGTTTATTTTGGATTTACTTATCGATTGGTTTTGGTTTGCTTATTTTTCAATACAATAATTAATTTCTAAATCGTACAAGTTTTAAATTTAATTTCTATCAGGAATTTATTTACTATTGGCTGAAATAACGATTCCTGAATACCCTTAGTATTAAGGTTTCACTTAGATTTTAAAACAAAACAGATAAAATTGGAAGTTTATTACTCGTCTTTGTTTTGGTTTCCACACAAAGAGAGATATTTTTCAAAACAGTTTTATTTCTAAAGACGGTTTTTATTTTAGGTACTCGAAAATTTTGCGTTCACACTGTTTCACTTTTTAAACTGTTTAAAATATTTAAATAACATATTTCTTTTATCTTCGAAATTTCAAAATAACCTTCCAAGTTTATGGTTTTATTTATTCAAGTGTTTTGTTCACAAATAATATCCAAGCTTGACCAATATTGAGTTAACATTCATCTCATGATAATTACAGCCAGAAAATCGCTGCTTTATTGAAATTTGATCAAATTTGAATTCTTACTTCTGAACCAAAATCTGGCAAGCCTATTGTTTACATTTTGTTTTTCTTTTAGAATTATTTGACTTAATTGAAAATTACTTTGAAGAAAATATGAATTTTATTTTACAAGCGAATGAGAAAAGTGTTTTATTTTGTTTTATTAATATTGTATTTTTAACCGGTCTATTGTGTGCTCCAAATCGAGCGTGCTAAAATGCACAAAAAGGTGCTGATGACTCTGCTAGTGGTACTACTGGTGATTAAGAGTTTGGGGTTTTGGTTGGGCCCAACCTCCGAATCTCCTGCCTCTCACTAACTTCATCAACAGCGCGAACGACGCACGTTCGTTAAACAATTGAGGTGGTCAGTTTTCTTTTTAGAGAGGCAAAGAAAACTGCCAAAAGAAACTTATAAAACAAAAACAAACCAAATGGTCAGTTTTCTGTTTCTAAAGGCAAAGAAAACTGCCAAAAGAAACTTATAAAACTGAACCGTACTCAAAAATCAGATTCGCGACCGAGATTGGATACGTTTTGGCCGTTGCCACGTAACTAAGAAAATTTAAACTATACCAATTAATCTATACTACTTTTACTTATCTGTTTATCCTGAATTGTAGTCTGCGACCGGCTTCTTGCTGTTGTTATGGATGTGGATGTCTATGATGGTGGTTGTAGCTGACTATGTTGGGTGTTGCTCCTGATACTATTGTCGTTATGCTGGTCCTTGATGCAGCTGGGTCTATGGTAGTTTTTTTTCAACTGCTGTCGGTGATGTTGTTGTCCTGTTAAAAATTTAAAGCTGATCATATGCTGCTGTTGCTATTGCCACTGTTGTTTTCTGTGATGATTGCTGCTGATGTTACTGAAACTGGAGCTATTGTTGTTGTTGTTGTGTATTCCAGATGGCTTACTATTGACATGATGATTAAGGGATGGTCTGCTGGTTTTCCACTGGGCCTTTTGGCACCTTTTCATCCTGGTCGTATAATCCCAGCTAGGATTAGATTTTGGTTTTTTTCTTTTTAGCTTGTTGGCACTGATGACGTTGTACTATGGCGGTTTGTAGGTTTTTCTTGGAAGGTGTTGGTGGTGAATGGTTCTATTGGTGTGTTGTGAATCTTTATTAAGTTTTTGGTCTATGGCTGGTTGACTTTGTTGGGGTCTCGTTATTGGCCTCGCCCTTCTTATCCTGGGCGGAAATGCACTTTTCGGCTGGTTTTCTTTTAATCGTTTCTGGCCTAATGATGGTTACCGGCTGAATTTTTGACGATGAAGTTTTCAGGGGTGTAAACTATGGCTGTTCGGTGAGCGTTTCAGTCCACTTGTTGTACTTAACACTGTTCCGTGTAACAAAATGGACGACCCTTCACTTTACAAAATTGAATTCTACCGCCACGTCATGTACTTTTTTTTTTATGACTGTTTACTCCTCACCCTAATTCGTTTGGATCATCCATGACCCTAACGTCTTCATCGTCACCAACCTGACCAATATTAAACACACTTTCCGATGGTTGATGGTTAGTCTTTCTTGCGGTGGATTTTCGCGCACTATATAATTTATTTTTACAAAATAATTTGGCGATTACCCATCTGTCCGACACAATATCACTTTGTACATAATAATTTGTACTTACCACAATTGATGCTGCTGAGGTTTTTATATTTTTTTTTTCTTCTTTTATTCGTTGTTGTCCGCTTCACTTCCTCTCCATTCAACGTTCAGGCCAGAAAGACCGGATGTTGGCCGACGCCTAATTAATTATGGCGGCATGACGTATCTGTCAAAAACCCATTGCTACCAACCTTGCCTGTCTGTCCTATAATTTGTGCCTATTCGATGCGACCCTGCACTGGTGCTGCCATAGCCTGTTACGCATGCGCGCCAGTGAAACGTTACAAAACACATTTTCGTAAATAACACCTCTCTATTGGAACACCCTATAAGTTTTAGTATTTGTTGCTATAGTGGCAACAACTATACATCATCTGTGAAAATTTCAAGAGTCTACCTATTACGGTTCCAGAGATAAAAGGCAGACAGACATTGTAGCGAAAACTATAGGCTTTCGTTTTTACCCTTTGTGTACGTAACCCTAAAAATGTTTTAAAATAATTTTTAATTAAAATAATTAGCTTTAAAAAGTATCTTTTGTAAAAAGTGCCTTTTTAAAAAGTATCTTCGAAAAAGTACCCTTTTAAAAAGGATGTTTTAAAAAGTACCTTTTTAAAAACGATCTTTTAAAAAAGATCATTAAAAAACAAAACACATTTCAAAAAATGAATCTAAAACAATAACTGTTAAAAAAGTACTTTTTAACAAACACCTTTTTAAATAAAGGTCTTTTCAAAAAATGCTTTTGCAAAAATTATGTTGTGAAGCGAACATTCCAAAAATATCCTTAAAATTAAAGTGTTTTTAAAAAACTAGCATTTAAAATAACCCTTATAAACAAATAGTAGTACCTTTAAGAAGAGGAAATTAAAAAACGAGCCATTAAAAAAAGGCGCTTTTTTTAATTATTCCCAAGAAAGTACCTCTAAAAGAAGTTAATTTTAAAAAGACACTCGAAAAAATATTTTAATAAATAAATAATACTTTAAATAAAAAATATGTTCTGAAGCGAGGACGTTCCAAAAAGTATCTTTAAAAAAATACGTTATTACAGTGCTTTTAAAAAACTACCCTTAAAGGAAAAGTACCTGTAAAAAGAGCAAATTTTATACAACGTGACTTTTGGAAAAAGAAGTTTTAAAAAGAGAATATTTAAAAATACTTCCTTTCCAGGAAATTATTTATACAAGAACTAATCTTTGAAAATTGTCTTGCAATAAAATTGCATTTTAAGCATTTAAATTAAGAAAAATACTTTTTTCAAAAAAAAGTACCATTTAAGAAATGTCACTAAACAGTGTTCAAAGAAAAAATACTGATAGATAGACATGCAGAAAAAGGATTTGTAGTGAAACATTTTTTGAAAATCGATCCTATAATCCCCAGTCTGGTTGACTACCATACTAGCCTACCAGGGCAATTAATTCCGTTTAATATTACTGAAAAGCTATGAAATCAATTTATATTATTTACATATGCTCAAAATTTTCTTCTGCATATTGGATGAAGAAACGAAAATATCAAAAACAAAACTCTTCTAACTGAAATAAACAAAAAAAAAAAAAAACATTTTTAAAAATCATCAACAATAAAATATAATATTAATCAATTTTGTATCGTTGTCTTTTCTTATTGGCTAAACATTTTTTAAATGTGTGCGATTAATTCGAGTTATTTAAAAATCTTAATCGATTAATCGACCAAAATTTAAATTGCAAAATCGATTAATTGTTTGCTCGAATAAAATCAAAACCCGATTACATGGATAGATACTCTAGTACAAGGCGAATTCATACCAGGTGTGAGAAATGGGACAACAACTACAACAAAACAACAACTTTTACATTAGATTAGCAGATATGAAACAATGTATAATCAGCTGGGCTATCGACTCCACCTGGTATGAATTCGCCTTGCTCTAGTATTTACTAATCGTACCTTACCTTACTTACCTTACTTACCTTAATGGTAAACATTAAACTAAGATTATTATATTAAGGGTGTGTCAGTTCTATACCTAGTATGTACTTATGTGACTGAAGCAGCATTTCGGAATTTGGAACACGAAATATATAACCCTGTTTATTATTGTTTATAAATACCACAAGTGATTCATTTTATTTTCAAATCTGATGAAATTTCTAAGAAGGGTAATTTCTCAGTAAAATTTTTCGTCAAAAAATCTGGCAACGTGGTGTGTATATTGTTATATATAAGAGCGTCGTAGTTGACTGTTGATATCATTTAAGTTGTCAAACTTCTGCACCGTAGTCTAGTAATCTGTGGTCCTACAGTGTATAATAAAAAATAAATACCGGTGGTGAAATAAATAAATGAATAAAAGCTACAATAATTATTTATTTAAAATTGTGCCTAAAGAAACTTGTAAGTATTGTAATATAAAATGTAGTTAACATTTGCATATTGTTTTTTTTTTTAACAAAATGTGTTTATTTTTTTGTATTATTGTTTATAAATACTTCAGTTGGAAAAAGTGATATCATAAAATCTGTTTTGGATAGTCTTTTTGTTGTTGCAGTGTGTAGTTGTGTTGTTGTTGGTGAGCGACCAACAAACAAAAACATATTGTTTGTCAGTGTTGCCGAGGTTTGTACTTTTTGTGGTACACAAAAGTACTAATAAATATCAAACAGAACTTATGTTTATTTCTGTCAAATGTTCAAGAGAAAAAGATAGAAATTTCTTGAAAGTATGGTAACAATATTGGGTGTCTCTTCAAAGGAGAGAATAAGAAAAATCCATCTCAAAATAAAATAAATTCTGTGACCAGGGTTCCCAGATATTTTTTTTTTTAAATTTTCATTCTCAAATAAATTAAATTGTTCTCAAATTTAAATTATTTGTTATGCAAAGTGGGGTCTAAAAACAAATTCGTGTCTGCGGCATCGTGCTATGTATGTATAAACTTTTTCCCAAAATATCCCCAACTGCTCAACCTAAACAAGGGCGTAAGGCGTAAAATAACTGTAAAAAATTCTCATGTACATACAAAATGTATGAAGCAAACCTAAATAGCGCATCGTCAACGCTTTGCAATTGAAAAATCCAATTTAGGCAGAGGGTTAGGTAGTGAAGTTGGTTGCAAACAAAATGTTATTGTTTTTTTTTGTGTAAGAGTGGTGCCATTTTAGCTATTTTCCAATTTATCTAGCGATTTTACCTCTCTTTTGCGTTTAAATTTATTAGATTTTACTAAACAAAATATGTTAACCTTACTGTTTCTTACAAAACGTTGGTTTGTTCAAAGCTAGGCGCTAGACGTCGTTACACCTTACGCGCTTGTTTAGGTTGGTCAGTATATTGCTTACACTTTTTAATGGCATTTTTCTTAATTGTCTGAACGGGCTATAAAGCACAAATTTTTAAAAATATAAATTTGATTGTAAACGTTTAAAAATTTTGTTCACTAAACATTTTGGATATAAAAGGGACGTATAAGAAATATAGAAATGTATTATAAATTATTTATAAATGACAGCAGAGCATCTGCAGATTTCAGTTCTTTTTTAAAATCGCCAACAAGATGTATTTCATCCAGGGTAATTTCAAAGAATTAACTTTTGTTGCTTAAATAATTTTTGTTATGTCTTTTTCATCTTCACTTGTCAGACTTTTTACTTTCAATTTTAAATAACAAACAATTAAAATAATAATAAAATTACAATTATCCAAAAATTATAAGAAGTCAAAATTAGAATCCCCAAGAAATTCCAAAAATATTGAAGTTATCCTCAACGAGTTCCCCAATTCCCAAACCAGATTTTTAATCCACTTTAGTAAATAAAAATCCCTGATTTGGGAATACATCTCCTAATCGGACAACACTGTCTGTGATATCGCTGGTGTTACGATTTGTGAAGATTAATCTTCTTTCTAAAATTTTGTTTTTTTTATGATTAATATCAAATTAAAGCGTATAAAATCCCCTTTAAAATAAGCTATTACTCAACTTCCTAGGGCTTTTAGAACTGGAATTAGAATATATTTAATCCTCGAGCGCGCATATGCCAAAAAGTGATATTTTCCTATTTTGATAACTGTAGCTTAAAAACTGTAAGAGATAGAATTTTTTTTTAAATTATATTTGGCTTCAGAAAATTAAAGAATATAAATCACAAAAGTTTTCAAAAAATCGGAAGTGGTAAATTTAAAAACATTTTTTTTGGTTGATTTGACATGGAATTACCCTACAAGTAAATCGGCACGTCCGTTTTTTTATTTTATATGTAAGAGTATAGTATTTTTTATTATTTATTGATTTGTTATTCAGTTTAATTTAAGCTGCTAGAAAAACTTTACTAAGAGTTCGTAATGAACGAGCTTTCCTATACATAATATTTTAGAAAATTTTGGTACCGAAGGTGTGTTTACATACAATAAAAAAATAATAATATCTAAAGGTGATAAAATTTTGTCATACGTTCATCAATGTTTTTATACGCAATAAAAGTTTTAATGTAAAATTCATGCATACTAAATTTTCATTATGTTGACCAAAAGTATACAATACATTTTTTGCTAATATTTTGTTTTTGATATTTTGGGGGTAAAATTAAGTACTTATATATTAAGTGTTATTTAGTGTTTCTGGAGTCATCACTGTTAATACATCCCACCACGGCTGCCATATTTTACGTTTTATTATCATTTTGTCGGTTTTAAAGGCGCTTAAATGTAGTTTACTGACTTAGACGGTGATGGTGTGAAATCTGATTATTAAATTTAGGGCCCGATTATCGTTTACAAAACAGAAAAGTTGTGTTGTCTCGGCTAAAACACAACTTAATTTTGTTTTTCGATTATGATTTACAACATCTAACTGTTGTGTATGTCACAGAGTTGCGGTATATTTTAGTACTTGTTTTCCTTTACAAAACATCTCTGTGTAGTACAAACTGTTGAGGTGAAAATAAAAAATTTTATTTAGTTTGAAAATTTATATTAATAATTATAACATTTATAATTATTAATTATAATAATCATGCTCACGGACGTTAATATTAAATAGTTGTTTATTATGATGAGGCCAGTAAAAGTACACATTGTGCGTATCCGGAAAATAATTCGTGACAATTCCAACCCATTGGAACTACCAAACATAGTAAAGTTTTTGCTACTAAACAATTTCTTAAAACCATCAACCCGATGTTCTGCCATTCCGCCGATTCTAAAACTCTGTAACGCACTAAGAAATTTTTCTGATAGAAGCTTTCAAAGAATTAGCGGCAATGATTTTAACATTGGTGTTTCGGAACTAGCTGTTTGCTGCATTTTGTTAGTTCTAAATTTCAGCTTTCCCCGGCCAATGTCTGGATTTAATTGCATCACCCCTACGAGCTTTTCCATCTGCTCTTAATTTGTTATTTTTCTAAGAAAGTTGTGATTGTAAACGTCTAGCAAAAATAATAAAAATTAAACCTTACAAATCCTTCTACATTGTAATCTTTCAACTTGTCGCGACAATAAGACAACAGCTAATAAGCAGTTGTAAGATTTTGATGTGCGTAACACTCATAGAAACACATGTTGTAAATTATAATCGCTGTAAATTTTCATAGACAACTAAAATTGTGACACATGTGATAAGTGTTGTAAATCGTAATTGCAATTTCAAATATACAACACTAAAATAATTAATGTTGTGAACGATAATCGGGGCCTTAAAATTTTATTTTTACCATAAATATCTTGGTTCACATTTATACTAAATAAGCGTTTATATGCGCTTTTTTGACACTCTAAAAAATTTAAAGGCTAGTAGCATAAACTAGTACCTTAAAAAAATAATAGCACATATTTTCCAATGCAGCTTTTTCTCGTTCTCCATAAGCATAAGGAAAAAAGAATACGATCAAAACTGTTAGGAAAGCGCACAAGAGCCGCACAAAACTGATCATAACCGAAGTGTTTCAAGAGAAAAATCATAAAAAGAATTACATACAACAATAAAATATATTAATTAATGCTTTATTCTATGTACTGCATTTTCTGGATCGCTACATCCGTCGTCAGCATTTTTCGTATCTATCTACAAGGTTGTTTCAATTAATTTTCTATTAACAAAAACTTATCAAAGAAATAGGATATGTGAATTTTATATTTTTATATTATATTTCATAGGTGCTGGAACATTTTAAAATTTTAAAAATAGTTCAAATACAAATTAAAATTCATATAAATATAAATGTTAAAGATTTCGCTTATCCAAACATAATAAAGAATTATAAAAAAATGTATACTTAGGTAGGTACAGAAATTCGAAATTGAAAACCAAATATTTTACATTACAAATTATAGAAAAAAAAATGTTGATAAATTTCCTTAAAAACAATAAAAAACCATCCAATTGTAGAAGGACAGTAAAGAAAAATAAAAACGTGGTTTGTTTGTTGTTGTTTTATTGAAGCTTTAATATTCTGTAATATTATTCTACTAACATGTATAATTCTCATTGTGTTTTGTAGAATTTTATTACTTATAGAGTATTTTTGGCTTCTCTTAAATTAGGAAAAAGATTTCCTGATGATCTGGCCTGAGCAACCAGTGAAATACGTATACGAATTATTTTCCCCCAACAAATAAAATTATATTAAATAAAATTATAAAAATTATATTAAATTATTATAAAATGTTATGGGTAATTAGCATAATATTAAATAATTAATAAAAATTATAATTATTAATTTTCAGCATTCCTTTTATTGTATATACAATATGTAAAACCATATCCTTTTAGTACAGTAAACTCTCAATTATCCGCGGCGCCTACGGTAAATTGTTTTATGTATAAAAATGTACAGTACAACACTTACTATTGTTTACTTAGCGCGCACATGCAATTGAGTCATTTTTATGTACAATAAACTGAATTAAAGCACTTGTATGTTGATTTTTTAATAAATTCAGTCATTGTTGAAATTCGATTATCCGCGGTATCCGCACCAGTATGCATTTAAAATACTTAGAAAATATCGTACTGTTAAAAATATTACCTATTTTTTTTGCGCGATATTTTACCATTATATATTAATTTTGTCTGGCAACTATGTACCCAGCAAGAACTTGTTGAATGCTCGGCTGCCAGATTATACGATTTGTCCTCATTTTGTCGATTTTTGTAGCAAAATAACGATTTGACAATTGGTTCTTAAAAATTCTAAATATATGACTGATTTTAAAACACAGGGGGCAAATTACGGCATTCGATATCGATCGAAATTTCAATTGAATTTAAATGATATAGAGAGCCGCAATTTGTAATTTGCCCCCAGGATTACAAGGGGCCAATTTACACTCAAATTTTAAATAAACAAATTTTTATTTATTTTTATATAATTTAAAAAATAAATTAATTTTAAAGAGTTTCATCATTTTGTGCCCTAAAAGTGACGGTTTTAGTTTGCAAATTTAAAGAATTTTTTATATTTTAGAAGTTAAATCAATGTTCGAATCTGACAAAATAAAATTGTAATTTTTCGACAAAGCTATCTTTAAATATGTTACAACGAGAACTTTAATTTATTGCCAAGGCCATCAAGCGATGTATATCTACTAAAAATTTTCACATACATACAAAATATTTGACGCGTAAGAGTATGACATTAACAGTTTACAATTGGAAAATCAGATTATGCTAACGAGTTAGCATAACTATAATAATTGTTAAAAAGCAACAAAAACTCAAAATTCTTTAGAAATGATTCAATTAAAATTTTATTACGAAATTATTATAATAATGTAATTTAATGTGACTAATAAAAATATGACATAGTTGTAAATTTTAAAATACATTATAATTGTATTATTTACATATATATTTTTTTTCTTTATCTTTATGTATGAATATTTTTAAATTTAAGAAAAAATATTTAGATCTCAATATATATTAAATCTGTCTAAGCTACTTTTAAACATAAATTGTTATTTAAAGTTTTTGTTTGAATGAGAAATATAAAAAAATAGTTCTAGAACTAAATTTTCAGCTGAGTGTTTTTTTTTACAATTTTTAAGCTGAACTGACGATTTTTTCTTAAATGCAGTGGCAGCCCTGTATGAAAGCAACTATTAGAGTAAAAGCACTGTTGCCAATTTGGAGATTTTGCAGCTAAATCTAGCGTTTTTGCAATGCCAATCGTGGGGAAAATGGTCTCTTAGCGGTTAGCGGGAAATCTAGCGGTTTTTAAATTAATTTTAAAAGATACAATTTTTGTCAAATATCCAATGCATTTGAACAAATTAAACTTGCTGCAGGAAGCAAAAACTTATTAAAATTATTTTCATGACTTTGTGGTTCTTACATCTTTCATGCGAGAACCAGGACTTCTCAGTAATAGCAGGTTTAGTGTTTTTTTTTTCAAATATTAACAAATTGTATGGAATTCCGTAAGTAACAGCACAAAAATAATCTTATTTTTTCAAAAATACTGGAATTTAAATGTAATTTTTATATTTGTTCACTTCAATTACCGCTAAACAAAAAATTTAGCGGTTTCTAGCGTTTTGCAGTACATTTGGTGGGAAATCCTAAGAAAAAGTTGGCAACAGTGAGTAAAAGAGAGTTATCAATAGAGAGCAGCACGAATCAGTTGGTAAAGAGTACCATTTCATGTACAATTGGAACCGGAAAACTACAATGGTACATCAATGACTCATTTGGTACAATTTAAATATTTTATTTATATTTAATTTTCATAAACTTAAAAAAAAACTTTATTTATAGTGTATATCACTATTTTTGTGGAGTTGTACAGGTCATTCCGTATGACATATTAAAATAAAATTCAGTATGCGCCTTTGGTATATGGAGATGAAGCTGTATAAATTTTGGGCATAATCGGGAAGGGGCACGGCTAGTTTACTTAACACCCCAAACAGAAAGTAATTAATTTTTCGATTCGAATATATTTTGAACTTATATTCTTTATGTAATGTATACATAAAAATATCTGTTTCCATTGGGTATGGTAAAGTGAAGTGTAGGTCACCCCAGAATTTTTAATTAGAAAACAAAAAAAAAAAAACTAGTAAAAGTGCTATATTCGGCCGTGACGAATCTTCTATACCCTTCATCGCCGTGATTTTATATTTATAAAATTAGGTACAAAACTGGTTTAATTTAACAGACAAAAATCATTAAAAAAAGAACTGTGCAATTTTTTTTGTAAAAATTTTATATAAACTTTTTCTTAAAACTTTTTTTTTTAAATTTTGTAGAATATTTTTTTTTTAATTTTATAGATTTTTTTTTTAAATTTTATAGAAATTGTTTTTTGAAATTGTATTTTATAGAATTTTTTTAAATGTTATAGATATTTAATTTTTAGAAATTTATGTAAAAATGAAATAAGTATAGTTTTAATTATTTAGGCTTAAGTTCTTTATTATAAAGATAAGTTTGTTTAAATATAAAATTAATTGAAACTACTGTAGATAGATACGAAGAATGCTGACGACGGACGTACTGATCCAGAAAATGCATTGCATTCTGCTGGTGTCTAATTTTTCTTTATCTCTTTATAATAAAGAACTTAAGCCTAAATAATTAATTAATTCATTTAAAAAAATAGTTCACATAAATTAAAATTCATGTAGTAAAAAATTTTTTTGCTCACATTTTATTATAATTTTTTTTTGTAAAAATTTTATAGAAAAATTTGTAGAAATTTTTTAGAAGTTTTTTTTTAGGATTTTTTTTTTTTGTAAAAATTTTATAGAAACTTTTTTGTAAAAATTTTATAGAATCTTTTTTTGTAAAAAAGTTTAAAAATTTTATAGAAAATTAAAAATTTTAAAGAAACTTTTTTTGTAAAAATTTTATGGCAACTTTTTTGTAAAAATTTTATAGAATTTATAATTTTATAGGAATTGTTGTTGAAAAAAATTTATATATATTTTTTTTTAATGTTATAGAAAATTCGTATTTAAAAATGTAATAAAAAATTAATTAAGTAATTATTTAGGCTTAAGTTAAGAAAGTATTTTGTAAAAATGTTATAGACAACTAGCTATCCCCGGTGCGCTTCGCTACAACCATCCACGAAAAACACAATAAATACTTGGAAGAAAAGTATGACCAAATTTTAAGGCAAAAACGCACGCTGTTCTCAAGTCAAAAATGTTCCCATCAAACCTGTTTTTTGCTAGACTATACGTATTAACACGATAACAATTTTTTTCCTTTTAATGGGATGTGCCACTCCCAGTATTATTATCCAGTCTGTATTTTGCTAGACTATGCACATTAGTATGAGGGTTACTTGTTGAAAGTTTCAAGACTATACCTAATGTAGTTCTCTAGGTACGCGATAATAATTTTTCATTTTGTGTAGGAAGTACCACGCCCTCCATTCAAATTCAGTCTGTATTTCTCTACACCATGTATCTTAATATGGGGATTACTGATGCAAAATTCCAAGGCGCTACCTATTGCAGTTCTCTAGATAGAGGATAATAATTTTTTACTTTGTATGGGGGGTACCACGCTCAATGTTTTTATGGAGTATCCGCATGGGTATGGAATTTACTTGTACCCACTTTGAAGACCATACCTATTATAGTTCTCTATATACACAATAATAATTTTTCACTTTGTATGGGAGGTACCACGCCTGCGCCTTAGCACAAAGGCTACTCTTGCAAAGTTTCAAGGCACTATCTATTGCAGTTCCTGGCGATAGTGCCTTGTATGTGTGGTACCACGCCGACTATTCCGGCAATAACTCATGGACCAATACACATACAGAGACCGTTTGTACATAAAAACCTTGGTATTGACGTCACCTTTCATATAAACTTTGCAGAAACAAAATCGGTTTACGCATTCCACAGAATATCAATTTCTAACACAATGCAACTTTTTTTATATATATAGAATTCTTGAAAAACTTTTGTTAAAATTATTTCGAAAAATTTTTGTAAAACTTTTTTGAATTTTTTGTGAAAATTTTTTGTAACTTTTTTTTGATAATTTTTTTATAAAATTTTTTTTGTAAAAATTTTTTAGAATATTTTTTTTTAAATTTTTGAAAACGTTTTTTGAAATTTTTTTTTTAACTTTTTGTAAAATTTTTTTTTAAATTTTTTAAAATTTGTTTTTTGTAGAAATTAAGACGCTCCTTCATTTTGTATTGCGTTAGGTGAGACTAAAGCAAAAAAATCGTTAAAAAAAATTAGCTCATATTAACAATAGTCACCCCCCAATTGACTGCTCCTGGTTACGAGTGGGTTACCAGTATAAAAATCAAAGCCGAAAAACTTTACCAACCTAAAAATAAACACAACATTTTTTTGGAACTTATTTACCTATGTTTTATTTAAAAATAAATATGATTACAGATCGTTTAATAGGTAATACGTTTTGACGTCCAAAAAATTTTAATTTTGTAGGTAAGCTTGGAAATATCGAATATTTTAAGAAATATATTAGCATTATTTGATTGTACAATTATTAAATTTATTTCACGATTTCGAATGATTTCATTAAAACACCTGTATATAATGAGCTAATTTTTTTTAAAACTATTGCTATCTAAATTATGAAACAGTGTATTTTTTTTTGTTTGCCAATAATTGCCCCTGTTCTGTAATCCGGATTCGAAAAAAATTTATTCAAAGGAAAATATAGCTGGCTTTTTAGCTCTTCTGGTACTCTATTTTCAAATATTTTTTCGGGGCATTTAAGTATTTAATAATATATTTATAATATAATTATATATTTATAATAATATTTATAATAAATAATATATTTGTATTTAAATAATAAATGTTTTCGATCAATTTTGATATCGCAACAATAGTGTATTAACTCGAAACTTTTATATTTCCACTTTTTGCGAAAATTCGACGAGCAGTGTTCATTACTATCTTCTACACAAATCTCCTAGTGTTTTGACGACTCTTTCATAAGTTTTTTATATTTGTTTAAAATTCTAAGGGTTCAAGTTAATGCACTTTTGATGAATACTTGTTGGTTAAAAAAATATATAATTCTGAAAATAAAAAAGTATGTACTTTTTTACACCTTTTTGTTACACTCGAAAGACAGAACAGGGACAAATATTTTTTTTATTAAAATATATATAGATATACAAATATGTATATTCGTATGCATGTATATATAAGTTGCAAAATTAAATATACATATACAATACGAAAGTATAAGGAGTAAGGAATAAAAATATTAAATTCTTAACACATGTCCGGCAAAATATACCATAGATTTATTGCGTATGAAAAATACAAATGGACCATCGACCTGGAATGTTTTCTTATCCATATTGAAGCTCATTAAAGACATTTTTACAACTAAAAAAAAACACATAAATAAAAAAATTACATTCCATTTTAAATATATTATAAGGCATTTAAAAACTTACAACTGGCAGCAGCTGCCTCCGAGCCAGCTTCATTGCAATCTAAAAATGCTTTGTGTTTGATATCCGAAATTCTCTGAGGAATATCGCTGTCAAAAATACCAGTTAAATTTGCTTTTTGTCCAAACATAGTAGAACTACCCAACTTCATTAATGGTTCCTTCAAATCAATATCAAATTCTATGCGAAATTTGGGCAAATTTACTTCTACTTTTTCAACTTTCATCGCGGAAGTTATATCATTTAAGTGTTTTCCTATAAGGCCCTTTTCTAAGCTTTTCAAATCGCCTCTATTGTTAGGTAATATAATCACCATAGAAATATCTGAATTATTATAAGGCATTTCTATGGCTTTCGCATTTAAGTCAGGCAGTTCAACATAAGGAAACTCATCATCGGTGTACATGGTGTCGACTTCAGCTATCTCACTGCTGCTTATATGAAAATTTTTTTTAGAAGTAAACAGGGAGCTAAAAGGACGCGACCAGTTGGCCTTAAAGTAAAAGGCATTTATCAAAACAGCACTGGTATCCTCATTCACTGCATCAGTTTTCATCAGATTTTTTATTTTATTTTCCGTCTGCTGTTCCACCCATTTATTAATTTTCTCTACTGTCGTTAAAGCCTCGCTAAAATCAACATTTTCCGCTTTACAATCAAAGTTCTCCTCGACGATTTTATTGTATTGTTGTTTAATTTTGATTTTATCGCTGACGTACAAACGATTGGTCATTTTAAGTTGTGGTGCATTATCTCCAGCTTTAGGTTTTTTGAATGTGGTTTTCAACATGTTACCATATTTTACAGCAAAATCCATTTTATCTTGTCCCACTTTTAAGAGTGTACGTATTTCATCGGCCGTGCTACCTCTAGCACCCAAATATAACATAGCTATACTTGTATATATGGAGGCCGGTGAAACGATTACGTTTTTAGTAGACTTCTGATCAACAATTAAAGAAAACAATTCGGCTGCAAATAAATTGCTACCTGATGACTCGGAATTTGCAACTTGTTGTGCCATATCAGAGTTATTTTGCAAAGAACCGACTGGCGATGCAAATGAGTCAGTATTGTAAAGTAACGTTATCAAAAGTAACGCTGTAATTAGAAGAAATAAACAATAAATTATTTGTTTTTTTAGTAAATCTATACATATAGCAAAATAGTAACTCATTTCCTGTCGGTCTTTCTTTTTTTTGTGTTCGCATCACATAAAAGCTACTGGATGGATTTTAAAAAAATTTTGTGAGTAGGTAGCTTAATATCCTGATTCCAATATAGTATACTTTTTTTCCTCAAAAATATCTTATTTCCAAGATAAAGTGGGGAAAAAGCAGTAAAAGTACACCGATTTTTTTTACCCACTTAAAGGTACTGCATACGTTAAGGCCTGTTTTATTTTTTAAAGCAGTATATTTTAAGCAATGTTATGCAACAGATGGCGCTGTTTTAAAATAACATTTCCTGTCTTTCTTTTACAGAGCCTTACAATAATTTTTAGAGTTTTATATAAATTTTATCCAGGGATGGGTACCTTTACGTAAAAGTCTTAAAATTTAGTCTGGATTACTTTCAAAGTCAGCAGGACGCATATTGGTCCTTGTTTATTAATGTAAGGGGTATATCGAAGCAGACCACTAACTTTATGGTTCCCTTTTCGACAGCGTTTGGTCCTCAATCGTGTAAGTCTCGTTTAGTCTCTTACTAACACTTTACTCTTGAGTCTTTTGTAAGAGTGTTGAGATCTGACAATGTTAAAATTGCACCGACCCAATGATAAAATTGTACCAAATAAAGTAATAATAATTAACCCTGATTCCTAGAATATCTGTTTCTGTGTTGCCAATTTACTAACAATTATTTGCTAAAGTACTTATTTATTTCATAAGAAAAAGGCTAACAATGTTAGGAGCTGGTTATACTACAATTTCCGTAAAGTGCTTGAAACTCCGCTAGAGTGTATGCCTGCAGTTATTTGGAAGAACAGTTAAAGAGTAATCTAATTACCCAAAAGACCTTACGATTTTTCACTAAAAAGAATAGAAAAATATATCAACCGAATACTGCCGGAAACTGATTGAGGCAATGCAAAAACATTCAAACGCTGTAGTTCAGCAAAAAGAGTTTGTAACCAAATTACCCATTATTTATACTTAAAAGGGTTATCAAAGCAAATAACAAAAATCTTGAACATAAATCAAGAATGTTGAAATTCAGTTAGTTCTAGACAGGGTTGGAGAACTATAAAATTAGAACAGTATATTATTGTAAGAAAAAGAAAAAAAATATTGATTAAATAAAAATTTGTATTGAATAAATTGTATATGAAATTGTACCAAAAAAGCATGAAGTGTACCACTGGTGAGCCAATTGTACCAAATTTGGTACAATTGTGCCATAAATCCCAACGCTGTTTTGTAATTGTTAAAATTTATCTAAGGTCCCCTATGATTTCTTTATTTAACATGTTTCTGCCCGTGGCAAGCTTTATCCTAGCCAGAGCTGGGTATTTAAATACAATATGCGCTAAGTCTAAGCTTCTTCTATGCAAAGTCTCTCTTTTTTTAACCGACTTCAAAAAAGAAGGAGGTTATCTATTCGTCTGAATGTTGATTTTTCATTCGGCCATTTCTGAACCGATTTTAAATTTCAGGTTGGTCCCATTTTAAAAAGAGTTCATTATAATTAAAATTAAAGGGTGTCCCCATACAACATACATGTTTTTTACGTGTATTAAGAACCGTAAAGGGCACCAAATTAAAATTTTAAAAAATTGCGTGTCGCTATAGCTCTTAATAGCAGAAATTACTAAAAAAATAAAATTAAAATTTATAGGGTGTCCCCATAGGTGACATAATTTTGAACCGTTAGAGACAAAACCTTGAAAATTTGACAGAATGTCGATTACTATGACCGTTATAATAAAATGTATAAATATTCAAAATTTTAAATTAAAGGGTGCTCCAATAGTTCATTTAATTTGATGTATATGGCCATACTTTTGAACAGTTGTAAACAGACCGCTAAAAATCCCCAAAGAACCTGTATTCCTAAGTCTGCTATAACAAAAAGTATAAAATTTTAATTTGTAACTAAAAGGGTGTCCCAATAACTAATGTAATTCTATATATGTATTTGGGCAAACTTTTGAACTGTTAGAGACAGACAGCTGAAATTTACAAGGAACCTGTATTGCAAAGTCCATTATTGCAAGTATACAATTTGAAACCGTTATAGACAGAGGCTTGAATGGTGTCCCCATAAAAGACGGATGCTGGTGAAAATAGCTTAACTTTTGAACAGTAATAGGGAGAGGCTTGTCAAAATAGTCTTTATTTTTTTCTCTCTAATTTTGGCGCATCTCTTATTTGGTTTAAATCTAATTCTTACAGATTACTTCTTACAACTTTAGTTTAGAATTGGTACCCTTCTATCTGTTTTGAAGACGGTTTTTTTTGCAAGAATTATTTATCATCATTTTATGAAATCATAAAACGATATTGTTTTTAAAGCCATAACAGGTATACAAGATCCTGAAAGGTTTAATAAATTTTTTACAAAATTGCAACCAGTAGCAAATTCGATTGCGGACGGTACTGCTTTGGTTCAATACTAAGAAAATCTATACTTTGGAAAGTCTGGCGAGTAAGAGTCACTGCTTTATCAATTGTCGTACAATATTTAACTGAACATTGAATAGTTATACTTTAAGGTTTTGCTCTTTGGAAATCTTAAGAACAGTCCAGAACCTTAAAAATTATTTGATGAGAGCATTCCACCACATTCCAGCTCATTCTGGAATGTTCGGGAATAGTCTGTAACGTTCGGCGACCCTTAGCAACATCCCAGAGCATTGCTGAACTTTCTAGAACACTTTTTGATGTTGTGGAATGTTCTAAAACAATGTAGACATTTAGAAACTGTTTTTTTTTGTATAGATGGGGCTTTCCATTCGTAATATATTGTGAATGGTTAGATGGCAATGTAAATTGTTGGAATATGATTTTAATAAAAATTGTTTACCTCTAATGTAATATTTAATTATTACTTTATTTCAATTACCATTTTTTATAGAAGAAACACTCAGGCAATTAATGGGTATATTAATCGTGTTACATCCTTTGCAAAGGGATAGGAGTAGATAAGACATGTGGTTAGTGTGACAGTAAGCTTTGCTTATGGCAACACTGCAATTGCATGTTATGATTATTTTTAGAACAGTTTTGCAGCGCCTCTGGTGTTACGTAGGCGTATTAGTTTGAAGCTAGCATAGCCAATTTATAATTATTTTACTACGCCGGCGATTTAGTGCTATTTCGTAATACCGGCGAAGGAGGGCGCTATGATGTGCATTATTATATAGAGAATTAAAACATATCAGATAAATTTATATTGCCACGGCTGAGTATTGATCATGTTTTAGTAGTTAACGTGCTAATCACTTGAGCTACAGCACCCTCAATTCTTTGAGCGAAACCAGGTACTCCAGCTAGTACATCTATACATATAATAAAACTGTAACAGACCCATTTTGAAATATTTTTTGAGAATTTTGTTGCTGGTGCAGATAGTAATCGACGCTTGATTGTAAATTCTCCGCATATCCAGAGAATGAAACTTAAGAAAAAGCCTGCAATAAAAGCCATTCACAAAGAGAAACGATTGAATTTTGCTGAAGTTCACACGACGTGTAATACAGAATGGCACATGGTTGTCTTTTCAGACGAAAAAATTTAACCTGACGGGTATAATTTTTATTACCATGACCTGAGAAAAGAGAAAATAATCGACACAGTCACATTGGTGGAATTATGGCATGGGATGCCATATCAAACAATGGTGGGATTAAACTGTCATTTAAAACTACAAAACTGAACGCAGAACAATATAAAAACATTCTAGAAAAAGCTTCTGAGGAATGCAGCAACATTTTTGGACCTTTGCGTTGGATTTTCCAACAGGATAACGCTCCGATACACAATGCTAGAGGGATAAAAACCTGGATAAGTTGTCAAAATGTGACGCTGATGGAATGGCCACCTTACTCACCAAACTTAAACATACGGGTAAATGTTTGGGGATGGCTTTCGCGGAAGGTTTATGAAGGAGGTAAACAATATGACGTTCCATCATTGATCATTGTAATCGAGACCGCTTGGGACGAGATTTCCCTAGATTACTTTAAAACTCTTTACGATTCCATTCCTAGTCGCATATTTGAGGTTATAAAGCACCATGCAGGCAGCATGTTAGAGAACATGTGAATCTTAATAGTTCTTAGCAATAAGACCAAGGTATATTTATTTTACTAGGTAGTGGCGTCCCTACAACAAATACAATAATACAAACACAACATTGCATTTTGTTGTTGCTTTGTAGTTCGAAATGTCAAAAAACATAGGAGAAAATTGAGAAGGTCTGTATGTGTTTTATTGCCTTTTCACTTCTACACTATAAAATTTCTGAACACATGCAACTTTTGACATGTCGAACTACTAAATCAGCTGGGCGGACGACACTACCTAGTAAGATAAATATGTATACCTCGAATAAGACCTAATTTTGTGAATATTTTTTATGTTTTCCAAACTTTTCTTTTGCGTTGTTATTCAAATGAACTATTTTTTTTTAATTTTCTAACAAGCTTTTGTTTTCAAAATTAATTAATTATTTTTAATTACAAAAATTTAAACAAAAAAATGTCAATAATAATAAACAATAAAACAAAATATCTAAAATAATTAATTTTATATTTTTGTTTTTCTTGGTTGATTAAAAATCCGCTGTAACATACAATTTTTTTCTGTTGTTATTTAAATGAACTGAAGTGTATTTGTTGTTGGGAGGTTAAATAAAATGTAGTACATGAAACTCTGTTGCGACTTTCTATTGTTGTTGTTGTTGTTTGTTCTCTTTGACATGAAAATGGCTGTATAAAGGTATACAGTCGTCAGGAAGACAATTTTAAAGTATGGACAAAATGTTTCAGAAAGAAAAATTGCAAGTGTGGAACGGGACTATGGTGTTCCTGGGCTTTTAAGCAAATGTAATATAACAATCAGGAGCGCTATAAACGGCTGTGTCGAATTTTTTATACTCATGATCTTAGTAATGTTAGATATTGCCTTACGCTGCTTTATTTTTCAGTTCTTAAACTTTATAAATAAAAACTAATAAAGATATAAAATATAATAAAGACTATATGTGACCCGGCCTATAAAAAGGTGGCTTATGGCAAAAAATTTTTTTTTGGTTTTGGTTTCGATAGTTTTTGAGACGCTCTTTCACGTGGTGAAAACTAGAAAGTCCTAACTTGCTTAGAAGTGCACTAAAAATGTAGAGTAAGAACAGCACAAATGGGGATAAAATCCCCAAAAACCTGATAACGCTGGGTCAGAAACTGGTTTGTGCTTTGCATTGAAAAAAACATCGCTCTTTATATACACACACGAACTTATCTCATTTATATTCTTTTGTTTTTTTTTTGGTTGCCTTTTGGGCATGACTGTTCATATTGCAAAAGAAAAACTATTAAGAAACTGACGAAATGCATTGTTTATCTTTAACAGCTAATTTTTCGAAATTTTGTTTTTGAGTCATAAGCCATCTTTTCATAGACCGGGTCACATATAAAGATTGATAAAAATTCATTTAAAAAAATATGCCAATCAAGTTTATTCCATAACTAAAAGTCGGCGTTTTTTTATTTGATGATATAATTAAGATAAAATAAATTAAAATAATAAGTTTCGGCAAAATAGTCTCACACCTTTACTCATAAAATACAATAAAAAACAATAACCTAAACAACATGAGCAAGAATAATAAACCTAAGAATTTTAACGAACGAAGAAAAAATAATAATAAATTAATAAATAAAAACTTTATAATAAAACATCGATAAATCGAACAGCACAAACTCGCAAATATTTTACTACTACAAACAATAATTATGGTATTATATGTATAGAAATAACAATTCACCGGAAACTTAGAGCGGGGAATGGGGGTTTTCACAGATGTTTATTTCGGTACGTAAAGCTTTCTGGTTGCCTTTCACTTGGAGGAGGACGAAAGTGACACATTTGTTGAAATCCCTAAGCAGCTCATCTTGTATTACAATTGATCTTTGGTAATACCAGTTTGCTCAGATGATAGCTAAAGTAAGAGAGGGCTTATTTCCAGTCCCAAATACTAGGATCAGATGCTGTAGCCCAGTCTGCCTCTCATTTTAAATGCCAAGGATTACAGAACCAAGAATATATTTATACAAATTTATATTTTAAAATTTAATACTTTAAATTGGTAAAATTGTCAAACCATTTTGAGCCAACGACCGTAACTGGCTCAAGGCATAGGTTCCTACAGATCGCCGTAACTAAGCAACGTTAAACTAGTGCTAATATGGCTGAATGCAGCGAAAAACAGCGGCGGCAACCACCAATTTTTTCTTTTTTTTTTAATATTATTTTAGAACGAAATTATTATTGTAGAAATTAGAAACGGAATGTCAAACTTATATTGAGCCCTTGATTATGAAAGTGGTATAAGTCATATATTTCTTGTTGCGAGATGTTAAGAGGTTTGTATTATAAAGGATTAAAATATATTGGAATAAAATATTTTGACAATTAAATAGTGCGCCAACAAATAAGTATTTATTATGATTGTGAAATTTATAACCATTTTTATACCCTTCACCACAAGTGGAAAGGGTATATATAAGTTTGTCATTTCGCGTGTAATTTCTCCAATATTAATTTCCGACCCCATAAAGTATATATATTCTGGATCCTTATACATAAAGAAGTTGATTAAGCGATGTCCGTCTGTGCGTGTTCGGGTAGTAATGTCATTTGCCAAGGCACCAGAAGACATACAAAAAAAAATAAACACACCAATCTATCAGACATAGTTTCGAAAATTTTGGAATTGAAATTCAGCAACATCGAATTATTCCTTTGCAGGCTGCGGGCCAAAAAGCACGCCCACTTATATTTTTCACTTTTTTTTCAATATGAGGAAAATGTTGTTATGATTTTTTTTGTTTTAGTCTGACCATTCTAACTCAATATATTTTGCAGGAAGGTTCTAAATTTAAAAAAAAGTTCAATAAAGTTAAAAAAAAAAATTAAAATTTTTTTTAAATATTTCCAAAAAATTTTACGAAACATTTAAAAAAAATTTACAGAAAATTTTTCGAAAATAATTTTTTTTAAATTTTCCCAAAAAATTTTCGACAAAAATTTTATTAAAAATTTTCAAAAAATATTTTTACAAAAAAATTTTTACAAACAATTTTTAAAATTATTATAAAAAAATAATTTTCAATATTTCTATGAAAATGAAAATCATAAGTGTACCTTAACGTATTTTTAATATTAAGAATATATGTATATTAGGGTGTCCCTTATTTTTGGACGTCATTTTTTTTTTTGCGCATACCCGCTAAAAAGTTTCTAAATAATCTAAGAAGCCACCAGAAAAAATTTTACATTGATACAAGAATGGTAAACCGTGGCGACTTGCGATCGTTTACATTGCTTTCAAAAAAATAAGCTTTCATATATATTTGTTTATCTAAAAAGGTGATTCTCCTTTTTGCTCAACTGTCAAATTAATGTATTGTTTGCGGTGGCAATTTTCAATTTCAATAGTGTGTTTTATAAAGTTCGGTGCCTTAACTAAAAAAATGTCCGTCGAATTACGAAGTGGAAAACAAAAAATTTTTCTCATCGGAATGCCTTGTCATCAAATTAATGGTGCTAAACTACCATCTAATAGACAAGTTCTCGCTGTGCTTTTTTACAATATGCGCGAAGTCAAGCTCGATCTTAGAGAAAGTGCAAATCTAGTAATTAGAGAATGTGTAATTTTTTGGGAGAAGGCAAGAATTCCTACAAAGGCAATTCCGAACTGTGTCAAGAAGCTTTTAGATAAATATACACTTTGGAAAAAGTTGCAAAAAAATTGTAAGAAAAGTCTCGATATTTATAGGACCCGTGAAAGTAATTTTGAAAGTGATCTTGATAACCTATTTGATATTGCTCATGCTGCTGCCCTTCAAATTATCAAAATAGAAGAGGATAAAGCATTTTTGAAGCTACAGAGAGAGCCGGGTAGACCGGGTTGCTTTGCTGGCATAGATAAAAACTTGGCAGACAAAGAGGAAAGATCTAGAAAAAGGTTATTACTCGAAGAAACAAGAAAATTAAGGCAACAAGAATTTTCGGAGGTTGCATCGACTTCTACATCATATGCTGAATGCAGACAAGTTTTAGACGTGGAAGAAATATTAAATTCTGATACCGAAGATTCACAATATTCCCACGACGACGAAATCCAGCCAGAGGCAAGCACAAGTTTGCAGAGCGACAGTTCAAAAAGAGGAAGAAAAAATCTGATAACACCAAAGGTAGTCGCAGTTTTAGACAGGTGCCAGCTAAGTATAAGAGATTCTGTCTATATTATTCAGGCTATCCTAGAGGCATTGGATCTGAAATGCGACGATTTTGCAATAAATAAATCTTCCATTCAGCGAATTCGTACACAAATGAGAAAATCACGTGCAGAAACTATAAAAAGTAACTTTAAGAACAACGTACCTGATATCATAACCGTCCATTGGGATGGCAAACTGTTACCCGGCTTAGACGTGAGAAGCTCCAAAGAGGAGAGGTTGTTAATTATAATTTCTTATAGCGACAAGGAACAACTTCTTGCAGTACCAAAATTGGAGAGTTCGTCTGGTAAACACCAAGAAACAGCTATTAGAACAGCTCTATATGACTGGAATCTCATTGACAAGGTGCAAATAATCTGTTGTGATACAACTTCAACGAACATTGGCCGTTTTAATGGCGCTTGTGCTCTTTTGGAGAAAAGTTTGGGCAGAGACCTGGTGCTTTTCGCTTGTCGTCATCATATTTATGAGTTAGTGCTTAAAAGTGTATTTGAAGCCAAAATTAAGCAAAATGTTCGATCTCCAGAAATACCACTTTTTAAAAAAACTAGAGACAATTGGAAAAATATAGATTCGAATAAGATTGAACCATGCATCGATTTCGTTAGAAAGCACATTCCTGATGAACAAATTTTATCCATCTTAAGGTATTACAAAGCGGCATTGGAAAAAACTTTTATAAGAGAAGATTATCGTGAATTAGTAGAACTCTGCGTTGTGTTTTTGAATGGCGATCCAGAAAAGAAAATAAAAATCAAGCCCCCCGGAGCCTTACACCAAGCACGATGGATGGCCAGAGCCATTTATTCATTAAAAATATGTTTGCTCCAGTCCCAGATCAACATAGATGCAAATGATAAAAGTGCTCTGCAGGACATTTGCTTATTTGTTGCGATAATTTACGTAAAGCCATGGCTCGAGTGTACAGAAGCTGTAAAAGCACCTAATCAGGATTTGGGTTTTTTGAAAGCTGTCAAAGGCTATAATGAAATAGACGAAACAATTTCGAATGCTGCTCTAAGTAAGTTTTGTAAGCACTTATGGTATTTAAGTGAAGAGGCAGTCATTTTATCACTTTTTGATGACGAAGTGGATGACAAAACAAAAACAAATATGGTTGTTAACTTAAACAGGGAGGAAATATCGGATTTTAACAAACGATATATTCCAAACAGCGATGAAATGTCAGGATCGTTGTTTGGTGAGTCAAATTTATTTTTTTTTAATGTTATCTTTGTGTTAAATCATATTTTTTGAAAAATTAGTACTGAATGCTTTTATAACAACTTTTATTACAACCTTTCTTTATTTCAGCTAAAACACTTGATTGCTTTGTATCAGGTAAAAGCAAAGTATTTCTTGCAAGATTACAGATCGATGATAGTTTTCTTCGCACAAATGTGGCGTCTTGGATAAACAACGCTGCATTTCTGGAAGCCAAACGAAAAGTAAGTCTTTTACGAGTGGTAAATGATGCTGCTGAAAGAGCAGTCAAACTTTTGGAAGATTTTCACGGACTTATTACTGCTGATGAAGAGCAAAAACAGTTTTTGTTGCGCTGTGTTGAGGAACACAGAAACCTGTATCCAGACTGCAGAAAAAACACTTTAAAAAGAAGTTATCCCATATAATTTGGAATATTAAAATATTCTTAATGCATCTTTTCATTTTTTCATTGTTCTCATTTACTGTATTATGTAAAACTTCTTGCCTTAGTCGCCACGGGTTACAATCATGATAGAAGAGTAAAATTTCATATTTAGGTATAATTTTCTATATATAAAAAAATTATAGGGTATGCGTTTCGAAATTCGAAAAAAAAAATTTTTTTGTCTTATAAGGGACACCCTAATGTATATAGAGTAACATATTTTTTTAAATACATTTTATTCTAAAATAGATGAGGTCTCTGTTTTAAAACCTAGATGCATTAAACGCACAAACAGCATCAGTATACCGACTACAAACTGTCAAAAATAAAATACACTCGTTTATAGGTAAATGATTATTTTATACGTTTGTTCAATTTTGCTTTGAAAGTACTCCTCAGTAAATTTTAAGACTCTTACTTTTATCGTACTTCAAGTACACGTATTTTTCTTTATATAAAGATACCCATTCCTGGATAAAATTCGAAAATTTATATAAATCTCTAAAAATTATTGAAAAGCTCTGTAAAAGGTATATCCACTTTAAAAATAAAACGGCGCAATAAAGTATGCAGCACCTTTAAAATATCCCGCTTTTAAAAATAAAATGCGCCTTAAAGTAGGCATATAAATTTGAGTACTTTCACTGTTTTTTCTCCACCTTATCTTTGCGGAAAAAAAGTATCCTATATTTGAATAAAGGTACTAAGGTACCTCCTCACAAAATGTTATTAAAATTCATACAGTAGTTTTTACGTGATGCGAACACAGACAGACAGGTAAATATTTTATTATACATATGTATAGATTAAGTAAATGTTACAACACAATAACAATTCAAAATTATACAATAACAATTAAAAATTATAATTTATCAAGCATAATAACGAAGACCTTCACCTTCGTTGTATTAAAGGTTTTCGAGCGAAAGGTTACCAGAGCCTTTATGGGAATCGAACTCACAACCCCCAAACCGACAGACTAGCATAATGCTCACCCAATACGACAAAGCAAAACAATAATAACAAAGAATCTCGCCTTTGTTTTAACATATCTCCCCTATGTAAGGACGTATTTTGCTAATTTTGAGTATATGTAACCCAGGGTTGGAAAACCGGATTTTTTTTTTAAACTAATTTTATAGAAAATTTTACGCTCTTTTCAAAGAAGTAAAAACCAAACTCTAAAATTTAGTTCTTTTGCTGTGCAAATTATATTTAAAGTTTAAATTATATTTCTGATTTTTAAATTTTTTTTATTGGAAAGCGTCTGGCACATCACTAATATTCTCAAGTTGGTCTCTGAAGCCTTCTTATATTTTTGCTATGCTTTAGAATGTTCTTCTTAATTCATTTTACACTTTCATAACTCGAAAAGTTTTTTTCTGACCTTTCCGCAGTTCAGGTCACATATACAATTTATGGAGTCGAAATTAAATATTGTAAGAATGACAAACTTATATACTTATATACCTGTGGTATGGCGTATAAATACACAAATAAAAAATATAGTCACCTGTTGTTATTAACAAAGTCATATTTGTAGTTGTTTACTGCGTTCTTTTGTTTATAAATTGAATAACTTTTTTTACTCTACTATTTTATATAAATTTTTTTTTGGATTTTTAAATTATTTTTATGCGTAATCACTGTGTTATTTGTCAGCTACTCTAAAGCTAACAATGAAAGTCTTCTCGCAAAATACCACTTTTTATATGAAAATAAAAGCGTTATTTTGAGTTTTAATATTTGTTTAAATTCACAAAATTTGTTTGCTTATGATTAAATTAATTTCGGGACAAATTGATAACGACATACACTTCTCTATGGAGTAGACATCAAAATCAAAATCCACCAAAAATGTTGTTTATATTTTTCTAATCTCGTATACTCGTAAAATGTAGTCATTATGTTGTTAAGTTTTCATAAATTCAATAACAAAAAAAAAAAAGTTTTTTTCTTAGTAAAAGTTCTTTAAAAATTTAATAAAATTTTTTTATTAACTTTTATGTTTAACACGTACCTTTGCTTTTTTAACTGTTTGTAAATACTACAATCAATATGAATTTTTTGTTGGTCGTTATTTATCTTTTATTGCTGCTTTTGTCATAAAAAAAAAAAAAAAATATAAAAGAACACATCCAATGCGACAGCGATCTACATAGTCAAAAGGATAGGTATATAACTTTAAGTAAACAATACAGTTTGAAATGTGCGCCATTTTACTAGCGCTGTTATTTGTTTTGTGTTTATCTTGATTAGCCATTTCATCTGCACCTCGCTTCTGTAACTGGCAAGTTAAACCATTTAGGGTTCCATTCCTAAACAGTGCCAATGGCACCCGATGTCTGTACATCTGCGATACGGGCATTTCTCGACAACTGAAATAATAAAGTTAAAAATCCAAAGTCGTCCCCGCGTACAAGAAACGTTTTTTTTTAAATAAATTTGAATAAATCCTAAAAATTTAGTTTAAATAAAATGCTTTAAATAATTTAATTGTGCACGGTTCTTCACGGTTTTATAGGGTTACTAAATCTTATCTATACATATAATAAAATAGTAACTCATATCCGTCTGTCTGTCTGTCTCTTTGCTTTTCGTTTATGTTCGCATCACGTAAAAACAACTGAATGGATTTTAACAAAATTTTGTGAGGAGGCACCTCAGTATCCTGATCCCAATATAGGATACTTTTTTTCCGCAAAACTATCTTACTTCCAAGGAGAAAAAGCATTGAAAAATGCAATTTCCGGTTTAAAGGTACCGAAAATTTTGGTTTAAAACTGGAATATTTTCAACATGGTATTTTTCAACACGGTTACATTTTCAACACACTTTTTTATTTATTTTTATTTTATACAGATGGCGCCAGCTGAATACAATTTGTATTTTTACTTTGTGGAATTACATTGTTATTAATATATTTTAAACACCTCTTACAGAGCTTTACAATAATTTTGAGAATTTTAGAATTATTTTTAAATATGAAAATTGTATCCAAGGATGGGTACCTTTATATAAAGAAATACATAAACCATAACTGAAGCACTATAAAAGTAAGATTCTTACAATTGTTGTGGAATACTTTCAAAGAAAAAATCTAGTAAAATATTGTCAGGACGCCAAATACTCGTTGCGATTGTTGATAGAACTTGAGTAGGTTGTATACGAAATTTCAACGTTTGTAGGCTTGTTGTATTAAGTACGAAAGAGTAGTAGAAAGTATTTTACATAAAGTTTTAGTTATATCCACACACGTTGTGTAACTGCTGACAATATTTTTTTCGATTTTGTTTTGAAAGTAGTCCACACCAAATTTTAATTCTTACGTATTTACTTTATATAAAGGCAGCCATCCTTTCTACAAAAAAAGGTGTTTAAATATTTTAATAACAATGTAATTCCACAAAATAAAAACACAAATCCAATACAAATTTTATTTCATTGGCTATTTTTGGCACTAAGTAATTCATATTTTGTCATTATTTTAAAGCAGCGCCATCTGTTGCGCAACCGTGTTGTAAATATTCCGCTTTAAAAAGGATACTAAGAGACCTCTTCACAAAGTTTTGTTAAAATCCATCTTGTAGTTATTATGCGATGCGAACACAGATAGATAGACAGACAGCAAATGAGTTACTGCTTTTTTATATGTATAGATTTGTATTTATTAATGTTGTGACCCCTTGTGGTTAACATTGAATGTAAATATTATTATTGAATGTAAATATTATTCGTTTCAACATGAAACGAAGAATATTTAACGATACATCCGTCTTTAACATTTTTTGTATATATCTACTTTGGGTAGGTGCTTAGTAATAAACACCATCTATTTAGCCAACCAAACTCAGATAAAGCCTGTGGTAGTCCGTTCGAATTTGTAAAAAATGTTTAGCAACATTTTTTAATTCACTTGGAAAATTTCACATTTAAAATGTTGTATCTATAGCCTAGTATTCTGTATGAAAAAGTCATTTACTGTGGAAAAACATTGACATGTTTCTGGCAACATTTGACCAAAACTGTGAAATAAAGCAAATGGACATTATTTCATGTGGCATTTTGTGGAAAATTTTGTAACACAATGTGGTATACTTAAAAACAATAAAATCGTAAAATTCTGTCAAATCGCGGGATAGACAACACATTTTAAATGTCAAATTTTCCTTGTGAAATAATAAATGTTGCTCAACATTTTCACAAATTCGAACAGAGTACTAGGCTTTAGACATAATTGAGTAAAAGATTAGTAAGATTTACACTGGTTACACACTCCAACAGCTTGCAGAACAATATAAATAAATGTAAACACTTTTTTTTGCTTAAAATGAATTTCAAGTAAAATTAATAATTATTTGTAAAATAGAAATTTGGGGATTTTTTATTTTTTGTTTATTTTTTTGTTAAAAGGTTATCATGTTGACTTGCTCTTAAAACATACAATGACGTAAAAGATAAGAACAAGCACAAAAAGCACTTGACTTCCCATGGGAAGCTGAGCTATGTCCCCTTTAATATAAACATATAAAAAGAAATAAATGAAAACTGTCATATCAGATTATATAATCTTTTGCTAAAAATAGCGGTAACGCTTACTTCATCAAATATTTATATAACCTAAACGTGTTCATACATTGCGTTTACGCTTTCATATTTTTGTCTTTCAAACTAAAAAAAATCGTTAATTTGGAAAGGTTGGTAATCGTCAATTTTTAATTTATTATTAACTAGCTGTGCCCGCACACACGTTGTGTGCGTCCTGACAATATTTTGTTCGATTTTGCTTTGAAAGTAATCCACACCAAATTTTAAGACTCTTACGTATTAACTTTATATAAAGGTACCCATCCCTGGACAAAATTTTAAAATTTATTCTAAAATTCCAAAACTGATTGTAAAGCTCTGTACAAAGTGTTCAAAATATTTTAATAACAATGTAATTCCACAAAGTAAAAATACATATCAAATACATATTTTATTCCATTGGCTATCTGGCAGTAAGTAATTCATATTTTGTCATTATTTTAAAGCAGCGCCATCTGTTGTATAACCATGTTTAAAATATCACGCTTTCAATTCTGTTATTATGTTAAAACAGCGCCATCTGTTAAACAACCGTGTTTAAAATATCCCGCTTTCAATTCATTTTGTATCCCAAGGTGCGTGGAAGATAATTACGGAATGGTTTACTGGACATTCTTGGTCTAAGTTATCATCAACTAAGTCTAAGTTACCATCAACAGCTGCATGAATTCTTCGGAACACGTACTTTGTGCGTGTCCCACTTTGGGGTCTCGTAGAACAAAATTACTAGGAGGCTTTCTATTGTCTCCAGGGCATACAAGTGAGATCTCACCGCATAAGATTATTGGCTTTATCCCTAGTATATAAGTTGTTCCGTTAACTTGAAAGCTGTACAAAGTATCCCTTGGGTCGCGCGCGGTACTTAGGGCCTATTGCTTAATAATAAATAACGCCTTCGTCTTCATTGTGTTTGTGTTAGCCGCTTTATCAATGGTATTAAAAAATTTCTTATCATTTTGATTTTACTCAATTGCTTTGTTTGAAGAGAAATTAAATTATTTCTTATAAAGTAAACACTTAAAGGCAGGGTTTCTGTGCGTAAGGTTTTATTTGCGCAAATATACTCGCGAGTATTGCCTGTGATTTATTGTAGTTTTTTAAAGCTACAATTGACGTTGCAGCTGGATTTTGATCGAAACATCACACGACTATTAAAGAGGTGTGTTCAAGCTTAAATGTTGTATTTGGAGCTTATAGCATTCGAGTAGGGCACCTCAAATTTTGCTATAATCAGAAAGGATATTTTCTTCAGTTTACAAAAAGTAACCAAAACATTCCATTTTAATGTAACAGTATTTTAAAACTGGGCTCGGATAGTTAAAATTTATGAAAAACTATAGAATGAATTACAAAGGAAGACTACTAAACTCTCTAACGCCAACCACAAGGAGAATTTCTTTAAACTCTTCCTATTGAGCACCACAAATCAGTTCTGAAGGCGATGTCTGGTTCTGATCGTATGAAATAGTAAATTAAATTTATCTGCTTTATTTTATTCCATTCAATACTCCGCCTCTATAAATAACACCCTTTAGTATAGACAAGATTTATAGGTCTCTGCATACTCTATTGCGGGTAGAGATTTAATTGTGTTATCAGTAAATACATACTTACAAGCAAACATATATTTTACTATATACATACATAAATATGTTTAAAAAAAACTGATTTTTCTGTCTGAGACCATCATCAGACCAATTCATCTTCATCTCAAACTATTTAATATTTAGTTTCAATTAAACCGCAGCGCTATTTGAACTGTGTTTAGTGATTTTGATCAAGAGAAAAACTCCTTAAACTTTTGGATTTATACGTGAATATTTTTTAATAAAATGGATTTTAAAGGTAAATAATTAAATTAATTATAAGAAATTAATTAAATAACTCAAATTTAATTTAGAAAATAATTTCTAAAATAGAGAAGAAAGTTTATGTTTAAGGCTCAAGTAATAATTTTGATATTCAATTCGAATAAAAGAAAAATTAAATCAAGTCATATTAAATAAGGAGTTTGAAAGTTTAACCTACTCTCTTCTCCCTTAAATTCATATAAGAAAACAAAATTAAATTTCTCTCTCCCTACTGAGGCCAGCTTATTTAATACTAGCTGTGCCCGCCACGTCGTCAGCGTCTTAAAAATATTTTGTTCGATTTTTCTTTGAAAGTAACCACACAAAATTTCAAGACTTACTTTTATAGTGCTTGAGTTATAATTTATATATTTTTTTATGTAGAGGTTCCTATCCCTGCATATAATTCTAATATTTATATAAAGTTGTAATATTATTGTAGAGTCCTGTCAATAATAAGGTTTAAAATATCCCTCTGTCAAAAATAAAAGGTGCTGCCAAGTTTGCAATTTACAAAAGTATTTTATATTTGAATCAAAATACTTAGATACCTCCTCATAAAATATTATTCAAATTTGTCCAGTAATTTTTACGTGATGCGTACACAGACAGGCAGACAGACAGACGAATATCGAATTCTAAAAATTGCTATTTGGTATTCCATATCGATTACTGACGGCACCAGCAGAGGTGATCCTGTTACACATTTATTATATGTATACGCGTATGGCATATTAATAAGGTAGTCTCACTACGGAGAGGAAATATTAAGGCAAATTTTTAAATAAAATTTGTATATGAAGTTTGACAGTTAAACTTCCATTTAAGGGGAAAAATTTTAAGCTTAACTGTCAAAATCCATATAAAAAAATTTATAACTTACGCCTTATTATTTTGCCTCAGTTATATAAAATTTTATATTTAAAATTTAATATAATTTAATAAAAAAGTTTAAAATCTTCAAGCCAAAGAATGTTTGAAAATTCGAACAAAATTTCGAAAATTGCTGAAGAGGTTATTCAGTATTTATAAAAATTTAATTTACCTAAACGGTGTTAAGAATCATTCCTAGGAAGTTCAGATGTTCTAGAAAGTTGTTTATTGAGATCTTAGGTATATTTTTGTAGTTGATTGTTTCCTTGAATTTTGAACGGTTTGCTACCTATGGACCTGAACAGGGGAAAAAAGGTAAAAAAATTGAATTTTTTTAAGTTTTTTGCGATTTTGACCTTGAAGATGAAGTTTTTTTTTGATTTTATATGTTCACAATTTTTGTTCTTTATGACAAGAGCTACAATTTTGCCTCAGAGAGTATATCAAAATTTAAAACGGTTTGCAAAATATGAGCTTGAGTAAATGATCATTTTTTGCAAAAATGACATCGAGGCCCCACATCTTTGAGGGCCCATAAAAAAAAACCTGGAGGACTTTGGGCAAAACTGGGAGACAGGGGTCTTTTTTTTTGGTCTTTTATGACGTAGTGGTGTCCGTATATGGTTATTTTGCCATGACTTAAAAAATTACACAGTGTGTAATCATCGATAAAATCCAAGACCTCTAAATCTGTAAACCATTGAGAAAAATATAATTAATAAAAATTCTTTTACTACAACTACATATGAATGTATTGAATTAAAATAAATTACAAAAACAGAAATTATTTACCAAATACAAAACACTATAAACAAGATAAGAATAAAAATTTGTTTACGTTTTCTAATGGATACCCCTATTTGGTCAACTATTTGAATAGTCTGAATACAGCTTCTATTTTCATTGACCTTCAGTCGTATTGTTTTCAAAATTGATAAGCAAATAAAAAGAAAAAAAAATAATTTTGTTTCAATAACAGTTTATCATCCTTAAAAGAATGTAAACATTTAGGAGATGCCTTAATATTAAAGGCCTTTATAAAAAGCAATACCTGGTAACGAGGAGCAGTCAATAGGCACTTAGATTAAGGATTTTTTTAGCTTTCGTCTGACCATTCTAAAGCCTGGTACTCTGTTCAGTTTTTCATGTGGAATGCTGTCAAACTACATACATAAAAAATTCGTATGAAAAAGTCATGAAAAAATGTTGCTGGAGTTGTGCTCTGTTTTTGCTGTGGAAAAACATTGAAATGTTTCTGGCAACATTTTATCAAAGCTGTGAAATAAAGCAAATGGGCATTATTTCATGCGGAATTTTTGAAACAACAGCTGATCACCTGGCTTTTGTTAACATTTGTAAAACAATGTGGTATACTTAAAAGCAACAAAATCGTAAAATGCTTCCAAATCGCGAGATAGACACCACATTTTAAATGTCAAATTTTCCTTGTGAAATAATAAATGTTGCTCAACATTTTTCACAAATTCGAACAGAGTACTAGGCTTAACGCAGAATAGTTTGCAATAAGTTCCTAATTTTTACAAACAATTAAAAAAAATTTTTTTTTTAAATTTAAAAAATAAATTGACAAAAGATTTTTACAAAAAATTTTCCAAATTATTTTTCCAAAAAAATTTTTCAAAAAATTTAAAAAAAAATCAAATTTACAAAAACTTTTGAAAACAGAATTTTCCAAAAAATTAAAAAAAAAAATGCAAAGAAGCATTAGAGGCTATTATCTAGCATTACTATGGTGATAATATTCGGCATGGCTGAATATGGCGCTCTTACTTGTTTTTAAATGGCTTCATTATATCTTACAGCTTGTTGTTCCTTAGTAGCCGAATCATTTAATTGTAATAAATATTTATTTAATTTATCAAACACTATTTTCTCTTAATTTGTTTGCAGTCAAAATTCCAAAAATACTTAGTATTTTTACCATCTTTCTTCTTATCTCGTCTTCGCCGACATTATCGTCACAGCAGTCGGAAAACCCAAACAATATGGTGGACACCATACAATTCAATAAAGGCTTAGAAACTTTTGGAAAACGACTATTTTCTGAGTTGGCAAACCGCAATCCCGGAAAGAATATTGTCTTTTCTCCCTTCTCCATTCAAACATGCATTGCAATGGCTCGTATGGGAGCCGAGGGCAAGACAGCTCTCGCAATGGATCAAGCTTTAGGTTTATCTGCCCAAAATGCCGACGAGTTGGCCAGGAAATATCACGATATATTGGCAATGTATGAAAATAATTCAATTCTTAAAATAGCCAACAAAATCTATGTAATGCAAAACTGCAAAGTTCAAGACAGTTTTAATGAATTGTTGACAACACAATTCTTTTCATCAGCTGAGGCTGTAAACTTTGCCAATAATAATGCAGCTGCCCAAACTATAAACTCTTGGGTGGAAAGTAAGACTAACAATTTGATTAAGAACCTGATTGCACCACAATCTTTGGATGCCAACACTCGTTTGGTGTTGGTCAATGCTATACATTTTAAGGGTGAATGGGAGCATGCATTCTCGGAGCGTAGCACCCGTGAAAGGGACTTTTATTTAGACGACATTGCTACTGTTAAGGTGCCAATGATGCATACAAAAGCCAAATTTCGTTATGGTGAATTTGATGATTTAGATGCTAGTGGTTTGGAAATGCCCTACAAGGATTCGGATCTTTCTATGTTTATAATTTTACCCAACACAAATACCGGTTTGCGTAAGTTAGAGGAAAAATTGGAAAATGCTAATCTTGCGGATCTTATGCAACGTATGTATTCAACCGAGGTTATTGTCGATATACCAAAGTTCAAGGCCGAATTTTCTGCTGAGTTATCGGATCCTTTACAAAAAGTAAGACAATTGATTTGTTTTTGTTTCTTTTGATTTTGATAAAATTGAACTTTTATAATAATTTTCTTAAAGTTGGGCTTGAGTCAAATGTTTGCACGTGATGCTGAATTTGGAAAAATGCTAAATTCCACTGAATCTTTCCAAGTGTCCAAAATCGTACATAAAGCTTTTATTGAAGTGAATGAGAAGGGAACTGAAGCTGCTGCTGCTACCGGTAAGTTTTGTAAAACTATTTTTTTATGTTATTGGATTTGGTATTATTTCCCCAACTAACATAACTTTAATTGTATTGTCTGGTGTTGTAGTCTTAACACCGGTAAAAATGTTTTATTGTTTTTAGTCATTGTTTTGGTTAGATGGGCTCTTGGAAAAAACAGCTTGATTAAATATTTCTACCGAAAACCAAAAGTCTTTTATCTATACCAGCAATATGTTTTTGAAATCTTTTAAATCTTAAAAAATTATAGAAAGCGCCAAGAACTTTCTCATCACTTTCTAGTGAATGTCTCCTAGATCAGAAGTATGCTCAAATGTTACCCAAACATCATAGAAAATTTTCTCCTCTTCATCCGCCATTTGTGGCAAGTCCACAATAGAACATAGTGAGGTGTCAGAATTTTTGTAGATTCTTTTTCTCTCTCTTCACTTAGGTTTTTAGTTGTCTTTTTAACCACCACAGTACCTTGACTATGTTTACTTTTTTACTAACTAGTGTTGCCAGACTATTTACCTGCTCATTATCTGCCATGTGTCAAGTAACTGAAAATCGCTTTCTTGATTTTTAATAGGATCTAACATTTATTTCGCTACCCGTAAAGATGTAAAAATCTATTGGCTTTATAGAATCTCTCATTCGAAAGGAAAGTATTTCCAGTATATTCTTTCTTCTAGGTTAGTATTATCCACATATCACCGAAATGCCAAAAGATCACTTCTGCCTATTTTGTGATAAGGTTACTTCATATTTATGTTTCAAAATATTGTGTTCTAGCTGCGCCCACACAAGTTGTGTGCGTCCGCACAATATTTTGTTCGATTTTGCTTTGAAAGTAATCCCCACCCACCAAAATTTTTAAAACTTACGTATTTACATTTGATAAAGGTACCCATCTCTGGCAAAAATTTATATAAAATTCTAAAAATTATTTTAAAGCTCTGTAAAAGGTGTTTAAAATATTTTAATAGCAATGTAATTCCACAAAGTAAAAATACAAATCAAATATAAATTTTATTCAATTGGCTATTTGGTAGTAAGTAATTCTTATTTTGTCATTATTTTAAAACTGCGCCATCTGTTACGTAACCCTGTTTAGCAAATGAAATAAGGAAAACAGTAATCTATATTGGAATCAGGATACTAGGGTACCTCCTCACAAAATTTTGTTGAAATCCATCCAGTAGTTTTTACGTGATGCGAACACAAACAGAAATATAGGTAGGCAGACAACAGGAAATAAGTTACTATTTTATTATATGTATAGATTGCCGTCCATTGCCTTGTTCTTCCTTTCGGGTATAATATGAATCCAGGGATTTAGTGGTGCAATAAGTAATGTCATTAATTAGTTCGTCGTTAAAACTGCTGGACAGTTAAGCAATGACCACGAGCAATTCATTGAAACAACTAATAGTTAGGAGGATATTTATTTGGAACTAGTAGTGCCCGCCGCCACGTCGTGTGCCTCCTGACAATATTTTGTAGGAGATAAAGCTAATCCACAGCAAATTTTAAGACTCTTACGTTTATAGTTCCTTAGATACGGTTTATGTATTTACTTTATATGGAGCTACCCATCCCTGCTTAATTAGTCATGATATTGTGACATAGGCTTTATATAAAACTCTAAAATTTATATAAAATTATAAAATTATTGTAGCGTAAATAGTGTTAAAATTTATCGCTTACAACAATAAGAGGTGCTGCCAAGTTTGCAAAACCATTGAATCGGTAAAACTGCGTGCTCTCAGTATTTTTTTTTTCTAGGAAATAAAATATTTTTTACGAGTAAAAAGAATCCTATATTTCAACCGAGATATTAGGGCATCTCCTCAGAAAATTTTATTAAAATTCGTCCAGTAGTTTTCACGTGATTCGAACACACACAGACAGATACAAATTCTAAAATTTGAGGTTTTGTATTCCATTTCGATTACTTTCAGCACTAGCAAAAAAATTTTCAAAAAATATTTCATGTTCAGAAATGATCCTGATCCCATAGATATTTCAGGTAAATTAGCATTTTCCATTTCAATGTTTCTTGGTATGTTTTGACCATAAATATTCATTATACCTGAATATTTGCCATTGACATGTGAAAGCTTAACTGAAATCACCCGTTACAATTTGCCTAAATTTAAATAAAGATTAAAGCTGTTTTCAACAAGAGCACCACTGCTAACCACAATAATCATATTTTGTTACCTGACATATTAAACTGGTCGTAAAATTTCAACATTTAACAAACAACTCTAATCTTCTGCATGTTATATTTGTTTTAGTTGATGCGAAGCTTATTTTCATATCTGTTTCTGTATTTTGGAATCCTAAAATCTTATTTTTATCTTGATCCAACTTAACTTCTTAATTTACAATCATAATATTCCGCATTATGTTTTATTTAACAACTTTGTCTTAAAAAATAATTCTATACACATACATAAACATATACATATATAACAAATCCATATATACAATTGTTTTTTGTCTTTTCGCCTCGCATCTTTAGGCATGGGTATAAGAAAGAAACGAGCTCTTGAAGATTTTACCGAAATCAAAGAGTTCAATGTTGAACATCCATTTGTGTTTAAAATTCTGCAAAAAGATTCATCGAAAACATCAACGTCCGCCCCGTCAAATGTAGTTTTGTTTGAGGGAAAAATTAAAGAAATTGATAAAATTGTAACAACTAATTTAAATGAAATTAAAGATGAACTTTAAGAAACCGAAACTGAAAATAGTAGTTTTAAAAACATGTTTGGATTTTTAAATATACAAAATTTCACCTTAAGCTTAGTACTCTGTTCGAATTTGTTCAAAATGTTGAGCAACATTTATTATTTCACAAGGAAAATTTGACATTTAAAATGTGGTGTCTATCTCGCGATTTGGAAGAATTTTACGATTTTATGGTTTTATATATACCACATTGTTTACAAAAAATTCCACATGAAATAATGCTTATTCGATTTATTTCACACCTTTGATAAAATGTTGCCAGAAACATTTCAATGTTTTTCCACAGTAAAAACAGAGTACTACATCTCCAACATTTTTTCATGACTTTTTATAAAGAAAACTGTTTTTATTAACCTGTTTATTATATTTTATTAAGCTTTTTTTATTTATTTATTTGAGTCTATGGATTAAAACAGTAAATAATACAAGTACATAATACGTAAATTTAAATCATAAAATTTTGTTTCCCACTGTAGAAATGAAATTCTTTTTTACATTTTGTATGTAAAGACTGGTTTTCTGTTCAGTTTTTCATGCGGAATAACGTAAACTAAATACGTACATAGAAAATGTGTATAAACAAATGTGTCTAGCAACATTTTATCAAAGTTGTAAAATAAAGCAAGTGGGTATTATTTCATGCGGAATTTTTTAAACACATTTTTAAACATGGCTTGTGTTAATAGTTGTTAAGCAATATGGTATACTAAAAACAAGAAAATCGTAAAATTCTTGCGCGATAAGCCAAGTATTATATTCGATTTTTCATGCGAGATGTTGTCAAACTACATACATAAAAAAATTTTGATGACAAAGTCATGAAAAAATGTTGCAGAAGTAGTACTCTGTTTTTACTGTGGAAAAATATTCATATGATTCTGGTAACATTTTACCAAAGCTGTCAAATAAAGCAAATGGGGATTATTTCATGTGGAATTTTTCAAACAACTTTTGCTAACATTTGTAAAGAACAGTAAAATCGTAAAATTTTTCCAAAGACACCAAATTTTAAATGTCAAATTTTCCTTGTGAAATAATAGATGTTGCTCAACATTTTTCATAAATTCTCACAGAGTACTAGGCTATAGGTACCACATTTTAAATGTCACATTTTCCTTGTGAAATAATAAAAATATAGATACATGTATATAATAAATATATATAAGCATATACTATGTAAACATTTTGCATTTTTACTTACAAACGGACAAAAGTAATTCTGAATTAAGCCTAGTACTACTCTGTTTGCGAAAAGTATTGAGCAACATTTATTATCTCGCTGACAGAAAGCTAGTGGTGACAATACTGCGGTTTATAAGAAAACTATAGCTTTTATTGCCTTAAAGTATGCAATATTGTCTTAAATATGTTCTTATGGGACTTATCCTCAAAAGCGTAACAACTCAAAATTTTCAAATTTTCACTTTTTGCAAAAAACCAAACCACAGAGGTCATATCTACCCACTGTAAAAATTTCCCTTTGATTTGTCTTCTCTTTCGTAAAAAAAAAACATTATGACCCTCTTTGAGTTTTTAGAATTACTACTTTAGTCTCAATTAACGGAAACAGTTTTTGGCCTCTACTGAAAATTCATGAATTTTTAGTTGTTACGCTTTTGAGGAACAAGTGCGATATGTATATTGTCGTTTTTTTTACAGCAGATATGAGAATACGCTTTGCAGTGTCATTAACTTTTTTTTTAATTTTTATTTTTTTTCCATTTTCTGGACACAACAAACTTAAAATTAAAACCTCAAATAATTAACTGAACAGAAGTTGGCTTTAATTCCGTGCGAAAAAAGTGCTGCTTATATTGTTTCGCAGTTGCAAAAAAATGTTGCAGACACATTTTTCAGTTGGATAAACATGCTGCCACAAACATTGTGTAACTTTTTAAAATATGAACAGAGTACTACTTAAGCAACATTATTTAGAAACTTTTTATACGAGCATTCAGTTTCATTGAAAAGTTAATGACTTCTATACTAACATTTCAAAATAAAAACTGTTTGCCGCTTAATTTTTTTAAATATTATTTACGGTTAATACTGTAAATTTTAAGGTTTTTATTTGAGATTTAGATTTCAAATTTATACAAAATTCGAACGGATTAAAACTGTAAACTAATATAGATACAGAGGTCTTTAAACAAACGGCATTTTAACACCCGAATTCCTTAAACGGAGAAAGGTACTATTATGGAGAAAAAATTTTAAATAAATATGGGTTTATTTATAAAGATATAAATATCTTGCCTTTTTTACTTATTGGTTGTTTAATCTTTTTTTTGAGTATGTAATCAATGGATATGGCTTTAAAAATTCCTTCACTTTATTGCTACTGGTGCTTTGCAGTCGTAGGAATTTAATATAAAATTTAATTTCAAAATTAACCAAGTTTGCTTACGGTTCGAGGGTGAACCGTTGCAATACTTGACCCAGTTTTTGTTTTGTATGCATTGGCTAACGATGAAAATTTATTTAATAAAAGCAAAAATACCTATAACACGTTTTAGGGTAAAGCCCTGTTATTAATTTAGGGCCGATATCGAAGCAGACCCCCTCTTTAATGGGTCCCTTTTCGACTCCCTTCGCTTCTATATGATTCAAGGCAACCGATTTGTAAATTACGTTAACCTTAATTTAATTGAGTCAGCCTTTGCTTAACTAATTCCAGACTGTCGAGTGGTAACTGTCGGCTTTCTACCTTACCATGGAGTCTGTAGTAATTTCCAGCATTTTCCCCTATCCACATTTAACAAGATTCTTCCCGTAGCCCTACGTCTTATGCTAGTGAGTGCTGGACATTCATACACTATGTTCGCTACCGTCTCGGGCTCTTCCAGCCACAGTCTGCAAGTATCATCTTCAGCTTAAGGTTTTTCTATAATATCTGAGCACTTTACTGGCTTTCCTGCCAAGGAGTTCTTTGAGCACCTTTCAAGCCTGTCTACACATAGTAACCTCCTTCACCTTTCCAGGGGACAATTTAAGGCATTCGATAACGATCGAAATTTCAATAGAAATTTAATGGAAAATTTGATCGATATCGAAAGCTGTAATTAGCCCGCAGGTTTAATTAGTTTACCCATTGTGGGATTGTCGCTCGCATTAGGCCGTTTTCCATTACTACTCTGGGTTCTGGACCAACTATCCTATGTGATCTTTAACTCACGTCATCGTGACTTCATTAACCGAGGCACATCTGTTAAGTTGTTTAAAACACTGATTTTCGATCCGAAAAGCATTAAGGACTCTACATCTATCTTTCCTCCTTCGTGTAAAGACAATAGCATTTATGGTTAGCCACTGTTGTTGCACCATGTCTCGGTTGTTACGACAGTCTGTATCATGCATCCTTGAATGGTCTCGATGAATTTTCCACCAACCATGAGTGCTAGATCGTCGACAGTCGGTACCGTATGAACGTCTATTGGGTCCAGTTTCCAAAGAAGGCCATGTACGTTGATGTTGCACAAAAGAGCTTTACTCTTTCTCCCTCTCCATAAAGACGGAGAAAGAGTAAAGCTCTAAAAACAGTATTTTTACAATTATTGTCAATTTTTAAGAAAACAAAATATGTGAGATAAAGCTCTATTGGCTTAAGGCTCTTAGTATTTCAATCTAGAAGAAATGTTCTTACTTCCAATTTAATTGTTGCTGGCATTTTGGCATTGCTAAATGCTTTTGTTTCACATGTAGTCTCGAGAATTGTTTTTTTGTCCTTAAATTGTAGTGTTTAGTTAATTCAAACGATTAAACTGTATTTACCTTTACAGAATATACATATTTTTTCATAAATTAATAATATTTTTAAAATTTATTTAATTCTTTTAATTTTTTATTTTTGTTATTTATTGCTGCCAGAAATTAGTTATGATTGCATATTTCCCTGCTTCCAAGTCTCTAGGCCATTCCTGATGTTTATTGTGTCAAGAGAATTAATGGGAATGAACTATTTTCAGGCATCTTTAATAGAGCCGATATAAAATGCTTATATCGGCAGGCATATTAACTTAGAAGAACAAATTTTGAAATCATTTCAATTTATAATTATTTGCATGTTGTTATCAATAATTCTAAAATTACATAAAATATTTTTTAAAATAAAGTTTAAAATATCTTGTAAATTGAAGTGACTTTTGGAAATTTTTCATTAGAAACATACTTGCTTCTGACAACTCTACGAACGATTTTCTAATTTTACACATACAAAAATGCATATTTACAATAGTTTTTTTTACCCCCCCCCCCCCCCCCCCCTTTACCTCCCCTTGTTTTGTTTTAATTTAAGTTACAAATATGAAAACCCTCTGCACAGTGGGTAATTGAAAAAAGTGGATATAAATCTGCAGTTTCCAAATCTAAAGAAGAGAAGCAATGGTTTATATGTTTTGACTTTGTGCAATACTCTGTTATTAAAGGGAATTTTCCAAAATATTTTTCAATTTTTTTTTTGCTATATTTTACATATTGACAGTGACGTAAAGGATTACCTTTCAAATGTATTAAAAATAGGGCCACCAAAAGCTGTTTAAGAGTGTTGAGTTGAAGCTTTGCAACTTTAGAAAATTCGGATTTAAATAAATATTTTCCAAAAGACGGGTCCAATTGGGATGGTACTGGTTCTAGTGGTGACATCATATCTGAAATTTATTGTTTTGCAAAATGTTTTCTATTATGATATAGCCATTGAGGGCAGGGCCTATATGATAATAGAATACAATAGAATAATAAGGAAAAAACAGGACACTGCGTCTAAATAGATCTTCTTTATTCCCTGCCAAGTGCTAAAGCGCCTTATCGAGACCTGTTTAGCCATTTAGAGCAGGGTCTATATAATAATAAAATATAATAATAATAAGAAAAGGAAACAGGACATTACGACCAAATAGATTATCTGTATCCCCTGCCCTGTTTTCTGTTTTCCTCAGGTTTTACAGGCGACATAATCCCATCTTACGAAAGGTGCTTGAGTGCCTCGGTTAGTGCAGGGTTGTGGGTTCTAATCCCCACCAAAGACTTTGGAATTTCTAACTACAAGTTAGCAGGAAGATCAAGAGGGATCTTGGATATAATCTGGTTAACAGGTCACGGACTTTCATGTATTATCTGCAGACTGTGCTTGGAAAAAGGCTAACATAAAATAGGCTTTGTGCCACGGGCAGACACATATTATAAGGAGATGCTGTGGAGACCTTAGCCTTAAGCAAATGTTAGCAATTACCATTGACATTGTGATGAAGAAGAATGTCGACTTGTATGTATCAGTCGCCAGTCTGATATCACTACAGACGACAGTAAAAGGCTAGAGACAGCATGAGACTCAATGATAATCAGGTATTCTAAAATTTCTAGTCGGAAACATTTAGAAATGAAGGGGGTCGAAAAGGTTCTCTATAAGTTAGTGGTCTATTTCGGTAACCCCGCTACAAAATAATAATTAATACAAAAGTTGTTTGCCCAACTGCTTGAATATTATGTGACATAAAATATTCTAAAATATTATATTCATTCTTCCAAACATACAAAAGTAGATCAGTTTTCAATGTATAGCCTGTTTACGTGTTTCCTCAACCTGCAACGGTCTGTGAGGGAAGCAGTGGCTCTTAAGTTATTTTAGCTTTAAGTCTTGAGAGCCTTTAATGGTTTTGTCATATATCTCAATTTCCAGATTCACACGTCTTAAGCTGTTGAGCTTTACTCAGTAGTTATTCCGTTTACTCAGTAGGTTCCGGTTCGACCATGTGTTTACTTATTTTCCTTCTAGCAATTCTATCTGCCATTTTATTGCTAACCACCTCGGGAACGCAGCAGATAGTATGCCTATGCCTAACTGATTCAGTATTATACGTCATTCCCCAGCTAGAATCGAGATAAACTCAAACCACCATAGATAACTATAGTTTGTGACTATCACAAACTATACTTATCTTGTTGCTCTTGTAGCCCCTCTTAATATTGTATTAAGCACATTCCCCACTTAAAATATCCCAACGGATTTTTCAATAGAATCACAAAATGCTTTCCGCATTGTTCCTGCGTTTTGGATCCATCCGTGTACAATTTCTAGAGGTATCCTGAGTTGAAGTTTACTCCTACTATCATTTATAAACCAAGCTTTTTATCGAAGTTTTAACTTTTTTTTTTTATCGATATGTGCCTGACCAGGGAAATATTAAGTGTCTAAATTCGAAATTTGTACTCTGCTGCACATTTTGTTAAATTTACCGGCGCATATTTATGACGTATCTTATTAAAAAATTTTAAATTTTTGATTGACCTCTGCCTAAAATAACACTACAATAATTTGTGTACATTTTTTGGGGTTCCCTACTATTAAAATAGGCCTTTAAATTTATATACGACTATTTAAATTTTAATATTATTAAGTTAAGGTCGAAAATTCGCAAATGCCGTAAAAATTATTAATTTCACATTTTAATATTACATTTTCGAAATTAAGTTCGAATTAAGAAAATTAACATAATTTTGATAGTTTTCGCAAGGAATATAGCAGATTGGAAAATATGTTCTCACAAAAAAAAAACTGAATAAATAAATTGGGCAATGATAAATTTAATGGATATTTTTTTATAAAATATACTGAACCATATCGATACATTTTATTTCACATAATTTTTGTTTAATGAATCCCATTGAACTGCGTTGTATTTTTAGGGCAATTTGAATTATGATGAAACCATTTTAAAAGAATTTCATAAGAATTTCATAAGGAATCGCCATAAAAATATGTACCAGTAAGGTACTTACCTGTTGTTCTATTGTCTAACTTATATACGATTAGCTGTGACCACACACGTTGTGTACGTTCTGAAAATATTTTGTTCGATTTTGCTTTAAAAGTAATCCACACCAAATTTTAAGACTCTTAAGTAATTACTTTATATAAAGGTACCCATCCCTGAATAAAATTCAAAAATTTTATATAAAATTAAAAAATTCAAAAAATTATTGTAAAGCTCTGCAAAAGACAGACATTATTCATCATTATTTTAAAACATCGCCATCTGTTGCGCAACATTGCTTAAAATAAACTGATTTCAAAAATAAAAGATGCCTTCAAGTATGCAGTACCTTTAAATGGGTAAAAAAAATTGGCGTACCTTCAGTGCTTTTTCTCCATTTTCTTCTGGAAATAAGATATTGTTGCAGAAAAAGAATCAGGATACTAAGGTACCTCCTCACAAAATTTTGCTAAAATACATCCTGTAGTTTTTACGTGATGCGAACGCAAAAAAAGAAAGACAGACAGAGAGGAAATGAGTTACTATTTTATTATTTGTATATATACGTGTTTCATTTTGTAATGTTACTTATGTTACTTGTATCACAAATATAAAAAACTTCATTTGTTTATTGTTATTGAAACTATTTTCGAATACTTTTTTTATTGATAATTTTTTTAAACTAAAGTGCTGTTTCTGTATTGCAAGCTAGCAAAACTTCTAGATCTTTATACAAGTCACTCAAAAAATTGAGTGATCTTCATATAAATTTTTTAAACGCAAATACAGAAACAGGACTTCAGTTTTCTTTTCAGTCTTAAAATCAAGTCCTTTGTCACATTTATGTTGCTTTTAATGTCGGTTGTTTAAATTTTTATTTTATTTACTATAATAATATTCCCCTCATATACAAGTACTTTCATTCATATTTCTTTTTTCTAATTTATAATAATCGAAAATTTTCAGGAACCATGTTCTTTTACTCGAGGCCCAGTATTCCCCAAATGAGAACCATTTTTAAAGCCGACAAGCCATTCATTTATTTTATTAAAAATTCGAAAAAAGTAACTATTTTTAAAGGCGTTGTTGTTAAGCCGTTTTTATAAATAAAATAAGGCAAAATAAATAAAACGCCTTCATCCATTAATAGGAAGGAAAATCTTTTTCTTAAAAAATTTTTACGAGAAATACTTATCTGCTGTTTCTGTATTGTGAGTGAGCAAAGAAAAATAAATTGTCTAGAAAATTTGTATGAGAAGCACTCAAATATTTGAGTTATTTCTATACAAATTTTCTAGACAAACCGCCCGTGTGCTATACAGAAACCGCACATTAGTTTCTAAAAGTTTTTCATAACAATTTTTTAGGCAAGGTTTTATTTCTTGTTTTTGTATGAGGACCTAATATGGACTAATTTAAAAATTATTTGTTTTTCTTTCTTTAATTGGTTTTATGTTTCTAATAAATATTTAAGAGTAAAATTTAAAATTGAGTTGCACATTTCTTAATGCATTTCGTTGTGAATTAAGCGAACTGCCATGTTATAATCAGTGTTTAGAAAGCAGCATTCAGAAATAAATTTATTATTTTGGCTATTGACATTGCTACTACAAAATTTAAAACAATATGCAATATTTTGGTTAACAAAATTACTAAAAAGCCATTTATTTCTTGACTTATTTTTATTTGTATCTTTTGATTTTTTCATAGCTAGTAGCGAATATCAGTGGCAAATATCAGCAGCAACATCAAAAGCTATAGCATTCAATTTATTTTATCAGCTTTTACTGCCGAAAGTTAGAAAAAAAAAATTACGAAATAAACGAAAGATGAAAAACTCAGAAATAAACCTGTTAGAAAAGCGAACAAATACTAGCGTTTGTTGCACGAACAAGAGCTATTGGCTCTAAAGATTCTAACACGTAAATCATTTAGACCAATAAATCTGTTATCAAATACTAGCTATGCTCACACATGTTGTGTGCGTCCTGAAAATATCTTGTTCTATTTTGCTTTGAAAGTAATCCACACCAAATTTTAAGACTCTTATGTATTTACTTTATACAAAGGTACCCATCCCTGGATAAAATTCTAAACTTTATACAAAATTCGAAAATGTCAAAAATTATTGTAAAGCTCTGTAAAAGGACGGATTTAAACAAAATTTTGTGACGAGGTACCTAAGTACCCTGATTCCAATGTGGAATACTCTTTTTCCGCCGATTTAGAGGTACTGCATACTTTAAGGCATCATTCATTTTGGAAACCAGTATATTTCAAGCAATAATGAGTAACTCATTTCCTGTCTGTCTTTTACAGAGCTTTACAATAATTTTTACGATTTTCGAATTTTATATAAATTTTAGACTTAATATAAATATAAGTAATATAAATGTATATACCTTTATATAAAGTAAACACATAGGAGTCTTAAAATTTGGTGCGGATTACTTTCAAAGCAAAATCGAACAATATATTGTTAGGACGCACACAACGCGTGTGGGCTCAGCTAGTATTTAAAGAAGAATAAACAGTTTTTTGTTACATGTAATTTCTTGTTTCGTGGTCTATTTACGAAATTTATTCCATCGAAATCCTAAAATTTCCTTACATGGCTCCCTCTATACGTCCTGAGCCTACTGTTTACTTGATTAAAGCTGGTACTGTTCAATAAAGTCATAGCGTTTCCTTTTGTTGGTTACCTTGATAGTTGTGTTGCAAGTAAATTTGCATTATTTGATAAACTGCCTTTATTGTGAACTCCAATTTGGTCACAATTTGCATTTATTTGCAACGTCTACTGCTATCATTCTTCGTTCAGTTTCAATCAATTTTAAACGATCTTGGCACTAAGTGATTATTTTTCTACACTCTTAAGTTGTGTTTACATTGACTGTACAAGTCATATGTACTGTCAAAGTTGCTATCCATATGGAATTTCATGTGTATGTCAAAATCAGTGTTTTACATATGATTTACAATTTTTGTGTTTAAACGTACCCATGTTACGTACATATGACATAACCTCCTGTTGTTAAAAACAAAAATCAAATATTAAAAACAGCTGGTCTTCAAAGTGTGGTTTAGATGGATTATTTTTTAAAATTATTAGTCTATATAATAAAACTAATAATATTAGCTTTATTGAGACTTGCTGTAATAAGTTATTAGCCAATTTTGCATATTTTTGCCGCCATTTCATTTTATTAGAAACCCACTAGTGATGTCAACTATGCAAAGAACTGCCATTTTGTATTATCATTTGGGAGCTTCTACAACAGTACAGAAATCAATTTGTAAGAGAGAAATTATAAAAAAACAAAAAATATTATAATAAATAATACAATAAGTATTAATTAATATTATTTGAACTATATCAGCAACAATTAAATGAATAATTTTGTTGATGTTAATGTCAATTTATTTTCGCTCTTTTTTATTAGGAATAAAATATTTTTTATCCTAATTCTTATGACAATAGAAAAGAATTAAATTTCTTTAAAAAGCCGTTGCTTTTGAAAATGAAAGAAAGAACTCCATTTTATTTTATTTAATAATTTGCATTTGAATGGCGTTAACAAAATCACAAGCCGTAATAGACTTTTTGTTTTGTGGTCTTATTGCATGTAAGTTTAATAAGGTTTTGGTATGCGCCAATGTAGTTGTCTCATTTTCAAAGGCAATGTTTGATGAAAACGTTGATTTTCTTTTACTGGAATAATACCAAATTATAATACCAAAAAATTGCATAGTTTATTTACTTACATATATACATATTTTATTTCAATATCATTTCATTCTTCCTTAGTACAGCAAACCAAAAAAAAAAAAAACTAAAATTAAATTTAATTTTAAAGTAAAACGTGGAAAAAGAAAGAAAGAAATTACAATACTTATATTTCTTAGGTTACATAGCGTAGATTTTTCACCATAGTTGCAGTATGATTGCAAAGTTCTGATAATGCTTCTTATTATATTGCAATTTAAAAAATAGAACTATTCAACATGGATTAAAAACATAAAATTTTGTTAATTTGTAATAAGATTTAGGTTTTATTCATTTTTTTTTTTTTGCAAAATGGAGTTCTCTCATTTTCAAAAGCAACATCTCAATTAAGTGATTTGCAGCAGTTTCGATACCCACAACACTTCAATAGCATTTTTTTTGTCCTACAGTCCAAAGTTGTTAATTAGGTTATATTACTGTTTATCCAGTTACCGTCTTAAAAAAGATTTGAAAAATAATACACTATAGTAAAGTAAAATTTTAATTAAATTTAATCTTTCTTAGTGCCGGTAATATAGATAAGCACACCTTGCCTTTCATCACTATACATTTATGAAATTGTGTTCTCAACTTCTATTAAAATTGAGTCATTCGTATAAAAATGTCCATTATACCCTCTTGGCCCTAGTTTTGAAAACAGACATATCCCAATGGACCCACAAAAAATAAAGATATGTCTATGTTTTAAATATCATTAAATTCGATTTGGCCGTGATTGACGTACAAATAATCAAACTTGCAAATATATATAATATATGTATCTATATTATATTACATAACCTTATTATTAATATCACCTATGAGGTATCGATATAAATCTTCGAACATTAAGTTACTAACAAAAGTTAGAATAAAGATATTGGTTACTTTTAAACTCCTTAAATTCATGATAAAAATGAATGAGCGGAATTTTTGAAAATAAAAGTGAACATCACTGAAAACAACTGTTGTCATATAGTTTTACACATCAAATAGAGTGTGCTTTAAATAAAAAACTAACACATGTTATTGCACATAGGTAAATAACATATGTTATGTTTCAACAGGTTTACACTATATGTATAGTTTTACATATGGAAAATTTGACATTCCATATGACTTGTACACTCAATGTAAACAAACCTTTACGGGAGTCAACTTGTGATGATGCAATGTGGCATACTGCGGTTTTATTAATACTTAAGTGCAGTTAAGATTAACACATAGTCTTCCGTAGAGTTTTAAAACTACTTATTTTTCTTTTAGTAGGCAACTGCTTCTGATCAAAATTAAATGTTGTACAATCTTAAAAAGGTTTTATTTAGGAATCAACAATTTACTTACTTTTATTGGCAGATCGTTTTTTTGCTGGTTTAAATTATTCCGGAATCAAAGATCATATGCATCATATGGACATTGCTTTTTTGTGTTCGGAACTATATATAACACATTTTTTTTGTACTACACTGTTTTATATATTTATCTTATAACAATTAATTAATTTCATTTCTAAACAGGCATGAACGTAGTAGCATTCTCGATGCCCATGTTTGAGAGTCCACCTAAACATTTTATTGCCAATAAACCATTTTATTACAAATTGCTAAATAAAAATGGACTTGTTATCTTCAGAGGAAGTGTAAAATATTTATAAATAAATTTTATGATATTTAAGTGGCAAAAAATAATAAATAAATGTAAATAATTATTGTAGTTTTTGACCTTTTTTTATATATATGATTCTACTTTTTACAAGCACAAGGTCTTTCATATAAAAATTTTTATATGAAAGGGTAGCATCGTTAGGATGCTTAGTGTAAACTTAAACAAAATTTACTTCAATATTGAGATACTATAAAGCCTTCTCCCGTAAGGGAGTTGTTTATTGAGATCTTAGGTTCATTTTTGTAGTTGATTGTTTCCTTGAATTTTGAAAAAAGGTAAAAAAAATTGAATTTTTTAAAGTTTTTTGCGATTTTGACCTTGAAGATGAAGTTTTTTTGATTTTATATGTTAACAATTTTTGTTCTTTATGACAAGAGCTATAACTTTGCCTCAGAGAGTATATCAAAATTTCAAACGGTTTGCAAAATATGAGCTTGAGTAAATGATCATTTTTTTGCAAAAATGACATCGACATTATGGGCCCCACATCTTTGAGGGCCCATAAAAAAAACCTGGAGGACTTTGGGCAAAACTGGGAGACAGGGGTCTTTTTTTTTTGGTCTTTTATCACGTAGTGGTGTCCGTATATGGTTATTTTTTTCCGTGTTGCACTGTGTAATACTACATATAATTTTAAGGATCGAATTATAGAGTAAAAGCTTGCAAACTAAGTTAAGAGTAGAGTTTCTATCAAAAATCAAGTTTATACTACTTCTAAACTTTGCTTTTATTTGGCTTTGTCAGATAAAGCCCTCTGTTCGAATTTGCGAAAAGTGTTGAGCAAGATTTATTATTTCAGTAGGAAATTTTGTCAGAAAGCTAGTGGTTTAGAAGGAAACTGTAGCTTTTATTTACTTTAGGTATGCAACATTGTTTTAATTATGTTTTTATGGGACATTCTCTTTTTTCAGCTGATATGAGTATACGCTTTTCGTGTCATTATTTTTTTCCTTTTTTTTTACACCCACCACAGGTGGAAAGGGGGTATATAATAAACGTGAGCGCAAGATGTTAAAAAGTGTACAGTATTGCATGTTTGTATGTGTAGTCGAATATTACTAAACAGTAAATACAGAGAACAAGAGAGCAAACAGTGCACCTGATTTCACCGGACAGTTTTATCAAGTGAAATAAATATGCTGAGCATTTCATATTGTTCACTAGTTCATTTTACTTAAATTTACTTGAGAGTAAAATCTCTGATATTTGAGAGAAAAAATTAAATTAGATTTTTTTATTCACCAATAAAAGTTAAAAAAAAAAAAAAAATCAAGCTACCACAGTTTTCTATTTTCAACCACTCAACGCGAAAATTAATATAAAATAACTAAAATACAAAGTACAAACCCTTGCTTTTAACATCATACATTTACATACATGTTGTCTGCTATAACAGTATTTCATATCAAGAGACACTATTGAAACAAAATATTAACTACTGAAATTTTATTTCAAACAATAACAAATATTGCATTGGTTGGAAGAAGAGCAAATGCTATTGTATGTTTTTATTTAAGAGCACAACAATATTTGTATGCACATGAAATCAAGTGCAAGAAAAAAGAGACCAATTCATTATTGAACATTATGAAGTTAGTCTAACAAGAATTTTTATGCTCACATTTAGTATATAACCTTGTCGTTCCGTGTGTAATTTCTATAATTTATTGCAATTCAGCAACATCAGATCATTCCTTAAGAGGCTGAAGAAGGTTTTATTTAATAATCAACATTTTACACACTTTTATTGTTAGATCGTTTTTTGCTCGTTTCAATTATTCCGGAATCAAAAATCATATGGACCACATGGATGTTCTTTTTCTGTACTCGGAACTGTATATAACATATTTTTTTTTTTGTACTATACTGTCTAATATATATATATATCTTATAACAATTAATTTCATTTTTAAACAGCCATGAACATAATGTTGTGCTCGATGCCCATGTTTGAGAGTCCACCTAAACATTTTATTGCCAACAAACCATTTTATTACAAATTGCTGAATAAAAGTGGACTTGTTATCTTCAGAGGAAGTGTAAAATATTTATAAATAAATTTTATGATATTTAAGTGGCAAAAAATAGTAAATTAATGTATTTAAATTTAAAAACTTGAAAATAAATTATATAATACAGATGAAATTTTAATTATATATTGAAATTAAGTTCTTAAATCATTCATAGTGTCTTACTTTGGCGTAACACTGTATATAATTTTAAGGATCGAATTAGAATAGAGTAAAAGCTACTGCTAACTTTGCTTTGGCTTTTCCAGATAAAGCCCAGTACTCTGTTGGAGTATGCGAAGTGTTAGGCAACATTTATTATTTCGCTTGAAAATTTTGACAGGAAGGTAGTGGTGACAATACTGCGGTTTAAAAGAAAAGTGTAACTTTTATTGCCTTAAAGTATGCAACATTGTTTTAATTATGTTCTTATGGGACTTATCTGAAATACATTTTCTTTTTTACAATTGATATGAGTATACGCTGTTTCATTAATTTCTTTAATTCCTACAAAATTCATTTCCGACCCCATAAAGTATATATACTCTGGATCCTTATACATAGTCCGTGTTCGGGTAGTAATGTCATTTGCCAAGGCACCAGACGAGATACAGACGATTTAAGCCCACCAATCTGCCAGGCATAGCTTCAAAACTTTTGGGATTGCAATTCAGCAATATCAGGTCATACCTTTGGAGGCTGCGGACAAAAAACCACACCCACCTATATTTTTTTTAATGATTCTTTTTTGCTTTTTTTTTTTTGTTAAATAAATATTAGACCGCATCAGATAGATCGCAAAGAGTGCATACAGATCTTGGGGGACCAATAAACCTCTGCGAGGGCGGATTTTTTATTTATTATTTTTCGGTTGGTCAGGTTTTTCTGCTTTGGTTTGTGTTATAGGCCTCTATAGGTAGTCAATAGACTCACAGTAACCAGGAGCAGTCTATTGTCCCATTAGGGGCGTCAATATGAGGAACTATTTTTTAAAGGATCATTCTAACGCAACAGAAAGTTCGTAATTTATGCAAAAAAATTTTAAAAAATTAAAAAAAAATGTTTACAAAAAATTCTAAAAAAATTTTACAAAAAAAAAGAAAAAAAAAATCTATATATAAATAAAGGGTGTTTTTTATAGAGGTATAGAACTTTAAGTTGCAATAAAACAACGATGGATTATTCGATTGACATGAATTTTATTTATCCGAAAGATAATCTTGTGGCATTACATTTTAAATATGATTTCTGACATATGACCGCCACGGCTGGCGCGGATGTAGTCCAATCTGGGCGTCCAATTTTCGATGACTTTTTCCAACATTTGTGGTCGTATATCGGCACTAACACGGCGAATGTTGTCTTCCAAATGATCAAGCGTTTGTGGCTTATCCGCATAGACCAATGACTTTACATAGCCTCACAGAAAGTAGTCTAGCGGTGTTAAATCACAAGATCTTGGAGACCAATTCACAGGTCCTAAACGTGAAATTAGGCAGTCAAAAAACGTGTCTTTCAATAAATTTTGTTGCGCCGTCTTGTTGAAACCACATCTCCTGGACATCTTGGTTATTCAATTCAGGAATGAAAAAGTTAGTAATCATGGCTCTATACCGATCACCATTGACTGTAACGTTCTAGCCACCATCGTTTTTGAAAAATTGCGGACCAATGATTCCACCAGCCCATAAAGCGCACCAAACAGTCAGTTTTTCTGGATGTAACGGTGTTTCGACATACACTTGAGGATTACCTTCACTCCAAATGCGGCAGTTTTGTTTGTTGTCGTAGCCATTCAACCAGAAGTGCGCTTCATCGCTAAACAAAATTCGCTTATGAAAATCGGGAACAACGGTAATCTCGTTTGGGGCCCAAAATTGCTCTATTTGCAAGCGTTGTTCAGGCGTGAGTATATTCATGATGAATTGCCAAACCAAACTGAAATTAAATCACTTGAAAGCTGTTAAATCGGTCGCCATCTTGAAAAGTAATGCCAACTTAAAGTTCTATACCTCTATAAAAAACACCCTTTATATACAAAAAATTTTCCAAAAATTTTCCAAAAAATTTTTACAATAAATTGTTACAAAAAATTGTTTAGAAAAATGTTCCAAAAAACCATAAGAGGGTAACACAATATCAAGCATTAGTATGATGAATGGTGTACGAGTATAAGATTCGGCATGACCGAATATAGCCGTCTTACTTGTTTAATTTTTTATTAAATTTATAAATTTTATTTAAAATACTTTTTCGATTTTTTGGAAACACAAAAAAAAAAACCTAAAATTAAAACCATAAGTAATTAACTGATTACCTGTTGGTGACATTTCCGTGCGAAAAAATACAGAAAATGTTGTGTCGCAGTTGAAAAAAAATGTTGACTGAAACATTTTTCATTTGAAAAACATATGTACATATATTTCGTGACTTTTCAAAAAATGAATAGAGTAGTACTTTATCAACATTATTTGTTGCTAATGCTTTGCTAATGCGTTGTAAATAATTCTTAAATTTTTAGATGGTTAATGAGTTTTTCGATTCAAAAGAAAAATATTCGAATTTTTTGGGCTTAAATATTGTTTTTTTTTTTTTTTCAATTGTAAAACTCAATGACTGACTTACCAGTTTTGTTTTAAGTTTTTTTTTGCTTTTTTAACTATGTTATTCATAAATATTTTTTGCAGCTATTGTAGGTTTTGGCTCTGTATCAGTACTGTACCCTATAAAACCCACAAAATTCACCGCTGACAGACCTTTTTATTACATGATAACAAACAATATGCATGTCATTATGTTTAAAGGAAACATAAAAATATTTTAATAACTTAATTTTAAGATATAAATTAAATATTAATAATTAAGTGATTTCGACTTTGAATATTTAGAATAATATTCCTAAGAGTTTAATACAAGAATTTTTTTTGTTGCCTATGTATCCGTAATTTATTGGACGATTTCGGCCGACATTTTATATAACAATTTTCAAAACTATACATATAGTATAGTGATAGACCTGACATACATATATGCCAGGTCAATCACCTGACATACATATATGTCAGGTCTATCACTATGGATTTGTAGGTCTTTTAGTTCGTTACAAAATCCTTTTGAACGCTTACATTGACAGATAGAACGACGGACATTATTAAAGCCATAACCATATCATATCTAAAAGGATCTACAGTGTTCATTGTTTAAATTACAAACGGAGTGAAAAACTTATACCATTTCCTGCTGTGGTGAAGAGTGTTAAAGGAAATATTAAGCAGAAATCATAATTTGTGGGTGGTAAATACCACCGAAATTTCGACGAACGATATTTTTTGGCTGAAGCGCAGTAAGGGAAATTGGAGATGTAAATAAATCTAAAACTTCTATAAATAAATATAAATGATTTTGATTTTGAGCCTGATAATCCTCTAGGACTAGGCAACACAGTGCCTCAAAATAGCGCAATTCGGTAATATAAAAAAAAAATAAATTGATTTGTTAAGAATTTATATTTTTATCGATTTCTCTACGAAAAACTATTCTTCGCATTGGTTTATGTATCTCTAGTACCTAGGACCAAGTTTTTATGCGCAAGTTTATTTTTTGTGGAAGAGGAAAACGACAAAATATTTTCCAGCTAATTATTCAGAGCATCCGTTTTGTAGGATTCCAGTAACACGTCGTTCGTTCTAAAAGATTGTTTTTTACAATGAGGAGGTCTTTGTGATTGCAACTCTGTTCGAAGCGTTTTATTAAAAAATTTAATAAAATTCAATTTGTTGTCGATTTATTGTCGCATTATGGGCAGCTCATCTGAGACAAAGAGACAGCTCTACGCGTCCAGGTGTTCTTAGGCGTAAAATTTTTAAAAAATGAGTACTAAAATATTTTCTATATTTCAACCAATTTATGCTAGAAAATTTCCTAGGGATTTTAGGATAATTATAGTGATAACAATTTCTCTTAAAATACCCTTTATCATGCCAAATTCCGAGTAATTGTACAAGTATCAGTAATTTAAGTATTGGTACTTAGTTTCTGTTGCCAGAAAATCAGGGAAAAAGTTGATGGCGTTGCTGCGTTTTTGGAAGTCCACTTCATATAGCTTTAAATCGCGTATTTTTAGCCAAATACAAAGCATAACACTGTAGCATTTGAACTCTGTTACGATGACTTTTGTAAAACGAAATGCTTAAGTAGACTTGTAAACAACATAATAGCTTGATGAGATCATTAGCTGTTTGGTTGCTATAGCAGCGTGAATTTGGTAACACTGCGATATATATTTTCCAAACCAATAAATTAATTATTTAGGCTTAAATTCTTAATTATAAAGAGATAAAGAAAATTAGACACCAGCAGAGTGGTATGCCTTTTCTAGACATCTTAATGCATTCATTCCACTCTGCTGGTGTCCAATTTTTCTTTATCTCTTTATAATTAAGAACTTAAGCCTAAATTATAATTTATTCATTTAAAAATTTTAATTCTTAGAGCTAATCAATATATTTTTATATACATTTTTCATAGCCATGGTAGGAGGTTTTGGTTCTGTATCAGCACGCCGTATTGAACCCATAACATTCAACGCTGATAGACCGTTTTATTATATGATAAAAAACAATATGCACGTCATTATGTTTAAAGGAAACATACAAATATTTTAATAATTTAATTTTAAGATATAAATTAAATATTAATAATTAAGTGTTTTCTACTTTGAATATTTAGAATAACCCGTAACAATATTCCTAAGAGTTTAAAAAATAAAATAAAATATAATGAAATAAAATAAAAGCTAATGTTTGTGTGTTTTGTATAAGTTATTTATTTATCGGCCGATTTTGCCCAATATTTAATATAACTATATATATAGATCTTTTAGGTTATTACAAAATCCTTTTTATATCTTACACGGACAGATCACGAACGATGGAGATTATTAAATCCATAATCTTACCTAAAAGGATCTACAACAAATGTAATTTATAAGATCGCAAATGATCACTGTAACAATTGCGAAAGTAGTGGGAATTTTGTAAGAAAAATATAATAACATTCGCTACATATTCACTTTGATGAGAGCTGGCATATAAATGATTCAAAATTTGCTCTCTCAAATGTTGTTTGTTTGCGAGGTGTAAAGGTAAGTGCACGACTAACTTCTTAGTACCAGCAATATAAATGGCGGCCAATGCTTTATCGGCATTTATATTAAAAAAAAAAATATAAATATAAAATTATTTTTTAATAAACATAAGAAATTAAACAAAACCACAAGATTTGTTTTATTTGCTTTAAGAATTATTTTTCTTAATTATAGTAAGTATTTTTAAAAACTGGCAGCGACTCACAAAGGTTTATAGAATTAAATTATTATTTTTAATTGCATATTAATATACTTTATAATATACTTAAAAAATTATATATAGAGACTTTAAAAGTTATGAAAAAAATTTATAAATTTTTAAGAATGATTTAAAAGTTTTTTAGTCGGGTTACCCTAAGTAAAATATTTGAACTGAGATAGCATGTTTATTTCATCTAATTAATATCGTGCCTGTGTTAGTTAATTATAAATGGATTTAATAATACTGATATTTAACCTCTCTACATCATCATAATATAATAATGTGCTAACAGCGTAATTTTGGGTCTCTACGCAGCAATTTTTATGTTTGAAATTTTCAAACTCAATAAAGAAAGAAACACTGAATTGTTTTTTGAAGAAGTTTGAAAATTGAGAACACAAAACACATTATCTTCATATCGTTCATTTCGTACCTAATAAATATTAAATGGATTTTAGAACAATAACCTCTCTATATTATCAATAAATTGTTGTCAAAGTAATACCTCATCCCGATGTAGTATTTTCCATATTCACATTTCTCAAAGACCACGTGGGAAAATTCACTACCTTTTTATTATTGTTTCTTTTCTATGGAGTTTGACAATCTATTATTAATTGAACTTTTTCATGTTGATTTCAGTTTTGCGCATAGCCCCCGTAAGTGGTGTTAATAGAAAACGTTTTAAAGCCAACCATCAGTTTATTTATGTCATTAAAAGCGTACAAAATGTGACTCATTTCTTTGGACGTTTAATGATTTCAGTGTCTCCAACGTAAATAAGGGTGTTATTTCAATTTTAGTGCTATCAATAAATTATTATTTGTTATTAATATTTCTGTGGCAATAAGGAATAAGTGCTTAAGTCGACTTAAGCAAAAATTAAGTTACTGGCACCTTTGAAATCTCAGTATTTCAAAGTACCCATGTGCAAATTTTCAATTATTTTGTAAAATTTTTCAGGAAGTTATAGCGAAATTACTTTTTGCTTATCTTTTTTCAATGTTGAATCGCATTTGGAAAAAAGCTTAAGAAACTACAAGCTATTTTTGGTAATCATAAAAACTTTTTACACAACTTATTAATTGCAACGCCTGAGTACTTTTGGTAGATATAAGATATTTTTCCAAATCATACGTTTGACTCCCATAGGTAAAGTTTAAAGATAAGTTATTTTTTAAAAAAAATTATTTTTAAGTTTAAAATTGCTCTCCTACAAAACTTAAAAATCAGACTTAAGCACTTTTTCCTTATTGCCACAGATTTTATGAATAACATTTTCAAAAATTCATATAACAATTATGTTTGCCTAGACTGTATTTCTTTTATTTATGATAATTTTTTTTCTAACTTAAACTGAGTTTGAAGATCTTTTCAAATATAAAGCAAACATGAAATATGGTTGTATAATGAAAATTGTTAATAGAAAATATAAAATCATTAGTTTAGTTAAGAGATAAAATAGTATTTATTAACGTGCTTAAACTGCCACAAAACAAGTACAAATAAAAATCTTGATCAGAAGTGATTTACGCAGCATGTTTCTCTGAGCTCCCTATTAAAAATCGTACAATTTTTTTGGATCCATATTTTTAACTTGTTTTTTTTTTACTTACGTTAACAATCGCTTAATTGGATATAATATTATGAATAATTACCTAAATATTGTTAAAAATTTAGTTTTTTAAGATTTAAAAATTTTAATTCTGTGTAAAAAAATTGAAACAAAACTAACAGCAATTTAATATTTGTCTTAGCCATTTCTAGTATACAAAAATTGAATGTAGTGTAAAATTGGTTTATATTTAGGTAAGTTTCAATAAGCAAAATGTCACCAAAGGACAAACCTAGAGTTTAATTTAGCCAAGAGTAGTGCTGTCCTGAATCGAACTGCTTATCGTCGCAGAGAAAAAGCATATGGCTTCGCTACTTTTCAAAATAATTCGTATAATTCAAACGAATCTGAAAGGCACAACATTTATATATTTATTAGGTATGTTCTGGATTCTACTTTGAAGCAAAACTAATTTTGACTCTTTTGTGTTCTACTTTTTACGTTTCATTTCTGTTTCGAACATTAATTCGTAGTAAATTGCAATGTTCTAGAAACTATTTTTACACAAAAAGTAGAAGTTTGAAAATACTTTTGAATTTCATTGTGAAGTGGAAATATGAAAGCACAATTACAATTTGTAGGCAAAAATATAACACCACGCACGATGCAATATTTTTGTATATGGTGTGTTACATTAGCCCATCCCCATTTTTCCATATTTATCACTAATCTTCCTTTCTTAAGTTATTTTGGAAATTTGAATATTTTTTTGGTTCCAAAAAGTATCCCTCGGCGCAACATTCAAAATTGTTTTTTTTTATGTGTAACTTTTCCCGATTCCAAGTTGAAGCCACCAAAATAATTGAAATGATAATTACAGTGAATGGTTTAAGAATAACAGTGCTCTGTTGACTGAAAAAAAGGTCTGTTAGAAAATGTGGTTTTTGTCTCTGCTAGTTAAATTCGAATTTATCTTTACACCCATGAAACCAAACCACTACTTTGGCAGAACATGCAAAATAAAAAGTTTACTTTACAAATCGTATTTTACTTTCATTCCACAAATTTTATGGAACATGGCTGATGCCTGATATATGTATGTTTTTATCACGAATTCTACCATAGTGCAGTGAAAAATTTTAAATACTAATTTATGTACGCTTCTACATGGGGCGTATACTTAATATTGACATAATACTAACAATCATACGTTTCACTTAAAATTTTTATTTTTTATTTTAAAAAGCACAGAAAAATAAGCACAAAATTTTGTTTTCCATTTTTTAAAATACATTTAAGCCACCGATTAGTCACTACTACAGGTTGATATCAGACTGGGTAGTTAGGAGAACCAACTTGTCTTGGGAAGTAAGGGGGATTGCAGAGTGACAAGGTCAATCTGGCCTAGACTGGACGCTACGAAAACCGAGATACTACTAGGTCTAGACAGGAAGGTTCTAAGAGCCATGATAGGGTTGATCACTGGTCATTGCGCCATTAGGGCAAGGACTAGAAACTGGGTCGTCGGCTCATCGGATTTTTGTAGGATGTGCGAGGATGAGGAGGAGTTGGAAACTGTTGAGCACGTCGTGTGTCACTGCCCGGTATTACAAAGCCGCAGACTTAAATGGCTAGGTAATAGATTTCGACATCGCGCGGTGTAAAATCGAGGATGTCGTCGGTTTCATGAAGGAAATCGGGTGGCTGAGTGGTAGGTGGCAGGAAGCATAATAAGTCTCTCTTTTTCGCCACAGTTTTCTTAGTTTGTAGTTTAGCTAAGGGAATCACAATGGACCAACAGGTCTCCGAGTGGATGTCCCATGTTTGGCACAACCCTTCCCAATCTAACCTAACCTAAAATACATTTATTAAATTTATTTTAAGTGATTCTTGAAATATATAAAATTTTATAGAGATATTGGTAAAAAATTAGAAGAAGGATAAATATATTAATTTTTTTGCTTTGAAATATTACTATGGATTGATAAAAAACTAATACTTAGACAAAACAATAACAACTAACAGTGAATTTAATTTTCTTTGTTCTAAATTTCTATGAGTTATCTTTCATTTTGACAAGGAAATTTTTAACATAAAATATAACTTTAGTTTAAATGAAATTTGGGTAAAGCTTTCCCTATGACCTAGATTAAGCACTTAGCGAAATGGTGAATTTATAATTTGGTTTAATAGCAGGCTACTAAATTAAATTACAATTAAGAGAGAATTTTAATAGCTAATCCATAAATGTCAAGTTGTTAAATTTTAAGGACCTATGTTGAATGTGAACTACACCTAAACGTCAAGTTTTTTCTGCTTTTAATTTCACATTTCTCAATTTTAGCTAATTCATTTTTGAACCATAAAAAGATGTGTATCTTTTGCGCGTGGTGGCGATATCAATTGGCCGCCAAGATCATGTGATTTGAGACCGAGCTTCTTTCTTTGGGGTTATTTGAAACCAAAAGGTGTACGTCGATAAGCCAGCAACTATTCAAGAGCTAAAGAATGAGATAATTCGGCACATTAACGACATAGAACCTCAATTATGCCTCAGCGTCATCGAAAATTTGGAGCATCGGATGAGGGTGTGCGGTCGAGATCGAGGCGGCTATTTGGCCGATATTTAATTCCATACATAACACAGTGCAACACGGAAAAAAATAACCAAATACGGACACCACACCAATGTTGATGGCCCTGGACTTGCAAATCGCACTTTTGCTGCTACCTAAACGCTACCTAAACGGTGTTAAGAATCATTCCTAGGAAGTTCATATGTTCTAGAAAGTTGTTTACTGAGATCTTAGGTTCATTTTTGTAGTTAATTATTTCCTTGAATTTTGAACGGTTTGCTACCTATGGACCTGAACAGGGGAAAAAAGGTAAATTTCATTTCATTTCATTTATTTGGTATTTCGTATAATATTAATAATTTTTACAATTGTCTTCTTAAGGCAAAGAGTTTAGGAACTACGTTCCTCTTCTACTTAATTATTATTTTAAATATTTATAATATATTTGTAGATGTGGTGTTGTTTTATAAACGGAAGGATAAAATTTAACAAAAACCTTTTTGAATTAGTAGAAAAAAAAAAAAAAAAAGGTAAATAAAATTGAATTTTTTAAAGTTTTTTTTTGCGATTTTGACCTTGAAGATGAAGTTTTTTTGATTTTATATGTTAACAATTTTTGTTCTTTATGACAAGAGCTACAACTTTGCCTCAGAGAGTATATCAAAATTTCAAACGGTTTGCAAAATATGAGCTTGAGTAAATGATCATTTTTTTTGCAAAAATTACATCGAGGCCCCACATCTTTGAGGGTCCATAAAAAAAACCTGGAGGACTTTGGGTAAAACTGGGAGACAGGGGTCTTTTTTTTTGGTCTTTTATAACGTAGTGGTGTCCGTATATGGTTATTTTGCCATGACTTAAAAAATTACACAGTGTGCAAATGAACCATAACAATATTATCAAAATGAAAAAATGACAATAATTTATGTGATAATAAACATTGGCCCTTAAAATTTAACCAACCTTTACAAGACTTTTTTATTTATTTTAGCCACTGCAAAGAGGGACCAAAAGCCTCATGGCTTAATTAATTCTACACCACTCATTGGAGTGTGGCTCACAAACTGAATGTTTGATCAAAATCATGGTGGTAGACTAGGGGGGAAACAAATTAAATCCATACAAAAAAAAATGAATAATATTCCTATTTCTACAGAACTGCAATAGGTAGGCACACTAAATTTAATAGCGCTCAGAATAAATTGTATGTCCGAACAAAATCTTGGTGGTATATGAAGGGGATACCACCCATACAAAAAAAATATTTTATATCTGCATAACTATAATAGCGTGTCTTGGATGATGGTTATTATGTACATGTTTCAACAATATCTTGCCGGTGTAGAAAGAGGGAAAGTAGTACCTCCATAAAAAAATATAAATTTTTCTATATTTGCAGAATTTTTTCTGAAGGAGTCATTATGCTTTGCATAGCCTTCCATTTTTCTACTCAAACGGTCGTTCTTAACTCGATTTGTGCAGCATCTAATAAAACAAAATTTCGTATGGAGAGAAAGAGTTGTGTAAATTTTGGGCATAATCATCATTGTGCAAGGGGTAGTTTACTTACTCCCAATTTTTTTTAATGCTTACAGGTCATACCGTATGACATATCACAATGAAATTCAGTATGTGCCTTTGGTTTATGGAGATGAAGAGCTGTAAATATTTTCGGCATAATCGGGAAAGGGCACGGGGTAGTTTACTTCACACCCCAAACCGAAAATAATTAATTTTTCGATTCGAATATACTTTGAACTTATATTCTTTATGTAATATATCTATAAAAATATCTGTTTCCATTGGTTATGGTAAAGTTGAGTGTAGGCCACTTCAGATTAAAAAAAAATGTTTCTTCATTAGAATTTTTTAATATATTACACAAGCTTTGGCGACTTAAAAAAGACAACTTTTAAGTTTGTTCTTGGAAAATTTAAATATATTACACTAAAATATATAAAACAATACAACAGTATATTTTATCACACACCTGATTTTGCAAATTTTAGTGATCATTCTCAGGTACGCTAATCATTATAATACATACAAATAACCACTCCTAGGCATGACACAGACGTGACTCATGCATGACTCGCGGCTAACAAATTACGACAGTTACACATCTCTAATAAAATACATAAAACAATGACAATACAATTGTTAGTAGATGCCGCAAAAGCCGTTTATTGTAAACTCTACGTGTGAGGCTGTTACTAATTCGTACATAACTCTTAAGGCGCAACGATGAGCAGCCTAATTATTTCTGAAATAGCGCTAATCTGTTCAGGCTTTAAAAAGAAATTAAAATCTTTGTTCAACTTGGCTCAACTTTATGACCACTTGAACTGACAAATTCCATTTATTTCCATTGTCTTTCTAATATCGGGTGTTTTTTTTTCAGCTGCATAAGAACTTAAAATGATAATACAAGGCAGTAATGTTGTTAGATAATTTCATGGCATTTATTTTTTCAATATGATTTCCGGCATATGTCTGCTACGGCTACGAGTTACATTCGATCGGTCCAATTTTTGTCAATTTTTTCCAATAAATCTGATCGTATGGCGTCAATGGTGGCTTGAATATTTTCTTCCGATACTTCAAGAGTTGCTGGTTTGTCTGCATAAATGACTTAACCAATGACTTAACATAGCACGAACATGGGGGCCACTTCTGTTATCAAATTGATTTTGCAATAAATCGATTTTTAAGCGCGCTGTATGGCAAGTTGCGCCGTCTTCTTGAAACTAAATGTCTTTGATGTTTAGCTAATTAATATTTGAGAAGAAAAATTCAGTCATCAACATTGTTTGATGGTGCTCGGCATTCATTGTAACGGCAGCTCCTTGCTTAATTGGCAAGAAATAAGGACCGATAATGCCGCCAGCGAGTAAACCACATCAAACAGTAAATTTTAATGGATGTAAAGGTGATTCATTAACGGTTTTAGGATTGTCTTCGCTCCAAATACGTCAATTTTGCGTATTGAGGTATAACCATTTAACCAGAAATTAGCTTTATCACTGAACTAAAAGTGCTCTATGAACTTCGCGAACAGACTTATTTATTTTTATTTAAGTAAATTTTCACAATTTGAAAGCGTTGTTCTGACTTGACGAACTTTACTGAACAGAAATGTGAACACAGTTTGACATTATTAGCTATGAAATCATTGCTATCGATATCGATAGTTCTTATGCAGCTAAAACAAAAAAACACCCGATATAAACAGTTAAAACAAAAGCACTTTCACAAATAATTTTTAATACAAATTTAAACAAAACTTTTCATTAAATACCTGAACGTGATGGCTGCATGATTAAATTTCTTGGTTTTTCAAAATTACTTGCAGTAAGTAGTATTTTACTACGCATAGTTTTACGCCTTTTTCCACGCATTTTTTCAGTTTTTTTTTACACAATTTCTAATTTTAGCGTGTCATTATAAAAGCGCTGTTACCTATTTGACATTAATTTGTCTGCCTCATGATGTAGAATTTTATACTCTGTAAGCGAGCACTTTTAGTTTTCTCGGTACTTGAATTTTATTTTTAAAATAATCTGCAAAAAGAAAAGGCTTTTGGCCCCTCTATGCGCTGACTTAATAAAACAATGCATTTTATGAAAAAATTTAAAGATTTGAAAATATTTTATTTTATTAATTTAGAATAATTTTAATAAATGTATTGCACACAGAAAAAAGAAATTGCACTAATTAATGTTTGCATTATCTTCAGATATAATTTTAGTTAAATTTTTAATTAATTTTGTAATTTATTTATTATATTATATTATTATTTAATTGATTCTTATTTATATATTAATTTATTTTTTTTACAACCAAAAAGCCTTTTTTTAGGCAAAAAAAAACTGATTAATTAAATATGTAATTGAATCAATTACAAAATTTATTATATTTGTATCCGAAGCTAATTAAAACCTTTAATTGGCGCGAACAATATTTTCTGTGCAATAAAACTGAACAAATAATATTGTTACATAAAGACTGTGTGATAAATTCATCACAACTTGGCCACATGTCCGGCAAATAATACTGCCGCTTTAGTGCGTATGAAGAAGGCAAATGGACGATTTGCTCTGAAAACTTTCTTAAAAGGATTAAAGCTTTTATAACCAAACTTAATGACTATAGAAAAATGAAAATGAAAAGAAAAAATTAAATTGAATTTCAATTTAACGATTGTAAAACATTTTAATACTTACAGCTGGCAGCAGCTGCCTCAGAACCAGCTTCATTGCAGTCTAAAAATGCCTTGTGTTTTATATCCTCAATTTTCTGAGAAATAGCTCCTTCAAAAATACTGGTTAAATTGGCTTTGTCTCCAAACATTGCAGAACAGCCCATTTTTTGTAAGGACTCCTTTAAATTAACCTCAAATTCTATTTTAAATCTGGGCAAATGTACCTCTGTAGTTTGCACCACCATCTTAGAAGTAATTTCGTTCAAATCTGTTTTCTTAAGACGTTCTAGTAGTTGTTTCAAATCGCTATTCCTATTAGGCAATATAATCAACATAGACATGCTGAAATTCGCATAAGGCATTTCTAAGGCTGAAGCATTTAAGGTGGGCAATTCAACATAACCAAATTTTTCTTCCGTGTACATGGTCTCAACTTCCGACTTCGCATTGTGGGACATATGGAAACTTGTTTTATAAGTAAATAACTTACTAAAAGGATGCAACCATTCTCCCCTGAAGTACATGGCATTTACTAAAACAGCAGTGGTTTTCCCATTCACCGCATCAGGCTTTATAAGATTTTTTATCTTATTTGCCGTCTGCTGTTCCACCCATTTATTAATTTTCTCTACTGTCGTTAAAGCGTCGCTAAAATCAACATTTTCTGCTTTACAATCAAAGTTCTCCTCGGCCATTTTGTTGAATTGTTGTAAAATTTTGATTTTATCACCAACGTATAAACGATTGGCCATTTTGAGTTGTGCTACCTGATCGTTATCGTCAGCTTTGGTTTTTCTGAATGTGCTTTTCAAAAAATGTCCATATCTGGAAGCAAATTTTTCTTTCTCTTCTTGTTTTAACTTCAGAACTTTACGTAGTTCATCAGCTGTGCTGTCTTCGGCACCCAAAAGTGTTAAAGCCAAACTTGCATAAATGGAGAACGGTGCATAGACTACATTTTGTGTTAATTTATTGTCAGCAACTAAAGGAAGTAAATCGCTTGCAAATAAATTATAACTGGATGAATCTGATTGTGCCACCGTTTCTGCGACAATAGAGTTGTGTTGTAATGAACAGATCGTTATCAAAAGTAAAGCTGAAAGTAAAAGAAAAAACTTAAATAAATTAAAATGAACTAAAATAAAAACATGTTGTTATAGAAACACTTATAAATCAGTTTCCATAAAGACTTATGTCTGTAACAAACAGATTAAATTTTTAGAAATTCCGGTTTAGTGTTACCAAATTAATTTTCATTACTTGTGGTTACAGTAGATATTGTAATATATAATCTGTAAAAATTTTAAGTGTCAGCTTATTACTGTTCAAATATTAGAAGCCTACCTATTGCGATTAAAAAAAATACATTAAAAACATGTTATTGCCGAAGACCTTTTAACTGTTAGAGTGGAAATGGCAGCACATCTACTGTTAAAATTTCAAGAGTATACCTATTACGGTTCAAAAAATACGTCCAAATCATATCACTATCGGAACACCCTTTAACTGTATTATTTGTTATAGCGGCCATGGCAATTCTCTTTCAATTAATATATCAAGAGTCCACCTATTACGATTCAAAACAATAAGGCAATATACGTGAAAAACATGTCACTCTCGGAACACCCTTTTATTTTTAGTAATTATCATAGCGGCCGTGGCTTATTATTTCATTTCAAAAAAAAAAGGTTATATACGTGCAAATCTTGTCACGAAAACCCTTTAATTTTTGGTCTTTGCTATAGAGGACGTCGTAGTATACCATTTGTGAAACTTTCAAGAGTCTATCTATTATGGTTCAGATATTACGCAATATTTATGTAAATCACGTCACTATCGGAACACCCTTTAATTTTTGTATAATGGCCATAGTAATACATCTGCTGTGAAAATTTCAAGAGTCTGCCTATTATGGTTCAAAACTTAGGCCATATACATGTAAATCACGTCACTATCGGAACACCCTTTAATTTTTAGGTTTAATTTTGTATACTTGTTTATAAAGCGAACTTAGTTTTAATTACTGTTTGTAAATATAAAATGTATGCTTCCTGCCAGTTCAAGAAATAAACACATATACGTGAATAACACGTCTTTATCGGAACACCCTATAAGTTTTAGTATTTTTCGCTATAGCGTCAATAGCTATACATCTTCTGTAAAAATTTGCGGTTGCATTTCCAGAGATAAAAGCGCTGACAGACGGACGGACTGACATTGTAGCAAAAATAGAAATACGTTTTTACGGGTATGGGTACGGAACCCTAAAAACAGAAGCGCAATTTTGATCTAAGGCCAAGATTCTCAAAGGAATAAATGCAACCTCCGAATTCAATACCTTTATGCATTTTATCCCAAATTATAATTTTTATTAAAAAATTAACATATCGTACCAAGGGTAAATAACTTAGTTACATAAAGAGGTATCCCCAAATGGGGACAGCGGGCTAAAATGGATTAAATTAGTCTAACACAGTGTTATTTAATATTGAAACTTTAAAGCCTTAAGAGATATTCAGTTTACTGAATCTGATGTTAGTGAACTTAATATGAACATATTAGAGGATTAACCGATTATTTATTACCCGACAATTATCAAATAATTTCAGCCGATTAACCGATTAACTGAGTACAAATTTTTTTCCTGTGAACTTTTTAATACATTAAATGAATAATAACAAAAAATGGATAAAGGTTCTCAATTAAACTCGGGGATTTGGTTTCTAAATTATCCTTGCACTTGCTGTTATTGAAGATACACCTGGAAAACTTATCCCTGGACCACCGACACTCCACCGAATTCTAAGGTGTTAAAAATAAGAACTAGCCTTCATTTAATCTGTGGCCTTTCTTAGGCGATATTATGTTAGGAATGTTGCATTTATGTAAATTATGAGGAATGCGATAGAAACGGTTTGAACATGGACTTATCAAAAGCACATAGGGGCATTAATATTCCCCTAGTCGAGTTAGCGATTATGATCTGCGAATGAGCGCTAAAGAAAACGCCTAACAGTTGTTCCATTATAACTAGTCTACATGTGGTTATCATAGAACAACTGTTAGACGTTTTCGAGATATCCAGAAATGCTTCCTGACTTTCGGGAACAATTCGATATCTCTTTTTGTTGTCATCACTTTAGAGCACTGTACGACTAAAATATTTAACAAATGGCTGCCACCAACACAGTTAACCATATTAAGGTACCCCGATTATATCCGACGATTATATCCGAGCATCTGTTTGGCTTTTCCGTCAACTGGTAGTGAAGCAGACCAGAGTCTTTGGTAGGAATTGATCCTGCAACCCCAGACCAATAGACTAATACCTACTAGACTACTAAAGCACCCTAAACACTAGGTAACCACTATTTTAGATTTTTTTTCATGAAAGTGTAAAATGGTTAGATTAAATTGCTCGGCCAATGTATCGTTGCCAAGTCTGTAATCAACAAATTGCTTCAAACAAGTACGTACAAATAAATCGAAATATTAGGCAAAAATTGGCAACCCTGCAAGCAAACTCTCATAATTTCTAGTTATACTCTCAATCAGAATTATTAGCCAATAGAAAGACAGTTTTGTGACGTCATTAGGGCAGAGAATTACATTATTTTTTGGATGGCGTAACCTTGTCTTCTATTATCCTTGGTTGTATCCTTGGTTAGGAAAAATGTCGAACAAATATTAACAAAAAATATGAAAAGGAAAAAGTTACCTGAAGCTATCAAGGCAGCCATTTTTTGGCTGCTGAAAAATCGTTTTGTTCTAAAATCAAAATATTATCTGCACTTTAATATTTAACATTTATTTTTATTTATATTTATTTTATTTATCTATTTCTTGACTAAAAAACACTGTGTCTTGTTAACCACGAGTACTTTACACCCACCACTGAATCTATTCACAGAAAACACCACCTTATATATGAAATAAAAAGCTTATTTGGAGTTTTTGTATTTGTTTAAGTTTACGAATTTTATTTAATAAAAAAAAATTAAATGGAAATTGTTTAGGGATTAGAAGATAACGTCAAGTGCAATGAATATCACTAAAATGTGGGGTGAACATTTGTCACTCCGTTTGTTATTTATATTTCTTTATTTTTAATTTTTTTATACATTTATATGCTGTCCAGAAGTCAGGGATGCTCTATAAAAAAACTTAATAGCCTTAGTGTAATTAACTTATAGTATAAGTTATACATTTGCTGCCCCATGTTCCACCGGGAATCAAAGGATTAAATATGTAAAAATTATACATTAAAGCTTAGGCAATATACTCGTAGTTTATTACGTTCACAGGATCTACATATATATCTAATGAGCTTTAACATTTATTCCATGATGCTTCAAGCTGCCGATTTTTATTCTATTCAATATTTTTTACTTTCCTTAATGACCTTTTTTAGGGTTCCGTACCCAAAGGGTAAAAACGTAACCCCACTGTTTTAGCTACAAGGTCTGATCGTCCATCTGTCAGGGCCTTTTATTTCTGTAACCGTCTGTCTACCTATTAACTCTTCAAAATTTTCCAGAAGATATATAACTGTTGCCGCTATAGCAACAAATACTAAAACCTATAGGGTGTTCCGATAGAGACGTTTTATTCATGTATATATGTTTATTTCTTGAACTGTACACTTAAAATGTACAAACAGTAATTAAAACTTAGTTCGCTGTATACACAAGTATGAAAAAAAATAAATCTAAGAATTAAAGGGTTTTCCGATAGTGACGTGATTTGCATGTATTTGGTCTAAGTTTTGAACCATAATAGGCAGGCTCTTGAAATTTTCACAGAGGATGTATAACCGTGGCCGCTATAGCAAGAAACACTAAAACTTATAGAGTGTTCCGAAAGTGACGTGTTATTTGCGTTTATGTTTTTATTCTATTGAGCTGTAGAATGGAACCACTTAAAATTTTCAGATAGTAATTAAAACTATGTACACTTTATAAACAAGTATATAAAATTAAACCTAAAAATTAAAGGGTGTTCCGATTGTGATGTTATTACATGAATATGGCCTTATTTTTTAAACATAACATATAGACTCTTGAAATTTTCACAGATTGTATATTAATACGGCCTCTAAAGCAAATAGGCAAAATTAAAGGGTTTTCCAATAGTGACGTGATTTGCTATAACAACTAATAAAATGAAATGGTGTTTCGACAGTGACATGATTTGGACGTATATGGCCTTATCTTTTAAACCGTAATAGGTAGGCTTTTGAAATTTGTAAAGTAGATGGGTTGCCATCGCTGCTATAACAATAAAAGGGAGTACCGCACTAACATGTTATTCACTTATAATGCGTTATTTTTTAAACCGCAATAGATAGGCTCCTGAAGGAAGGTCCTTATATTTGAACAGTAGTAGACTGACACTTAAAATTTACACAATATTTACCGTAACAACAAGAAACGAAAATAAATTTAATAAAACTAAAAGGGTGTTCTCTTCTAAACGTTATAGGCAGACACTTGATATTTACGCAGGGTATTTAATGATAAGTATAAAAATAATCAAAAATTTAAGGGTGCCCCATTAGACGTAAAAAAATAACAACTTTTATTTCAAAGGTTGTACTGAACACAGTACGGAACCCTACGTGTAGGAGTATGACTCGCACCTGACTTAATTATTTTTTAATAAATTTTTAAATCTGTTTCATTTCTAGTATTGGGGTGAATAAATATTAAGTTTATAGATATTCTTGGCAATTTCATTAAATAATAAATATTTAGTTATCAAATCGGTACATAGAGTAGTGGTTACTGCTTCTTGAAATCACTTAAACAAAGCCTCTTGACAAGAAATTTTTAACAAAATTGGATACTGTCTCCTGTCGGTTTTAATTCAAAGCTTCTATACGACGAATCTTAGTAGATTAGTACAATCACAAAGCATTCTCAATATTAAGTCATTATCTATGGCACTATACAATGAAAGTTATCAACTGTCGAGTTAATAACTTTTCTTTGCCTCAAATTCTAAGCGAAAAAAAAAAATGATTTTATTTTTACAACCTAGTAGCACCTATGCTGCGATCATTCGAATAACAATTCTAAAGAAAATGTGTTTTAAAGTCCGATTTATGTGTATTAAATAATTTCGTTCGTATGATACGATAGTGGAAAGTTTTTATGTTTGACTGTTATAAAAACCAAACACCTTCGTAAATTTGAATAAAAATGGAAAAGAGTAAAATTCGTGTGCCTCTATAACATTAGCTTTGGTGTAACTATAAATTTCACTGAAGCCAAGGAAAGGATGGAATCCATTGAGTCTATCTACCATCAATGGTTTAAAAATGAGAACGCCCAGCCTCGGTTTTGCTCGATTATGCCCAATAATACCTATTATAGTTTCTAAGTTACATAATGCTAAATGTTTACATTGTATGGTAGTTACCACACCTAGTTTTCCAATCCTTTTGTGGCAATGCATATTAATAAGTATGTTCGACATACAAAACTTCAAGACTCTACCTGGTATAGTCTTCTAATTACCCGAAAACAATATTTTTTTAATTTATTTTTATTTTTATTAGAATTGTAGAATACAGTGAATGATTTGTGGAACAAGATTAACGTGAGTACCTGCCTACTCGGCCTATCCTCACGGTGGTCTTACCACCGAGTGAAACTTAGGCGTAGACTAGCGCCCCCATTGTGTAGTATAACAACACTTTACGATTGCCACCAATTGCTTTTTGTGTGTGATGCAGTCACAATGAGTAGCAATTGATAGAATATGGCAAGCCTTTCCAAGGCAAGCCTAGATCCACATTATAACCTCTTGCTTAGGGGTTTGGAGACTATCCAAACTCCGTCTGTTGAGAGTGCAACAGCACACTTGATCGACCTTGAACCTTACCTACATAAATCGATCTTAAACCACAACCACCACGTGGACCTCACCAATAAGCGAGGATAGGCTCTCTGTGGGGCCACAGATTCCCGTGGTACCAGTCCTTTGGGCACTGGTCGGGCCTCTAAGAGGACCCGTATGTTTTAACATACAGACCTTTTCTTCCAGATTTAGGTTCTAGGAACCCTAGCGTCTGGTGCCCCTATTTTCCCCGAGTGAACCGCGTCAACGCATTTGCCATATTCCTGCAGTGACAATTGGAACCCCCCGGGGTATACAGTGAATGATATCATATAATAAAAGAAAAAAGAGTACGAGAAACTGAGGCTTTCGACTCTCTATAATAATTTATTTCCTGTATGGGAGATACCACGCCCATTGTTCCAATATACCATGTTAGCCCATTAGCATATGTACGTTAATATAAGTGTTACCTTGACAAAATTATAAAACTCTACCAATTGTAGTGCTCTATGTACACGATAATAATTCTTTAATAATTGTTCGGGAGGAGCCACGCCCACTGTTTCAATCTAGCTTGTTTTTTAATTCGCTAAGCATATGAAGACGTGGGTTACTTGTGTAAGCTGCAGTTTCCTATGTGCGCGACAATAATTGTTCAATTTGTATGGGAGGTACCACGCCCACATATGCATATTAGCAAGACTGTAACATATGCAAAGTTTCAGGGTTAAACCTAATATAGTTTCCAAGCAAAAAAAATATACCTGTTAACAAACTTTCCGCATATCTGTTTACAAACTTTCAAACCAACAGACAAACAAACAAACACAACCTCAAAAATATAATTTTTTTCGCCACAAGTAATATAAAGAAAATCTAATTATATTTTTTAATGAGAAATACTAAGTCATGATACAATTTTAAACAGCATTAGCTTAAAGAATTATTTAAAATACTGTTTTATCAAAAGCAATTTTAACTGCATGGATCTACATTTTATTACTCAATTTATTTTAACTGCTCTTAAATTCCATAAACTGCGCTAATCTTCTTAGTTCTGCATCATATAATTATTTTAATTGAAGTGAAGGTTATTTTTATATGTTTTACTGCATTCTTAATTTCAAAATCTAATTTAAGATCATTTTACACTGTAAGTGTTGATGCAACAATTATTAAAATAATGAAGCCTCCGAGCGATCATTTTGTTGATTTTAGCAGAAAGGGACATTATTACAGCATTAATGCTATGATAGTAAGTATTTTGTAAACCTTTTTAATTAAACTTATTACTTTAGCTTATAATTAATTTCAGATTTATTACTATGAAATGCGCATTTTAGCCGTAGATGCAAGCCGACCTGGCTCATGTCATGATTCCTTTGTTTGGATAATGAGCGAAGCCAATAGGTACTTTTCCGAAATGTGTAATGGGGGTGCCCGTAATATTTGGCTCTTGGGAGATTCTGGATATGCGTTAAAGCCTTATCTAATGACCCCTTTTAAAAATCCTAGTTACGGCACGGTGTTCTTAAAAGCAGTTCCATTCAAAGTAGTTACTATTGTTAATGTTTGCTATGCTCTGCATAACATATCGTCGCGTTTCTTCTTAAACCACGTAAGCGACATTTTTTCGAAATTGACTTTTTTGCTTTTTATTGTAGAAAATAACATTTGCCACCAGACTACATCCTCTTCTTAACAAGTTTGTATGAAAAACAAAAAAAATCCATTTTCAGAACCTCGTAAGCGCCATACAAATGACATTTGCATGCAATATATAATGGTTTTTATATTTCAAATTGGAAATGATAAAGTCTCAAGTATTTAAGATTAAAAAAATCATGAAAGTTGCAGGCCAATTGGAGCATTTTTAGTAGTTAAAAGTTTTTTTTTTACTAACTACAAAAATAAATGTTTATTTACAGACAGAAATTTGCAATTTACTGTTTGCGCCAAAACCACGTAAGCGACATTTTTGGCTACAATTAACTGTAAGTAAAAAAATAAAAAAGTTTCTATACCCTTCAGAGAGTCGCACAGCCATGTTGTGCAAAAATTATTTTGAAACCCATATTAAAGAAAAAGGCAATTTATTTGTTGGACAATTGAAAAGGGTTTTTACCCCAAATATATCGACTGATATAGTTGAGTTGCCAATTGTCGAGGCTAGTGCTGCAATACCGATAAGATATGAATTTGGTGATATTGAAAAGGCAATAACGGATTTAAACACCCAAAAAGCCCCTGGCGTTGACAAAACCAGTAACAAGATGTTATTTGAATTGCCCCGTATAGCTCGCAGAATCGTTCTTTTTATTTTAATGCCATTTTACGTCTTGAGTACTTCCCCACAGAGTGGAAGGTATTCTTGGTTACCATGATTCCTAAACCAGGAAAAGACCACACAAAAATTGAATCATACAGACCTATAAGCCTTTTGTCAAATATGTCAAAGCTGTTTGAGAGGATGTTAATAACTAAGCTTAACCCTATTCTAAGCGACAAAGGATGTATTCCAAACCATCAATTCGGTTTCAGGAAAAAACATAGTACGATCGAACAAACTCACAGGTTAGTCAATGTTGTTAAGAAGACATTTGAAGAGAGAAAATACTGCTCTGCGCTTTTTATCGACGTTTCTCAAGCATTCGATAAGGTATGGCATGAAGACCTAATATACAAGCTAAAACTGAATTTGCCCGTAAACCTATATAAGCTGCTAGATAGTTATTTAACCGAACGAAAATTTATTGTGAAAGAAGGAGATTTTTTTAGCTCACCCCAGCCAATTGAAGCCGGAGTTCCCCAAGGTAGTATATTGGGGCCCTTTTTATACTTATTGTATACTTCAGACATGCCAACTAGTAACCGAGTTCACACATCGACATTTGCTGACGACACAGCTTTTTTGAGCATTCACGAAAGACCCGAAGTAGCATCACGATATTTACAAGACCACATATCCAATTTAGAAAAATGGTTGAAGAAATGGAGAATAAAAGTGAATGAACAAAAATGTACTCACATAACTTTCACACTGCGTAGAGAATCTTGCCCCCCCTATTCGGATAAATAACCAAACGATACCCCAGCTTTCAGACGTCAAATATCTCGGCATACATCTTGACCGGCGCCTTACATGGAAACGGCACATAGAAACAAAGTTAACACAAATGCAGTTGAAAGCAGTCCAACTAAACTGGCTAATTGGCAGAAATTCTACTCTAGCTTTAGATTGCAAACTTTTATTATACAAGTCAATTCTAAAACCAATATGGTGTTATGGAATTCAATTATGGGGCACTGCCTCAGCTACCAACGTAGAAAAAATTCAAAGGCGCCAAAACAAGATTCTTCGTATAATTACATCTGCTCCTTGGTATATAAAAAACTCGAACATCCATAAAGATCTAAACGTGCCAACAGTTAAAGCGAAAATAGCGAAACTTGCCATAAGGTATTTAAAGAAGCTTGATACTCATCCGAATCCACTGGCCCGTAACACACTAAATGAACCTGGTTACATTCGACTAAGAAGGAGGGACACTGCTTCTCTCATCCGTACATCAGAGGGATAACCCGCAAATTACAGTAACCGTGAAACATACATTTTTTTTGTCCAGCACTGGTTGGACTTAACAAGTATATTTTTAGACTTAAGATATGAGTAATTATTGATAGTTCAATTATATTGAAGATACAATAAATAAAAAATTGCGAAAAAAAATATTAAAGAAGTTATTAAGTTTTTTTCGTTTTCTGAAAAACGACTTCTTGGCGCTTACGTGGTTTAAGAATAAACGCAACGATATGCAAATACTTTGCTGTAACATTTGATGCAGATATTATTGAAAATGTGGACGATGACGAGGACCCTTCCGATCAAGCTATTGATGATACAGCAACAACTATAAGGGATAATATAGCCCAATCACTACATTCAAACAATCCATACATATTAACAATAATTAAATCATATTATTTTAAATTCATTTTATAAAAAAAAAAAAAAAAAAAGAAAAAACTAGAGTGGCCTACACTCAACTTTACCATATCAAATGGAAACAGATATTTGTATGGATATATTACATAAACAATAAAAGTTCAAAGTATATTCGAATCGAAAAATTAATTATTTTGGGTTCGGGGTGTTAGGTAAACTACCCCTTGCCCCTTCCCGATTTTCGCCAAAACTTATACAGCTCTTCAGCTCCATAAACCAAAGGCACATACTGAATTTCATATTGATATGTCATACGGTATGTCCTGTAGAGCGTTTACAAAATTTTGGAGTAAGTAAATTACCCCTTTCCCCTTCCCGATTATGGCCAAAATTTATACAGCTCTTCACCTCCACAAACCAAAGGTACACACTAAATTTCGTTTCAATATGTCATACGGTATGACCTTCAGAGCATTGGGGGTAAGGAAACTACCCCTTGCTCCCTCCCGATTATGCCCAAAAACTATACAGCTCTTCATCACTACATACTAAAGGCACGTACTAAATTTCATTGTGATATGCCAAACGGTATGACCGGTACAAACTCCACAAAAATAGTGGCATACACACATCATCGCAAAAATAGTCAAAATGAATTCAGGAGACCTCTAAACGCATAAATCCGTCGAAATCTCGACCTCGATTTTTTTCATGATTACTATACTTTACCTTATACTACGTATGGTAAAGTAAAAAGAAATAAATTAATATGTAAATGTATACATATGTAAGTTACATTCGGTACACATAGGTAAGGAACGAAATACTTATTTAACAAATTATAAAGAGATCTTTTTTGACGATGCTGCTTGTACACCAGACTTCATTTGTTTAAGCTGTAAAAACTTCAACTGAATTTCATTTTTAGTTTGTAAGCTTTTTTAACCGACTTCAAAAAAGAAGGAGGTTATCTATTCGTCTGAATGTTGCTTTTTTTTTATGTATGTATGTAACCGCAGAACTCAGCCATTTCTGAACCGATTTTAAAATTGTTTTCTTTATTTGAAAGGTTATGCTTTCAGGTTGGTCCCATTTTAAAAACAGTTCATTATATTAAAAATTAAAGGGTGTCCCCATACAACATACATGTTTTTTACGTGTATTAAGAACCGTAAATGGCAGCAAATTAAAATTTTAAAAAATTGCGTGCCGCTATAGCTCCCAACAGCAGAAATTAATAAAAAAATAAATTTAAAATTTAAAGGGTGTCCCCATAGGTGACATAATTTGACATATTTGGGTCTATCTTTTGAACCGTTATAGACAAAACCTTGAAAATTTGACAGAATGTCGATTACTATGACCGTTATAATAAAATGTATAAATATTCAAAATTTTAAATTAAAGGGTGCTCCAATAGTTCATTTAATTTGATGTATATGGCCAAACTTTTGAACAGTTGTTCACAGACCGCTGAAATTTACAAAGAACCTGTAGTGCTAAGTCAGCTATAACAAAAAGTATAAAATTTTGAATTTGGAACTAAAAGGGTGTCCCAATAGTTAATGTAATTCTATGTATGTGGCCAAACTTTTAAACTGTTATAGACAGACAGCTGAAATTTACAAGGAACCTGTATTGCAAAGTCCACTACAGCAAGTATACAATTTGAAGTTAGAAATTAAAGGGTGTCCCCATAAATTACGTAATTTGATCTATATGACCCTATCTTTTGAACCGTTAAACACAAACACTTGAAAATTAGGCAGAATGTCCACTACTTTCTCTGGTATGATAACAAGTATAAATATTTGGAATTATAATGTAAATGGTGTCCCAATAGTTCATGTAATTTGATATATATGGTTAAACTTTTTAACCGTTATAGACAGATAATTGAAATTTACAACGAATCTTTGTGGCCAAGTCCTCTATAAAAACAGGTCTAAAACAGGTTTAAAATTGTAAATTAAAGGGTGTCCGAATAGGTGATGTTATTTGATCTGTGTGCCCCTATCTTTGAAACCGTTATAGACAGAGGCTTCAATGGTGTCCCCATACAAGACGGATACTGGTGACAATAGCTTAACTTTTGAACAGTAATAGGGAGAGGCTTGACATTCAATAGTCTTTATTTTTTTCCCTCTAATTTTGGCGCATCTTTTATTTGGTTTAAATCTAATTCTTACAGATTACTTCTTAGATTTTTAGTTTAGAATTGGTACCCTTCTATCTGTTTTGAAGTCGGTTTTTTTTTGCAAAAATTATTTCTATAACGTAGTAGTGTCTAGTATTTCCTTTTAATATTTTCATTTCTTTTAACTCTCTAGGAGTATCTTTTATATTTATAGATATTTCTTTTAAATATTTTCTGTTTTCTTTTATTTCTCTTTTAACATCGACCAAATTATCTGATATTTTTGAAAAATATTCTGCTTCCATTTCTAAAACGTCCCCCACATCAGTAACGTGTCGTTTTCGTTTGTGACTGCTAACCCCAGCTGATGTTGCTGGCGATGAATATGTGGGAGCAGGGCTATCATTTACAGGTGAATTAACAATTGGTGCATCAGGCAGTGTAATTTCTGGATTTAGTAGCACTTCAAATTCTGTTAAGATTAATGTTTCTGGTGTTTAAGGCATTTCCCCTTTTTTGTCCTTCAGCTTTACTTGCGACGCCGTAGCTTTTTACATTTGGTATACCATCCACCGATACCTATAACCCACAGATTAATGCAATTTGATCATCGACTGGGGACAATACATACCTGTTGGAGAGGCTACCACATTTTGTTCCACTTTGTTGTGTGACAGTTTTTGTTTGACGCTTAGTCTTAAATCAGTCCATACCTAAAAACTATTTTTAGTTAGAATATTTTAGTTAGATTAAAATGAAACACATTGTTTTCAACTCTACCTTCTTCCAAGCTATAGTTTCCTTCTTGGGAGGTCCAGATGCGTTGAGTTCATCTGTCAATTCCACCCCTCATAATGAACAAATCCCCCGGGCAAGTCGGGATGCTTCTCCATGATTACCTTTTTCGGCATCATATCTTGACATACGCGTATGTATTCCATTGTAAGGAGTACATCGAAACTGGCTTATTGGCAGAAAGTCTATCATCATCTTATATTGCAAACCTCTACTGTACATTGCAAAGCTCCAGCCAATATGGTCTAATGAAATTCAGCACTGTTTCAGCTTTAAGATTAAAAAACTGTCAAAGGCGCCTAAATCAGAGACTGGGAATGAAATGTGAAACACTCCAGCAAGCAGTGTTGGTGAAATGACTTCCTAACTGGATTACCAACCTTATGATTTTAACAAAATAACCAGTTCTTCAGAATTGATTACGTAATGTTTATTTCGCAATAAAATATAATGCAAATACATGTTTCTGATTTAAAATAATTAAGCAGTTAACTAAGAAATTTGTAAAAACTGTTTGAAATAATGACATACATATTTTGTAAATATTTTCAAGGCATTCCTTTGTAAACTATAAGAATTAATTCAATTGCTAATTACTTTTATGAAGTTTAATGTAATGTGTTTTGTAATCGAGAAACAAAATTTGGCAATCCTAAAAGTAAGTACATCTCTTGGTAATGCCTCACTCTTAGCTGGGATGCGTTACCGCATTTGAACAAGCTTGAAACATAAGCCCCCACTACCGCTGGCCCGTGACATCCTAAACGACCGCAGCTACATTCAACTAAGAGGGTGGGATATTGCCTTTTTTGCTCGAACACCAGAGATATGAATTCGAAATAATAACATCAACCATTAATGTTTTATCCAGCTCTGAACCTTATTAGTGGATTTAAGACGTGAACACTTATTGTTGGTACAATTATAATTAGAAATAAAATATATAATTTTGGAATTATTATTTCTTTTAAAACTTAATATTAAGATTGCAGTGCCTTCCAACATTTTTAATGCGTAAATTAATTTCATTTCGTCCCGATATAGCCATATACATGGAACCAATTTCCAGTCGAAATTATGTATAATTTGTCAATTTAAATAAAACAATGATAAAAAAAGAAATTCATGCACAATTCTATATATTTACATACATACATACATATGTATATGTATGTATATTTTTAAAGTTCTGGAAATATTGTTTTTCATTTATACATATATAAAAATTTAAATAATTTAAATATTTATATCGTTAGCTAAATTGCAAAGAGGCGTAACTAACAAAAAATTCAAAATCGAGTTTTTGATTGATTATGATGAATACCATTAAACTGTCAAGTCTTGACAAAATATTACACTTCTGCTATCAAAATGTTGCTTTTATTAACAAAAAACAAAGGGACGTATATTATAGTTTGAATTTTACAAAGGTTTTTGGCTTCTCTTGTAAAATTATATTTATATTAGTTAGTTGCGCCTTTTTGAATTTTAGCTAACGATATCTTTTATATGAAAATTGATTGAAAACGATCCAGAATATAATATAATGACATTTAGAATAATATCATCAAAACTGAGCCACATGTCCGGCAAAAAATACTGCAGCTTTACTGCGTACGGCAAAGAAGAATGGACGATTTGCGTGGAATTTTATCGCATGGAAAAAGGCGCTTCTGAATCCGATCATTATAACTGTACAAAAAGCAGAAAAAAAATTATTGTTTATTATCTTTTATTATTTTGAAAACTTTGAAACTTACAGCTGGCAGCAGCTGCCTCTGAGCCACCTTCATTGCAATCTAAATATGCCTTGTGTTTGATATCGGTAACCTTTACAGGGGTAGATCCTTCAAAAATACTGGTAAAATTGGCGTTATCTCCGAACATTGTAGAACAGCCCATTTTTTGTAAAGGTCCCTTTAAATCAATTTCAAATTCTAAGTGCAACTTTGGCAAAGATAAAGCTATATATTGCATTTGCATCTTGGAAATAATATTATTCAAATCTTTGCCAATTAGTTGCCTTTCTAAACTCTGCAAATCGCTATCTTCGTTAGGCATTATAATCACCATAGAAATGTCTGAATTTTGATAAGGCAATTCTAAGGCTGTAGCCTTTAACTCAGGTAATTCGACATAATTAAAATACGCTTCTGTCTTCATGGTATCGACTTTAACACTCTTACTGCGGCTTATATGGAAATCCTCTTTCACAGTACTATCCTCATCAAAAGGAATCGACCATTTGGCCTTGAAATAAATGGCATTTATCAAAACAGCAATGGTATTATGATCAATTCCTTCAGGTTGCATAAGGTTTTTGATTTTGTCTTCCGTTTCCGTTGCCACCCATTTATTTATTTTCTCTGCAGCCGTTGATTTCTGGCTAAAATTAACACTTTCCACTTGAGAATCAAAGTTCGCCTGAGAAATGTTATTGAATTGTTGTAAAATTTTGATTTGATTATCAACGAACAGACGATTGGCCATTTTGAGTTGTGGTGCGATGTCGTCAGTCTTAGTTTTATTGAATATAGTTCTCAAAAAATTACCATATTTGTAAGCAAAAAATAGTTTCTCTTCTTGATTTAACTTTAAAACATTGCGTATTTCATCAGCTGTGCTACCTTCGGCACCCAAATATGCAAAAGCCAAAAGAGTATATATTGAGACCGGTGAGTAGAGAATATTTTGTGTTGATTTCTCCTCAGCAATTAAAGGAAGTAAATCGGTGGCAAATAAAATACTCGATGACGATGATGAGTCTGATTCTGCGACCGATTGTGCGATAATAGAGTTTTGTTGTATTGAAAGGATGGTTATCCAAAATAAAGCTAAAGGTAAATATGGAGAAGAATAAAATAAGTAGTAGACTGCTTTAGTAATTGAAAAAATAAAAGTAAATCAGTTTTTAAAAGATTCTTAAACTTTCTTAAGTCAAGTTATCGACAGAAGCGCCCCCTTCAGAAAATCTGGTAACAATATATAAACAGATGTTAAACTTTTATGAATTTTTAATTTCAGTGTGTTCTCTCTAATCCCTTTGAGATCTTATATGTGATATAATAAGTGGATTCAACATGTTTGAAATATTCATCCTACACAGTAAAGTCCAAGAAATCATGCAATTATACGTGTAAAAAAAATTGTTGTTAATGTTTGTTTTTGCATTCTTGGCTTTTTTTTGTTGATATTATTGCACTTTGAAAGTATTAGATTAGGTGATAAGAATAACTGCAGTTCCACCTGCCTGGGGCCAGTCTAATATCATTTTTACCTAACAAATTTCCTATCATCATCTATACATATAACAAAATAGTAACTCATATCCGTTCGCATCACGTAAAAACTAGTGGATGGATTTTAACAAAATTTTGTGAGAAGATACCTAAGTATTCTAGTCCTAATATAGGATACTTTATATCCGCAAAAATATCTTAGAAAGTGGAGAAAAAGCAGTGAAAGTACGCAGTTGAACTAACCGGATATGAATTCTTTACTTTTTATGAAGTAAAAATATACATAAACTGATACGTAGCATATCTTAAGGCGGAACTAAAAACGCCGGTATTACCATATAGCACTAAATCGCCGGCGAAGTAAAATAATTATGAATTGGCGATGCTAACTTCAAACTAATTTGCTTAAAGAACACCAGAAGCGCTGGCGAATCTTTACTGTCGCACTAACCATCTGTCATATCTACTACTATCCCTTTCTAAAGGAAGTAACACAGTTAATATAGGCATTAAATGTCTGAGTGTTACTTCTTAAAAAAAAAAACTAAAAACGTAAGGGTCTTTGGTGTGGATTGCTTTCAAAGCAAAATCGAATCGACGAAGTGGCGGGCACAGCTAGTCCTTAATAATTCCTAATAATATTATAGGTCTACCTCGAGTATTATGACTCGTAATACAGTATAATCTCGAGAAAGTAAACTCGCGGAAAAGTTAAACTCGCGGATAAGTTGACAGTATTTCAGAATCAATGTGCAGCTCTAAAAAGTTAACTTTTTGGTTAACTTATCAGAGCGTGTAGTTTTTCACACAGCAGTTTTTTGGTTTATAGGTGACAGTTTGTCTTCTTCACGTTGAGATTTATTTCTGTTTATTGAATTCTGGGGAATCCCCGAATTTTTTGTATATTTTGAGCTGTAAAAACATTGTACGAATTCGGTAAAATGCACCCTGGAAAGAAATTCAATGCCAGTGATGGGTGGTTAGCAAATTTTAAGAGAAGACACGGTATTCGAAAACTCAAAATTTGTGGAGAAACCCTTTCAAGCGATACGTCGGATGTTATGCCCTTCATTCATAATCTACGGACAAAAATTAATGAAATGAACATTTCCGACTCGCAACTTTATAACGCAGATGAATCTGGGCTATTTTATCGTTTTTTGCCCGATAAAACATTTGTCGCAGCAAGTGAAAGAACTGCACCGGGCCGAAAAGTTTTAAAGGAAAGGATAACGTTTTTACTGTGTGCTAACGCAGATGGCTCGCACAAGTTAAAACCATTAGTCATTGGTAAATCTGCAAATCCACGTTGTTTTAAAGGATTTGAAAACCCATTGGAATACGCAAATTCGAAGAAGTCGTGGATGAATTCAGGAATATTTTGCAACTGGTTTCATAATTCATTTATAAAACAGGTAACTTTTAGCTTCAGGTTTTTTTCGGATTATTCCATAAACATTTTTACAGGTTCGCCAATTTTCGACTGAAATCAATCTACAACCCAAGGCATTGTTGCTAATTGACAATTGTACTGCTCATAAGCCAATTGACATGTTGCAGTCTGATGATGGAAACATTATAGCAATGCTTTTACCACCTAATGCAACAGCAGTTTTGCAACCCATGGACCAAAATCCGATAAGATTGGTGAAGTTGGGATATAGAAATAAACTGTTATGCAACATTGTTGCACAAGAAAGCATTCCGGTTGAAAACATTTTGAAAGCACATACGATTCGTGACGCTATTTTGTTACTCAAATCAGTGTGGGACGAACTGCCTCAAACGGTTCTTATAAAAGCATGGAATAAGATAAAAAAGTAGGATAACGATCAGTATGACAGTGAAGATGATATACCCCTCTCTGAATTGACTAGATCAAATAGTGCATACAGCGGTGTTCTTCAAGAAGTTCGATTACTAATGTCAAAGGTGGGTGACAATGTTGACATCAGCATTAATGACATTGAAATTTGGAACAATGATGAAATTTTACAAGATAATGATAATTTAGAAGTGTCAGAGAATGATGAAGACGAGTCAGTTATAGAACAAGATATTCAACAATCTAAGGTAAGCTTCTCGGAAGCAATTGAAGGCATCAATACCTTGATTAAATGGTTTGAACAGAATAACGACTCAAATAAGGTAGCAGATCTTATCAATATCTGGACGAACATGGTAAAGACCTATTACATTAAAGAAAAAAAGCAAGCAAGTCTTCACTGCTTCTTTAAACCATCACAAACAAATTAATATTTTTTTGAGAGTGATAATTTTTAAGTCTGACTATGAATTTCAAAACTTTTGGTACATATTTAATCTAAGTTGATTTTTTGTGGTGATGAAAACTAAGTCAATAAACATGAATTTAACACATTTCATCAAAAAATAGATTTACTGAAATATTTATTTAATTTTTTGTTAAATTTTGAAAAAATCTTAGAAAAGTTAACAGTTCGGAAAAGTTAAATACCCTTGGAACACATTGGTCAACTTTTTCGAGATTATACTGTATTATCAATAATCAGTCTTCTACTGCAGTTTGCTACACTCAGCCCCATTATTATAACTTTCCAATAGGTAAAGTTTGGATTGTATCAGAGATAAAAGTAGCTTTTCGTTATAATAACGAGGGTATGGCTCGTTACTATAACTTTCCTGTAAAGAAGGTGATAGTTAGAGGTTACTTTTAGTTTACCAATAATTACGAAAAGCAACTTATCTCTCCGATAAAAACCTAACTTTAGCTATATGTAAGTTATAATAATGGGCCGAAATCTTTAATAAGACTAGTAATACGGAAAGGAAAATATTCTTTTTCTATATATTTGGCGGTAAGCTATCCTCTTTCCCTGCCAGTTCATTAAACTTTCTCATAATTTTATATATTTCTTGGTCAGACACCCAGCAAAATCTAGTTATAAATTGTTTAACTGTGAGGTACCTTTCACCTATTAAATATTACTTGCGCTCAATGCCGTACTAGAATCTTTGAGAGTTTTCTCTTAATAAAAATTTAAATTTGGGCTTGGGTCTCCTGCTTCAGACACTCAAATATCTATTTTAGTGATTTTATTAAAATTTACTTTACTTTTAAATTGTATGCTTTTAGTGTTAGAAGCAGCTCAAATAACTGATTTGATTTTCGTTGGTGAATACAGCAGCACGTGTAATGACTATGTTGCACAAGCAGAATTTTTTGACCGCGCTATACTCGCGAGTATAGGAGATCAGAAAATGTGCTCCACTGATGTAGATTAATAGCACGCTATTAAATTTAATGCAGGTTATGCAAAGAAAATTATAATTCCCTCAAAAAGTATTAGGTTCTATATCTTTAACAGCCATTAGAATTTATTTAGCTTTTTGTGCTTCTGCATTTCAAGCAGCAAATTAATAAACAGTAGGAGGAGCACCTCACAGAAAGCCATTCACACAATAAAGTTGTATCGAAAGGAATTTCATTCACTTTTAATTATTTAAATGCCGTGGTGTATTTTAGTTTATTGCTAAAATGACGTTCAATAATTATTCAATACTACAATGTAGCTATGCGTTGTTAGCATCGTTTGCGTCATTTGCGTAAAGCTATAAGACACGATCGAAATTGTAAAGCAACTACTCAAGGATATTGCTCCAATTTCAGTAATTTGTTAGATAAAATAACATCTTTATAATGCCTTAGCCAACATATTCACCGCACTTGGCTCACTGTGACTTTTTTATGTTCATAAAACTAAAAGGTCTCCAGAAAGTACGATGTTTTGTAAAGATCGTGAAAATAAGCACTGCCATTCACTTTGTGTTTAAGCCGAAAGCGCGAAAATAATAAAAAATAACAAAAAATTTAAAATAAGAACTCAAAAGAAATAATCACCTGTAAATATCCAGGAAGCCATATTTGTGACTATCGAAGGTCCTTTTTGTTCTGGAATAAAAAATAATAATACGATAGATATTATCTGCAGATTACCTTTTTTTTGGTTTGTTTTACCGCTTATTAAAAACACTGTTTCGTTAGTTTCTCTAAAGCTAACAATGTACTTCTTTACGGACATCACCACCTTATATATTAGAAAAAAACACAAATTTTTAGATTTTAATATTTGTTTAAATTTACGTACTTTTATGAAAGTAGTTGGTATTAAGAGATGACGCGAGTAGAGAATAAACATTAAAGTAATTAAAAACATGAAAAGCAATAAAAACATTAAAACTATTTTGATTGTACTCTTCAACGTTTTTGAAAAATTTATCATTTCGTATGGAATTCCTAGAATACTAATTTCAGACCCTAAGAGCCAAAGTCTTGTAACCGCACTCGATATCGAGTAAAATATGTGGTAATTTTTCATTTTGGTATCATGGCACTCGATATCGAATAAAAAGTATCGTAACTTGAGATGATGATACATTCGATATCGAGTAATAAAACAAGTTTGATCGACAAAGTTTTTATTCATGCATACGATTAGCACAAACGTATGCGAATATAAATTTAATTCTTTAGCGCAAAAATGTTATTATTTTTTGTTTTACAAGTTTATTATTTTCATTATTTTTATAATAAAAATCATTACCATATAAATGTAATAAATTCAAAATTGTAAATTTGACAAGTTAAAGATAAGCCAAGATAAAGAAAAGAAAATAAAAAAATTAAAAATATTTTCGCAAAATTTAGATTCCATTTCCTGTATAACATGACTTATAATTGTCAACAGCGTCCAAACCGTTCCGAGTAATCATTACCCACACTGCACACTGGTAAGCTGAAGCAAAATGTGAAATTCTGGATGTTGCGATTGCTGCGACAAGAAAAATGGAAAACTACTGTAATAAAAAAATTTGTTAGACATTTGTAATGCCAATAAGTTAGTAATTTTCAGCCTGTAAACGCTTTTTCTTCTTCTCATAGCGTTACAGCTCTGGGTGAGCTTTACCTTTACCACAATTCTCTATCATTCTTCTCTGTTTTCGGCGTTTTGTTGCCAGTTATGGATACCCATTATTCGTAGTCTTCTTCAACGCAGTCCTTCCATCTTGTTTTTGGCCGTCCTTTTCGTCTAGAGCATCTGATCTCTGTCATCCATTCACAGAACATGCCCTGCCCAACGCATTGGTTTTTCGGCATTGGTTTTCGACTCTTGGATTATCATTCGCCCAAATGCAGCAATTCTGCTTATTAACCAATCCACTGAGGTGCAAATGTGCCTCATCACTGAAGATGATTTTCTTCGAAAATTGATCATCCAACGTTGCCATTTCTTGCCACCATTCTAACCATTGACGACGTTTGGAATAATCAAGAGGCTTTAGTTCTTGAATCGATTTCACCTTGTAAGCGTGTAAATGCAAGTCTTTATGCATAATGTTCATCAACAACGAGCGTGAGAGATGCAATTGTTGGGCACGACGACGAGTTGAGGTGGACGGCTATCACACTATCGCGAACAGCAGCAATATTTTTTGCTGTACGAGCATGCACTGGTATTTTCACGTCTCCTACAAACCCAGTTTGCTCAAATTTTTACACGATTTTTCCGATTGTACGCACATTTGGACGATTAAATTTTATGTTTCATTTTATGTTTAATATTGAAATTACTGAGGTGTTTAATGATTTAAAATGTTTTTTCTATTAGTTTAAACAATAAGTAAAATAAATAAATCAGTCAAGTGCGAGTTAGACTCACACATGTGGGGTTCCGTACTATGTTTAGTACAACTTTAAAAATTCGAGTTGTTAAAATTTTCATGTCTTATGAGGCAAACTTTAATTTTAAAATTAAAGTAATATTCATGAAATTTGCATCACTATTGGAACACCCTTTAAATTTTAGTAATTGTTGTCATATCAGCCATGGTAATACATTTTCTATAACAATATCAGGCAATGATGGACCACCCTTTAGTCATTAGTAAATGTTGTAGCGGCCGAAGAACAACTACTGTAAACATTTCAAGTCATCTCTGTGTAGGAACACCCTTTAATTTTGTTATTTTTTATAGCGGCCATATCTTTTACGATTAAAAAATAAGTAACGTGGCAATACATCGCATCATCTGTGAAAATTATTAGAGTCTATCTATTACGGTTCAAAAAATAAGGCGTTATACAATTTTTAGGTTTATTTTTTTATACTTGTTTATACAGCGAACTAAGTTTAAATTACTGTTTGTAAATCTTTAGTCTGTCCCTCCTACAGTTCAAGAAATAAACACATATTCGTGAATAACACCTCTCTATCGGAACACCCTATAAGTTTTAGTATTTGTTGCTATAGCGGAAACAGCTGTACATCATCTGTGAAACTTTCAAGAGTCTACCTATTACGGTTCCAGAGATAAAAGGCGTTGACAGACTGACAGACATTGTAGCGAAAACAATAGGGTTTCGCTTTTACCCTTTGGATACGGAACCCTAATAAAAATGGGTATGTATATATGTAAATAATATATGTAAATGTATACATTGTTTTATGCTTTAGAAATAATGGATTCTGAAATTCGTTCGCAGGATAGATTGAAAGAATGCATAATATTCCTAGGACATGAACCGAATTAAGAATAATAGATACTGGAAGCAGAATTTTATTCATTCTTTGTATTACCTACTCGTTTCTCTGGTCTATCGAGGCACCCACACACATCGGCCGACTACCGCTGGCAACTGATAAAAGCGATGCAATAAAGTTCAAACGCTGTAATTCAGCAAAAATGCCTTGCAACTTTATTAGGTCTTACTCTTAAATATAAGACTTACGAAAGTAATTAATAAAAATCCTCTACAAAAATATGAGTTCTTCAATTTAGTTAGTTTTAGACAGGGTTAGAGAATGATATAAATTAAATTTTTTTATTATTTTAAGAAAAAGTTAAAAAATACTTAGTAAATAAAAAATTTTATATTAAATTGTACCAAAAAAGCATGAAGTGTACCAGTGTACCACGGATGTGTCGATTGTACCAAATTTGGTACTATTTTACCACAATACCCGAAACTGTAGTCTAGTAATAATGTAAGAAAATGTTAATTTACTGTTGATGTTCTGTTTAAGCTTTGATAATTTATGATAAATTGCTTTGAATTTCTATTGAATTTCAGGAAAAGGTTTCCTGATGAGCTAAATTAAGCACACGCGAAATGACCATAGAGTCTAGCTTACCCCACGACAATCAAGGTGTAAGTTTAAAATATTTTGTATTTAATAGCCCGCTATTAAATAAAATTAAAATTTCAGTAACTAGTTCTGCAATTTATTTCTTATTTAAGATTTTGTTTGTTTCTTTGAAAAATTTTAAACTCGTATAAGCATTGCAAGTTGGTATCTATATCAACGTTACCAGGTCTCAGCGACATTGTGATATTGATAAACTTTTGCCCAAATCACGCCTAAGTTGCTTTCAAGTTTTTATTGGCATTTTTCTTAATTGTAATTTATAAATGTCTCTTAAAACATTCACCGCTATCGTAAACATTTATTCCGAAATAATTTCCCATTTACCAAAATTGCAATCGTGAATAAATTTTCCCATGAGAGTATTCCCTTTTTTATATGTAATTCAATTGAGAATAACAACCGCAAAAATATTTACATTTATATAAAATTCCCCTTATCGTAAACATTTTTTTCCTTCGTATAATTTTCCCTTTTCCCTTCGATTTGTTCACATCATTTATACTGGGGAGCAGCGTAAATGAATTCTCTTACCGAAGAGTTAAATAGTGCTGGCCCTCCAATAAAAAATGTCTCCGAGTGGAAAAAGGTAATGATATTTTGTTCATAATATGTTTTTTTTTATTACTGCACAAAAAGTTCATTTTATTCACACACAACAGGTATGGATAGATCGAAAAAGATATGTCCGAGCAAAAGCTGCCACGAATTTAAAAAGCCAACGAGAGGCGGGAGGAGGGCCAAACCAGACAAAGTTGCTATCTGAAATCGCAGCTTTATTTACCCTATAAAATTCAATAAATCTAATACAAAAGTTGTTAGAAAAGTATATTTTGTAAAGGCAAATAATAAAATAACTTACAATGCATCGGGTAGTTCCAATGGATTAGATGCATCCCGCAAACGTCTACGAATAATGCGTTGTTCTCTACAGCCTTCTTTCTTCCTGCAGTAAAATAAAGGCACCGATTCTAAACATGGTAGAGTAAAACTTTTCTTGACCACAATTAATTCCAATTTGTTTATTTTGATCTTCTTTTCTCTTATTTCATTCACTGCAAACTGATAGCACTAAATAAGGGAACAAAAATTTCACGGGAGATTCACGATCGCACTTTTCCCTTCGAGGGAAATGAAAAGTTCATAAGAATGAAAATTTCACATGTTATTCACGATATGGGTGATTGTTATATACTCGGCCTCTTATTATAACGGGTATATATAAGTTTGTCATTCCGTGTGTAATTTCTACAATATTCATTTCCGACCCCATAAAGTATATATATTCTGGATCCTTATACATAGAGAAGTTGATTAAACGATGTCCGTCTTTCCGTCTGTCCTTGTTCAGGTTGAAATGTGATTTGCCAAGGCACCAGAAGAGATATAAAAAATCTAAGCACACCAATCTGTCAGAAATAGTTTCGAAAATTTTTGGATTGCAAGTCAGCAAAATCGGATCATTCCTCTGGAGGCTGCGGACCAAAAACCACGCCCACATATATTTTTTTCACGTTTTTTTTAAATTTTTTTTTTTGGCTTAATGATTCTGTTTTACTTTTTTTTGTCAAATAAATATTAGACTGCGACAGGTAGATCGCAAGGAGTGCATACAGATCTTGGGGGTTCAATAACCCCCTGCGAGGGGCGACTATTGTTTGTTTTTAGGTTGGTAGGGGCTTTCTGCTTTGATTTGTATTAAAGACCTTTATAGAAAGCAATACACATATATATATAGCCAATTGACCCACAGGGTACCCGTTGGTAAAAATATTCAATAAAATTTAAAAGAAAAAAATTTTTTTAAATTAAAATTTTTTTTAAATTAAAATTTTTTTTAAATTAAAATTTTTTTTAAACATTTACAAAAAACTTTACAATCCGATATTTCCACAGAAAAATTTTCGAAAAAAATTTTCCAAACAATTTTCAAAAAAATATTTTTAAAAAACAATTTTCGAAACATTAAAAAAAAAATTTTCACTATTTCTGTGAAAACGAAAATCATGACTGTAACATAATATTTTTTAATATTAAGAATATATGTATGTATGTATGTATGTATATAGAGCAACATATTTTATAAATCCGTTTGATTTTTAAATAGATGAGATCTCTGTTTTAAAACTTGGATGCATTTAACGCATAGTCAACGTCAGGATACCAAAAATCAAATACACACGTTTAAAGATAAACGATTATTTTAAAACCAGTATAGATAGATAGATGGCTACACGACCACCGTTGTGGCGTAAACTTAGGCTAATTTCTATTTTATTCAATAAAAGAAAATGTCACAAAATTGCAAATTATTAATTCATATATAAACAAAAAGTTTTGAAGGAAAATAACTATTTCTAACACAATGTCAGAGTTTCGATGTAGCTGTCGTCTTCAATATCATTAAGTAGCTGACAACACAGCGAAAATTGTAGCCAGGGGAATTTGTTTTCATTTAGCTGCGTCGATGCTGCTAAAGTATGAAAAATGAACTTTTTCTCATATGACTTATTTTAATTTATGTAAAATCACCGTGGTAAAGGGTATAGAAGATTCGGTACGGCCGAACATATCGCACTTTTACTTGTTTTTTAATTTTCTAAAATTAGAATTGCTTCGCTAAACTAGATTTTAAAATCATAACCAAGATCAATAACATCTAAGGGTAAGTGCAATAAATCAAGTTTTATTGCTTGAATTCTTAACGTAGAGAAACGATTTTTTTATCTTCTTTTACCAGCGCCATACTTTAATTTAAAGAAAATGCCTTTTGTTACCACGTAAGGAAACTTAGAAAAGGAATTATTGAAATGATAATAAAATTACAATAATCCGAAAAGTAAACGAAATCAAAATAAAAATCCTCAAAAAATCCCTAAAACATTAAAGCAATCCCCAATAATCAAACCGAACTTTTTATTCCCATAAGTAAATAATAATCCTATTCAGACAACATAGATGACACTGCACAGTGGGGCAGAATCAAAATATTTTGGAAATAACTCAGCCATTTGTAAAGGGCTAGGCCGATTGATCCAAAATTTGGCACGAGCATACCAGAGTAATATCTCAGCTAAAGATTGATTAAGTGGGTACCATCTACTTGCTAGGGTTTGGCGCAACTTGCAGGGGCGAGGTATTCAAATTTGAGACCATATAGCGCCACCCTTAGTAAGTCTATGGCGCCCACCATCAACACTTAAGCTGGAGCGGCCAATCGGTCTAGCCCTTTACAAATGGCTGAGTTATTTCCAATATATTTTGATTCTGCTCTACTGTGCACTGTGCTGAATTGAGATTACGACTGTGAATTTTTAATTCAAATATTATTTTTTTTTATTAAGTATTATTTTATTTTTCTTAAATGTCTTAAACGTTTTAAACCGTGTGTTTTTTCCATTACAACAAACGGCAAATTCAATTCCAGCGATAATTTAGTTCCATGTATGTCTGTAATTAGTGTCATTGCAACGTAAACTTTAAAAGAGAATTGATCAAAATGGCAACGTCTAAATGAGGTCCTACGAGTATTTATGAATTATCATGAGATTATTATGACACCGTGTTCTTCAAAAAATCGATTACGTTATTCTGCCGACGTTCTCTCACATATTTTATTAAAATTTTATCCCATATCCCATGTGTCCAAAATGATTGTTTACTTGGAGGTGTTAAGGCGGAGGAGGCTGGTGCAACTGAAGCGGAAATAGTTTTTAAATTAACAAAAGATGTTGGTGTCAGGCAGAATATTTAAGCAGGCAATGCCTATTCTATACTTAAAAAACGAAACTAAATTATTCACTGAAAAAAAAGGTTTCTGCTTATGTTTTGCTCGCAATTGATGACTTAACTTTGTTTTAATTGTTTCCTTTGCGTCTGTGTCATTTAAAACGCTTTTTTTGGTTTTCCTCATGTACACCACGTTTCAAAAAATTTTGAAAAGTCTATATCTCTACCAAAACCTTTGTGCGAAGAGTACACTGATTATAATATAATATGGCGAAATTATTATATAAATTTATTATATATGGAGATTAAAAATAACGATTATATGATTAAATTTGATGAAAATAATTTTAATTTTTAAGAAAAAAATGGGAAAAATTTTATTTTAGACACTAGAAGAATGTAATGCATGTAAGATATTATTATTTTTTAATAGTTATAAAACTTTGCTTTTTTCGTTTATCATGGCCAAAGACCCCCAACCAAAAAAAGTGCTTAAAATGAAAATGCATTGGTTTGCTAAATATTTAGCAAAGTGACACAAACCTACTTTGTTGAAAGCTGGTATACTACTGATTTAAGAGTTTTACATGTTTTGTTAGGGGTTTGCGTGGGGGCTCTTGATCATGGCCCAACAATAATTTTTTTGTCAAAATTACATAGTGTTAAAAAGAATGTATTATGATGCTTGTGACTATACCATAATCATGTTTTTTCTCTGCACAAGTTTCGAACTTTATTAAAATATAGTCAAATTAGTATAACCTATATAGATCTGAGCGGAAGCAGTGATTATCGTACATATCTAAATTTTATTACTTTATTTATTAATGAAATCAAGAGAAACCTTGAAACGATGGGTTTATCGTTTTAGTTGGTATTACGTTTATATGTAGCGATTTATGCTTCTATCTATCTATCTATCTATCTATCTATATATATATATATATATATATATATATATATATATATATATATATATATATATATATATATATATATATATATATATATATATAGATATATATATATATATATAGATATATATATATATATATATATATATATATATATATATATATATATATATATATAGATATATATATATATATATATACACCTCCCATACAAAGTAAATATTTATCATCGTGTTGATTGGTAACAGTAATAGGTATTAACATACATAGTTAAGAGAAAGATGGACGGGATTGGAATAGCGGGCGTGGTACCTCCCATACAAAGTTAAAAATTATTTTCGTGTTTATGGCGAACTACAATAGATAGCGCCTTGAAACTTTCCAAGAGTAGCTTTTGTACTAAAGCACATAGTCTGCCAAAATAAAAAATGAATTGGGACGGTGGGCGTGGTACCTCCCAAACAAAGTGAAAAATTATTATTGTGTACATAGAGAACTATAATAGGTATGGTCTTCAAAGGGGGTACAATTAAACCCCATACCCATGCGTATACTTTAGAAAAACATAGGCTGAATTGGGACAGTGAGCGTGGTACCCCCCAAACTCAGTACAAAATTATGGTGGATGGGTGTAGCGAAGCGCACCGGGGATAGCTAGTATTCCATAAAAATCTTATTTATTTTAACGCATAATTTATAAGTTTTATTTACGTCAATACAACAAACGAGTACAAGTATTTACCAACATTATCTTTGGATTATTTAAATAATATTTTTCCTTTTAATGGTATGTGCGCATTTTTTTGTTTCAATTTCTGTATGTAGATAAACTAACAAATGCTTTATTTAGTAAACAATTTTTTTTTCTTGAAAGCTGCTATCATATCGAATCATTATCTGGTTTAACCAATTTCTGGTTTAACCAATGCACAGTGGCCATGTCTTAAGCATCCTGACAATATTTGGATTTTGCTTGAAAGTAATTCCCACCTAATTGTTAGACTCTTACTTGTATAGTGCTTTAGTTCTAGTTTATGTATTTTCTTTATATAGAAGCACCCATCCCTGAATAATTAATCAAGAAAAAAATTTATTAAAAATTCTAAAATGAATGTAAAGTTTTGCAAGAAGTGATGAAACGGTTATATTACTTTCACTACTTTTTCTTTATATTCTCTTGCAACTGAGATATTTTTGCAGAAAAAAGTATCCTAGATAATTATAAACCAAGATTCTAAGTTACCTCCTCAGAAAATTTTATTAAAATTCATTCTGTAGTTTTTACGTGATGCGAAGACAGAAACACAGACAGACAAAAATTCTAAAAATTGCTATTTTGTATTCCATTTTGATTACTACCTGCAACAGCAATAAAATTGCAAAAAAAATATTTCATGTACAGAAATATTTCTTTTATAGTTTTATTATATGTATAGATTGCTGTAAAAGTTTGATTTGATTTCCAACGTATAAGCGATGGTCCTTTTGAGTTGTAGTGCATCATGCTCGGCCTTAGTTTTCTTTAATGTGATTCTCAAAAAACACCATATTCTGCAACAAACTTTTTTTTCTCCTTGGCCCAGCCATATAATGTTCTGTGTAACAATATATGGTTGCGATGGACAAATTTTGGTAGTTTGTAGCATTGCTTTGGTCACGATAAACCGGTTTAATAACCATTAAATGGTTATTAAATGCAATATGATTGATTTTAACAATATATTTTTTTGCAAAACTTAAAACCCCAACCAAAGTTTTTTAAATACTCTAAAATAATATTTTTTTAAGCATAATATATTAATAATAAACTAAATATGTTAAATGTATTCATACGTAACCAAAAAATGTTTATAATGAAATATTATTTGTTTTAAGAGTTACTACGGCACTACTCTCGACTGGTGGCAACTCAGCTATATCAGTACATACATTTGGAGTGAAAACCTTCTTCAAATGTCCAATAAATAAATGGCCTTTTTCGGTATCATTTCTTGCCCAGTCTCCACACTAAGTTCGCAAGGGAGGCTTACGTACGACCGGTCTTTTAGGGTGCCTACATGCACGCCATTATGAATAATCTGATTGTGCAGATTGCGTCGATGTCTTCCAAGTAATTTTTCAGAGATGCTAGTTTTCTAGATTCTAGTAGCTTAAAATTAATTGAGTAGTATTTTATTTATCGGATAAATCCTTGCATATGTATATCCATGAACAAGTAAATTATTAGCGACTATGAACTGTTTCTATGGTATTATCTATTATTGGTAAAACTGTGGAACAAGATTAACGTGAGTACCTGCCAACTCGGCCTAACCTCACGGTGGTCTTACCACCGAGTGAAACTTAGGCGCAGACTAGCGCCCCCATTGTGTAGTATAACAACACTTTACGATTGCCACCAATCGCTTTTTGTGTGTGATACAGTCACAATCAGTAGCAATTTATATAATATGGCAAGCCTTTCCAAGGCAAGCCTAGATCCATATTATAACCTCTTGCTTAGGGGTTTGGAGACTATCCAAACTCCGTCTGTTGAGAGTGCAACAGCACACTTGATCGACCTTGCACCTTACCTACATAAATCGATCTTAAACCACAACCACCACGTGTACCCCCGAGTGAGGAGATGTCCCCATCAATAACCGGTCACAGAGTAGATAGGCTCTCTGTGGGGCCACCGATTCCCGTGGTACCAGTCCTTTGGGCACTGGTCGGCCCTCGAAGAGGACCCTTGTTAAAACAACAGACCTTTTCTTCCAGATTTAGGCTCTAGCAACCCTATTTTCCTCGAGTGAACCGCGTGACAGTTGGAACCCCCGGGGGTAGTATTATTATTGGTAAAAACGAAATCGCCTGATTTTGTTTAATAGTTTGTTCGTAGCAAAATAGATTGGGTCTATCGGTCTGGAGGTTGCGGGTTCAATTTCCGCCAAAGACTCTGGGTGTTTTCTGCAGACAAGCAAAACACTTCTCATTTTTACAACTTGCCTATAGCTGAAGTTAGGACTTTGTTGGAGTGATAATTAGTTTTTCGTTATAATAACGCGAATGAGGCTCATTACTATAACTTGTACTTAAAGTACGTGATAGTTTAAGGTTGTTTTTAGCTAAGTTCAAATAACGAAAAACTACTTATCTTTAGATATCAGCAAGTTGTAATAATAGACCTAAAAAAACAAAACTTTAAACATAGATCCTCATAATGATTTTTGTAATGGGCCTATTTAGACAAAAAGACAAAAATCTGTATATCTACATAGCAGACATGGGGGATTCAATTACATTTCAATTACAATTACAGGTAATTTGTAATTGAAAATTTCCAATTACTAATTACAAGTAATTGTAATTGAAATCAGGGACAAAATCAAATACAATTACTTGTAATTTTTACAATTAAATTAAATAATTACAATTACTTGTAATTAGCAATTTAATTTTCCAATTAATAATTACATGTAATTGTAATTGAAAAAGTTCAATTACAAATTACAAGTAATTGTAATTGTAATTAGGCAGTAATCATTACTTCCAATTGAACGAAATTCAATTATATCGCTATAAATTTCAAGCTTATCTTGCGTTGCATGATCAACTGTATTATTCAAACGAGCAATACGAAAACTGCATCCATGTTCAATTAAGGTGAACACCTTCATGAAGGTAATTATCGCTTACAAAATTTTGAAAACTTTGCAGTCAAATATACATTTTTTCATTTAATATTCCGTAGACATTGACATTGTGAAAAAGAAAATAGTTTGAAATTTGCACTTCAGATTTACTTGCGTGGTCTAAATTCGTTTCTAAATTACCGCAAAAACTATCCTACAATACTAAAGGCTTTTTTACGGTCTAATACTCCCTTAACATCTTCAGCACCAGTTGAAAGGTTATATTTGTTCGCTAGTATTATTTTAACACTAAGGCGCCAAATTTATTTATTCGAATAGGATTGTTATTATTTTTTATATTTTATATGTAATTGAACATTTTTTTAAATAAGTATTTTTTGACAATAATTACAAAAAAAGTATTCATTACTTAAAATTTTCAATTACATGTAATTTGTAATTGAAAAATTTAAAATTACTTGTAATTAGTAATTAAAATTTTTCAATTACAATTACATGTAATTAGTAATTGCATGTGTAATTAATTACAAAATGTAATTGATATCCCATAAGTCTGCTACATAGTGCATGAATATGCAAGGAGAGTCCTATATATTTAATTTTAGAAAAAAAAAAATTAATAAAAAAGCGTAAAGTACAAGACTAAGAGTATGACGTTGTGTTTGGGTTATTTTATTCATTCAGTTGTAGGAAAATCAATAAATAAAATTTTTATAAAAAAATAATAAAATATCTAAAACAGAAGGTGTCTCCTTTTACCCTACAAAAATAAAGTTAAAGATATGTTATAAATAAAACCGAGGCATGTTTTATTAATCTCATCACATACCACAGTTATGGTATGGTCACAGGAACCACATTATGTTTTCTGTAACAATATATGGTTGCAATAAGCAAATTTTAGTTGTTTGTTACATTACCTTGGTTCCGATGAAAAAGTTTTGGTTACAATTTCATCATTTAATAGTTACTACGTTTAATGTTTAATCCACAACCAAAGTTTTTTCGTAGGTAACCAAAAGATTTTTAAAAATAAAAATTATTTGTTTGTTTATATCATCGAAGTTTATTGGTTTGTGCTCAAAAAAAAAAAAAAAAAAATAAAAAAAAAAAATAAAAATAAAAAATATATAAACAATTGTTTTGGGAAATTATATACCTGTTTAATTATTTCTTTTTTTGCTGTTGAATTGAGCGCTTGGCAACCATATTCGTGTCTTCTCGGTGTTAGACTAAAATTTATTTTTAATTTTTATACCATAAAAAGTAATAAAACCTCGATATCATAAAAATTAACAGGAATATAACTACTGATGATGAAATGTTCGCAGATACTTTCAAAACGAAATTGGTCGATGCTGTAATTTACGAGGTGACATTAAAATTGAAGATTTCAATCCCTCAGCTGAAGAAGCTGATGAGGATACAGGCGTTGATGTTGTTCTCAGTCACCGTTTACACGAATGCTTTGCTTTCGAGGACATGAAAGACTTCACTTTGTACTTGAAAGTCTACGTGAAAAAAGTGTTAGCTGAATTGGAAGAGAGATCACCCGATCAAATTAATGTCTTCAAGAACAACAGCAACAAATTAATGATAGAAATCTTGAGCCGTTTTAATGATTCACAAATCTTTACTGGTGAATCCATGGTATAGGCCAAGCCCTGAAATCAATGTTCTTGAAACACGGTTTGGATGAAAAAAAAAATACTAATTAAATTAATGTTTTTATGTAGATACTAATAAAATCATCTTTATTTCATATAAAATCACTGATATAAAAATAATAAATTATTTTGTATTTTAAAATGTAAAAAAAAATTCTGTCATATCCATTTCATATGAGAGATCATATCACACTTCATATTTTTTAACCATACTATAATCGTTAATTTAACCATAATTAAACAATAATATGGTTTTACTACAACGATATAAATTAACCATAATCTTAGATTATGGTTACCTGAACCATGTTTTTTCTTTCCGTGTAACTTTTTTCGCACAAGATTATATTTTATTTAAAACTAGCTGTGCCCACACACGCTGTATGTGTCCTGACAATATTTTGATACAGTTTGCTTTGAAAGTAATCCACACCATATTTTACGGCTCTTACGTATCTACTTGATATAAAGGTACCCTGTTCCTGGATACAATTCTAATATTTATATATAAGTCTATAATTCTAAAAATTATTGTAAAGCTCTGTAAAGGTGTTAAAAATATTTTAACAAAAATGTAATTCCACAAATTAGAAATACAAATCAAATACAAATTTTATTCAATTGGATATTTGGCAGTAAATAATTAATATTCTGTCATTATTTATTTCAAAACAGCGCCATCTATTGCGTAACCGTGTTATAAATATTCCGCTTTCAAAAATAAAAGTTGCCTTAAAGTATGCAGTACTTTTAAATCGGTAAAAATATCAGCGTACTTTCACTGCTTTTTCTCCGCTTTCTTTTGGAGAAAAAATATTTTTTGCGGAAATAAAGTATCCTATATTAGAATCAGGATACTAGGTTAATTCCTCAGAAAATTTTGTTAAAATCCGTCGAGTAGTTTTTACGTAATGCGAACACAGACAGGCAGTTACTATTTTATTATATGTAAGATTAGATTTTACTGGTGAAAGGTAAAATTGCTCGGTATACAATATGAAATCAGCCTTAATTCAGAAAGCCAAAGTTATAAATAAATTATCTGGCTTATTAGCCGAAACCTGAGCTTAAATTGGAAACATCTACTCCATAATTCGATCCTAAATCAGAGCGTTACTATGAAGTTTAGTTCTAGAGAACAAACTCAGCTTTAAACTTAGAAAATTCTATAGCATTACAATAAGATTATAATATAAATCATAGCCGCTTTTTGGTATAATAAAGATTCAAAGGTGCCGTGGCTTAAAACAGATATTTTAAAAATTGAGCGAACGTATTTAACGCACTCATTTTATAGTATGTGGCCTATTATATCTGTGAGAAGCAGCATTACCTGGATTTAATGCATATACAATTTTTAGATTTGATATGAATACTTATTATTATATATACCTGATTCCCAGATATTCTCAGTAATATATATTCCAGATACAAAAATAAAAATTTAGAAAGAATAAAAACTTAAATTTTTTTTTTAATTTAAATTTTAACAAATTGTTACTTGAATGGAACCTTTTTAAAAATATTAAGCCTAAAATTATGTGGTAGTTTTTTCCTGCAAACTTTTTTTTGCAGAAAAGATAAAACATTCAACCAGGGTTGCCAGGAAGGGCGATTTCTTGCCAAACGTGGCGATTTTCAATCCTATTTGGCGTTTAAATGTTTGATTTAGCGACATGGCGACTTTTTGACGATTTTTAAAATATTTGGCGATTTTGTTTGTTAGAGTTTTCATTGACATTTGGTCTGCATTAGAAACTGATTTAAGGAATGAACAAAACGATAATAAGGAAATTGAAGTTATAAAATTAAATTGATTTATATATTTAAGAATGATTTAACTCGGAAAATATATATTTATTTAAAGTTTACGAGCATCTTTACAATAAAAATATACTCGTTAGAATTCCTAATCATAAACAAAATTCTTTCTTTTTAAAGATTTTTATAATTTCCAACACAAGTTTTGATGCTTAATAAACAACTTTCTAAATAAAATAAATCGACGATATTCCAAAACAAATTTTTTTTTCACTGCTTCAATGTTTTCCTTACTTGTTGAAGTGGTTGCAACTTCAGGACGCTCATCGTCATCAGCATCATTTCGGCATTCTGTAAAGCTCTTGTATCGCTTATAAACACTTTTTTGAGACAAAGTGGAATCACCGAATACCACATTCAACATTTGGAGCACTTTTTTCCTTTCAACGCAAAAT